>JAWZYV010002865.1:0-600000 GCA_038373885.1 Cheiracanthium punctorium | reverse complement strand
CAAACTCTGACATTTTGACTGTTGCCAGTCTCGAAGAATAGATTTGATTTCTATAAAAATAGTTCCGTTTGACATAGCTCCACGAGAATCCTTTACTTTTTAGCACGCCGCATTTCCCGTAAAAAAATTGTCACGATTATTTTTAACAGCACTCACATGTGCTGAAAAATGGAAGAATGCGAGAACAGCTGGATAGATTGCCCAATGCTAAAAAAGGGCTGACGTTGCCATCACTCGACTTAACTACCAGCAAGGTGGCGGACGATCGAAACGTTCATCGCGTGCCACAGATCTAGAGACGCTTTTTTGACGCAGCTGGCTGCGCCCGCGCACAGCCAGCTGTCAGTAGTTAAGTCGAGTGATGGCAACGGCTGCCCTTTTTTCAGCACTGGGAAAGGGTTGCGCCTCAAAGGGTTAAGGCACCCTTTAAATTTCGCAGTATTCTGACCAGTAAATTTTCACTGTACAAAACTCTAAATAGGGAAACTTCAATTATAAAAAGCCTGTATTTTAGGCAAGAGAGAGAAGGAGGGACAGAAAACAATTTTGATTTATGGAAAAAACGAACGAAAATCTGCTGCTTTTGAATCTTTTCAATGTGATTGGGCCATCAATATCACGTATTTACACGTGATATTGATGGACACGTTATCACGTGTTACACATGTTTGCTACGTTAAGTAGTCACATTAAATTCAACAGAAGTGTTTAGATTCGGTCAAACTGCAATTGTGATATAGGAGAAAATGAAGCCTGCGTGCATGATTATGAAGAGCATGTTTCTACAGTCATGGGACAAACTTCTGGAGGAAGTATGTTAATCAAAGATGAATGAGAATTGCAGAGCAATATAGAGTTCAAACGTTGTCTTGATGTACTTAATAATAATAAGTTTTTAAGAAGTGTTTTTCTAGTCTCTTAACTGAGATTTATAGACAGTCTTGTCTCCGAGAATTTCACGCATAAACTAAAATGGAATTTTTAAATTACTAGGGGCCAAAGCCCCAACGCTCGCTTCCCGTAGCAGGCATTCGGCCCCTAATAAGACTTATTCATAAAAAGGGCATAATATCAACAGACAAAACCCAAAGGTTGAATCAGATAGAATGTTACCGAGCTACACATTAATTGGTTCTTGCATGTTCCTTGGAACATAAAAATTAAACGTCACACTATTTTTAATTATGTGAAACCCATGAAACACCTTGCATATTAGCCAGTTATGGCGATTTTTCATAATTTGGGGACTTGCGTATATGTATAGTTAATAATTAGCTCTAAGAAAACAGTACTTGCTATATTTTCTTTGATAAAACTACGGAACAACTAGGATAGCTTACGACTAATGGCAACTTTTCATTATTTGGTGATTTACACATGCTCACAACCTATAATGACTGCTCATGTAATGATCCCGGAAAACCGTTATCCATATTTTCATATACATAATCATTTGCAGATTGGCGTATTCAGCACTACGAATTATATCATCTCGTCGCGCTGGCAAATATCAAAAGTGTACTATAACTGCTATAATGGCATAGTTAACGCCACCATATATTTTCTACTGGTAGCCAATACTACAGATGAGACCTAAGCGGCTTTAAAATAATCTGCATTTTAATTATTTTTCATTTTCAAGATATTGGGTTCTAACATTTTTGAATTCGCGGTTTAGATTCACCGTGCTTGGAAAGATACCATTTTGCCAGATCGTTCCTAATGCCAAGATGGAAAATCACTTTGAAAATCAGTTAAAATTAGTTATTCTGACTTAGAAAATCGAACAATCGCTAATTCTGAACTCCTGTTGTCGAAGCGAACTTACTATTTGAAAATTGTCAACTTTGTGTAACACACTTTGAGTTATTTATTTCATATACTTTTTAATTTTAATTCTAACTCATGTTTGTGAATTTCATGCGATTCTATATACTTGGAAACGCATTGTTGCAAAGGAATGAATGATTTTATGCTAAATCTGGCAACCGTTCTGTTTATTTAAGTTATTTATTTCATAGTCTTTTTAATTTAGAGTGAAATGGTTGTAATTCTACTTCATGTTTGTCAATTTCACGCGATTCTACGTACTTGGAAATGCTATGTATTTGGAATTGCGTTGTTGCAAAGAAATGAATGATTTTATGCCAAATCTCGCAAACATTATGTTTTATTTTTTCAGTTTTTTATTAGTATATCTTAAAATAATTCGATTTTCGAAATTTAAGTCAGCTTATCAGGTTCCTCGGAATTTTTTCGAGACATGTTTCTCGAAATTCAAATCCCCATGGTTTAGGAGAAGATAGCCGTAAAAGCTCTTGACAGCACCGGCGACAGCGGCCGTTCCCTTTTTTTTTTTAGAATAGAGAGATTAGTTTTATTCCAGTGCTTTCTGAGAAAAATTCGTTATTTTTTTACAGTTGTTGGCAAGTTTACCACTACTTCAATGCTTCTTTCAAAGTGATTATTATCAGGTACATAAAAATGCCGTAAAAATGCATGCGAAAGCATCACTTGAAAAGTAAAAAAAAAAACCTTTAACTAAAATGAATGCCATTTGTGATATATAATATTTTATGGTTGCGTGTAAACAGAAATAGAAAACTGCTTGTTCGCGCCGTATTTAGTGTGATATCTATTGTTGCGTGCAGCGGCAAAATCCTGTTCTGAAAATGAACCTCTGCACTATTGTATGCTTTAAATAAGAAACCGATTCAAGATACAATTTAATTACTGTAGGGGAAAAATATAGTCCATGTTTCCGTTTTACTTTTATTGTGTAAGTTCTTTTTTGATACACTGTATAGTGAGAAGAGTTTGTTTAAATTCCTCAAAAATGAGAATCAATTTGAAATTTTTAACGGAGGATTAAGTTATCCCATAACGGTGCTGCATCTCTCTATTCCAAAAAAAAAAAAAAAAAAAAAAAAAAAAGTATCACCTGCTGCCGCCGCCGCTGTCAGAAGCTTGTTCTGCTATCTCCTCCGAAAGCGTGGGGATTTTAGTTTCGACGATTGTGTCCACGAAATCCAAAAATTCGCGGGAAGCCGATAAGCTGACTTAAATTTCAAAATTCGAATTATTTTAGAAGATGTCAGTAAACAAATTTGAAAAAATAAGCATAATGTTTGCCAGGCTTGGCAATTTTTTCCAGCATAAAATCATTCATGCCTTTGCAACAAAGCAATTCAAAGTATGTAGAATCGCGTGAACAATGACAAACATGAAATAGATTTGCACCAATTTTACGCCAAATTAAAAAGTATGTGAAATAAATAAGTCAAATTGTATTACACAAAGTTGACGATTTTCAAATAAACTGACTGAGTAGAATGCTTATATTAACACTGATATTCAAAAATCCGGAATTTTATTAATGCATCTTTTTAATTAACAAAATATTATTAGAAAAATATTAAATTTAGATTAAATTATATAAATCATTCTCCTTTCTACTTCAGTTTTTAAAGACTTTATAATCAAATGTATAAATACACGTGATTAATTTATTTTTTCAGGCTACCTACACATCAATTTATCAAACACAAAAATATTTTGACGACATAATTTATCCACTAAATATAAACTTCTACGAAAGGAATGCATGAGAGAAATTTCTCAGAATGGCTTTTATTTACTTTTATTCAATATCAAATGATTTCCTTTTAGAACTGCATTTGACATCTAGTTTTATAAAGACCGTGAGATAATTACGTTTCTTCATATTTATAAAAATTAGAGATTGAACGTTATAGTTAATGACTTACAATACTCTTGATGAGAGCAAAGATATCTTTCAAACATGTTCTGTAAATTTTGATATACATCTTTGAACTGGCTTTGAAGGCTTTATGTTTACAACATGTTATGTAATAGAATAAGTTTTTTGTGTTGCTGTGTTAATAATACGTTTAAAAATATTTTTTTGATTTATATCTATATTTATCAGCTCTAAATACCTATAAATCCACATGTATTGTCATGAAATCCATGATGCTTGCTATAGCACGTTTCCCATTGAAAATGTTAAAATCGCGTGCCACAGATCTAGAGACCCCTTTTTTGAAGCAGCTGGACAGCCAGCTGTCGTCAAAAAAGGGTCTTTAGATCTGTGACACGCGATGAACGTTTCGATCGTCCGCCATCTTGCTGGTAGTTAAGTCGAGCGATGGCAACGGCTGCCCTTTTTTCAGCATTGGGAAAGGGTTAAGAGTCAAAGGGTTAAGGTGCTATTGTCACGTGGGAATACCGCCATAAACTACTCAACAGACTCCCTTGTTACAGTACAATGAGAGATGACTGCCTAAATTTGTCGTACCACTGGCTACGCAAAAAACTGTGTTTTGTGATTTTCAAGATCTTTTCCAGATAAGATTTCAAACATTTTAACCTACTAGTATTCACGTGACTTGAATACTGTTCTTACGCATAATGTGCACTAAAAGAATTGTAGCTTGTTGTACTGTGGCTGTTTTTGCGCTGACAGGGTTTTTTCCATCGGTGTAAAGGTTAATTTTCTAGACGGCGTGTCTCGTATTATGAAATACTAGATAATACTTTAATGCATTTTATGCCATCAATCAAAGAACCGGAAAAAATGACGCTGAATGTATCTCCTGTAACAGGAAATTTTCCGAGATTAACCAGCATAAACTTGGATATTTCTAATGCTCCAGCTGTTCTTTGTGGGCTCATGTTGTCTGTACTGGAGCTGAGAAAGAAGATGTATGTCTGTGTGATTTTTGTAAATAGACTCAAAGCACAAATTACTCGAACATAATCTTAAAAATATAGTTTTATAGTTAAAAATACCTATGTTTTATAAAGTATAATTAGTTCTTCAACTGTTTAAACCACCTATTCCATATTGCTCGACTATTTCATATTAACCTCCACTTATAACTTTTTAAAAAAATTATTTTTTCTATAACAACAAAATAAGAAGTGCAGTTCTTTACAAGTGACATTTAATAACATTTAGTTATAGCATGTACACATGATGATTTTGGGGATGTTATTGAAAAATCTATAAAGTTATATTTAGAAATGTAAATGGCATTCCATAATACCCTCCTCTCTTCTAATAATTCCATTCCTAGTACTTCAAGAACACAAACGAAAATTCATGGTTTTCGAAAATTTGCATTACATAATAACCCGTCAACTACGACGGGTACTTCAACGTATAACAAAGGTGTTTTTTTAAGATTTTCTTCATCGATTTCATAAATGTAGCAACTTTATAAAAAACTATATTTGCATGTAGCATGAAGTATTTTTATATTTTCTTTGTTAAAGGTAATTTCGAATGTCTTTTCAGTCACATACCCTTTTGAACGTTTGCTCAGGTTTGTTTGTTTTTTGCTACTGTGAACATTTATTTTAGAAATTGCACGAAACATAAAACTTTTCTTTAACCTGTGAATTATTTAGTATACACTTAACGTATTTATAAATTTCAAACATAAAATCTTTTAGCTTCAAAGTATAATTTTTTCCCTATTTTTTATTTATTGAAATATCTTAGGTTCTTTCCCGGTCTTTCTTACTGACTATACTGAGAATCTACTGTAATCAATCAAATCTACCCACTGATTGCGAATAAGTTATAATTGTTTTGGGTCATAACATTGTCCCCTTTTTCGAGTATATTCAGTCCAAATTTCAAATTTCAAATGTGCTTTGGTGAATGACAAGTTTTTTTCTTCAGCTTTTTGAAAGTTGAGTTTTAGTTACAATCATCTTATATACGCAGGTTGCCTTTTATGTTTTTACAAACGACCAATAGGAGGTGTTACGGAAACTTTTCTTCAAGATATTCGTAAAATTCACATTTTTTTAATCTAGAAATCAGTGGCATTATAGAAATTGCCTACGTATTTTGTTTACACGAGTGTTCTAAAGAAGCCAGTGAGTGAAAAAAAAATGGAAATAACTCGTGAAGGTTTTCGTTGGATGATTTTTTATGATTTTAAGAAAGGCCTCACTCGACAAGAATGCTTAGTATGACTTCGTGAAACTTTTGATAATAAAGCATCACCAGAAATGACTGTTTACAATTGGTTTGCAGAATTTCGTCGTGGTCGTACGTCCGTCAGTGATGAATCTCGTGAAGAACGACCAAAATCGGTAGTGATTCCAGAGAACATCGATGCTATGCGCAACATGATTGAAGAAGATCGGCATGTCACACATCGTGAGATAGAAGCACCCCTTGTCATATCACAGACTGCAATACATTCGATTTTGCACGAGCATTTAGCTGTTAAAAAGATTTGTTCTAGATGGATTCCGCACAATTTGACAGAATCTCAAAAAGAGGCTCGTGCAAATTGGCGTAAAGAAATGCTAAAAAATTCTAACTGGGAACTGCAATATCGTTACAGGTGACGAAACTTGGATATATTCGTATGAGCCGGAAACTAAACAACAATCCACTTTTCGGGTGTTTCCAGATGAACCGAATCCCACGAAAGTTGTTTGTTCATCAAGCACTTCCAAGAAAATGCTTGCTTGTTTCTTCAGTCGTACAGGACATATCGCAACCATTCCGTAAGAGGATCGAAAAACTGTTAACGCTAAATGGTAAACAGAAATTTGTTTGCCAAAAGTCATCAACGAAATCAGGAAAAACAACAAAAATCGACGCATCATTCTTCATCACGACAATGAGAGCTCCCACACAGCAAAAATTGATTATTGAAAAAATTGATTATTTGAAGGCTAAAAGTATCAAATTATGTCTCATTGCCCATGTTCTCCTAATTTGTCACCTAACGACTTTTTCTTACTCCCTTATGTCAAACAAAAGTGCGTGGGCAGCGATTTTTATCACCCCAAGAAGATGTTGATACCTTCCAAAACCTTGTTTCGAGATATCAAATTGTTTCAAGAATAGTTTTGAACGGTTGTAAAAGTATATAAATCTTAAAGGCGATTATTTTGAAGTAATAAAACAGTTTGTTTCTAAAAAATGATTTTCTTCCTACTTTTTGTAGAAACTTAAAAGACAAACCTCGCATTATATACTGACGCAAGTATGTTTTGGATTTGACTCATAAAATGCTGATTTTTAATTAAACTGATGAATTACATTTTTGATTAAATTGAAATTACTTTACAATGGAATTATAAAATATGCTTTTGTTAGTGTGCGTGTGGGCTTATGAGGTGGGATCAAATTTTAATTAAGAAATTCCTTTAAATAAAACTAATTCTCCCACTAAAACATGCATACGATATATTGCATGAATTAGAATGCCAGGCGTTAAAATTTCAGTGCTTAATACATAATTCCGCCAAATTTTCTTTCGAATTCTAGCGGTAATTATCAAATGGGGAGAAATTGAGTCAATAGAGTGTTTTGAACGCTAGTTTACATTGAATTTAAATTGCTACTTTTTTCAGATATCTTTCAAAATTGATCTGGAAACCAAAAATGAAACAAATTACTTTTTAATAAAGATACCATCTTAGAGAGACTTTTAAAACCATATATATTTTCGTATTACAAAGAATTATCAGTAAGAGAAACCATCTTTTTAAACAAAAATTGACTGTAATTGTTAATAAATTTGATTATATTTTATAATAATTAATGTGCTTCAGCTTATTTTTTACGTTTAAAAAAATTTTTTCTTTCCTAAAATTACAACGAAAATAAAAGTATTTCATCATTTTTTTTCAAATGTTTAAATATTTTTTAAACATAATTTTCTTTGTCAAACAGTTTGTATCAATATTATTTCTTCAGAAAAAAAAAGAGCTTAAGACAAAATTATGGAACGAAAAAATTCTCAAAAAGCAAAAAGCACGTTTTAACTAATTTCTGAAAAGAAGTAAAACATAATTAGGTGAAGCAAATATTCTACCTTTTTCAGTTATTGTTTTTTTCTTCGTAATAAATATTCAAAATAATGTAATTTTAACTTTCCGAAGATTTATCATGCTAAAAATGAATTATAATCATGAAAAATTTTTACTTTGTGATTTTGATATATTTACACGTTTTCAGGCCTTCTGAATTCATTTATGCTATTTTTACGGTGATGTGTGTGTGCGTGTGTGTGTGTGCGTGTGTGTGTGTGCGTGTGTGTGTGAGTGAACACGATAGCTCCTAACGGTGCATTCATTTAAACTCAAATTTGGTAACGGCTCAAATTTAGACCACCTTAGCACAGCTGGTTTTGATTTTGGTATGTATAGGACTTATGTTTTTTTTATATAACGGAGCTACAAAAAGAATTCTTATACATTCGGCCTATTGACGGAAATTCTTGAATGAGTGCTAGCCTCTAATAGATGTATTCGATTGAGTGCAAATTGGGTGTATTATAAGTCACGTCACATGTTCTGAATAGATTTTGGTGTGTGTGCAAACTCATAGTTTGTTTACAGGGTCACACAAAAAAAGAATTCTTATACATTACAGCTTATGGACATAAATCATTTCAAAGTGTGTTAGAGTCTAAATGGTGTATTCGAATAAATTCAAATTGGACGCATATTATAGGTTACTTTCACACAAACTGTATAGATTTTGGTGCGTGTAGTATTTGCACGGGGCTGCAAAAGGGAACTCTTGTACACTGGGGCTTATAGACGCAAATTATTTGAAGTGTACTAGCGTCTGAACACTGCATTTAATTGAGCTGAATAATATTAACCTAAATGTTTGGTAAAGATCAAAGTTTCTTAAAGTCGAGTGGAGTCACTGCAGATTTTTATGGTTAGCAAACATTTTTTTTTTTTTCTTACAGCTTTGTGTGTTTCGATCATTGACGCAACATTTTATCACATTTTTTTATTACGTACCTAAATGTATTTAAATACATTCGTTAATAGCGTCAGTACAGAGCCACGGTAATCATTTGTCACTTTTCAATGTCACCAGAGATTCGGAATTATGCATTTGCGACATCACATGTGGAATGATATACGATAACGTTATGATGGCGTATATGTGGTTGTGAAGTGACGTCGTCTTAACCCTTTGAGGCGCAACCTTTTCCCAATGCTGAAAAAAGGGCAGGCGTTGCCATCGCTCGACTTAACTACCAGCAAGATGGCGGACGATCAAAACGTTCATCGCGTGCCACAGATCTAGAGACCCTTTTTTTGACGCAGCTGGCTGTGCCCGACACAGCCAGCTGCGTCAAAAAAAGGGTCTTGATCGTCCGCCATCTTGCTGGTAGTTAAGTCGAGCGATGGCAACGCCTGCCCTTTTTTCAGCATTGGGCAATCTATCGAGCTGTTCTCGCGTTCTTCGATCTTTCGGCAGATGTCAGTGCTGTTAAAAATATTCGTGACATTTTTTTTACGGGAAATGACGTGCTAAAAAGTAAAGGATTCTCGTGGAGCTATGTCACCCGCAACTATTTTCATAGAAATCAAATCTATTCTTCGTGACTGGCAACAGTCAAAACGTCAGAGTTTGGCGTTCCCGGAGCGGACACACTGCGCGTTAAAGGGTTAATGCTGAAAGACATCATTGCAGAGATATAAGCACTCGGAGTATTCAGAATATCCAAATGTTTTTCCTTTTTAGTTTGAACTGCTTCTGGTTGCGTTGCTTACTTGAATTATAAAACAGAAGATGCACGAAATTCGATTTTGTTCCTAGAACTGTCAGCTACAAACCCATCTCAATTAAAATGACATACATCTAAGTCAGAAATATTTTTAAGAGGCTCTGACTATTTTACTACCGTGTGCCCAAGTAGAAAATTAATAAATATGAATGCTTATTTTATCCTTTTACGTTTTTTGTGACAATTATGTTGTTATTATTGTTACAAAGCTTACTGCTGAGTCTATGGGGCTATGGGGGGATGCCTCGGGATGAGGACATTTAAAGGGATTATAACGCGTATTCACCTTACGTCTGGAGGAAAACACCCAAATCCCCAGATCGTTAGCCGAGCGGTCGGCCAGAACCCTGTGCTACACACTTCATCCATATACCAATGTTTAGTATCTTACCTATTTGGTCGTGGCAATAAAGAATAATAGCAAAAACATGATTGGGAAAACAATTTAAACGCACTCAGCCGAAGTCTAACTGTAGGTTTTGTTTGATAAGAAATAGCAAATTAACAAATTTGTTGTTTAAAACTTTTGTTAATCCTCAATTTCTTAAATTTTATTCTTGGCTCTGGTCTTTCATTATTTTCAACATATACAGTAGAATCCTTTCTTATCTACACAAGCCTTGAAAGAAACCGAAATTTTTTATTTCTGTTAATAAACCTTAAAAGACAATTTGGAACATTTGTAAAAATCACGCCTTTTTCTTCTTCAGTGACATGACAGCCCAGGATGGGCTCTGACCTTCTCTAGAATTCGATACAGACAGTGTTATCTTTGGACATGGATTCCCAATTTATAATTTTTAATGCACGTAAGTCCCCCTTAACCCTTTAACGCGCAGTGTTCCCGCTCTGGGAACACCAAACTCTGACGTTTTGACTGTTGCCAGTCACGAAGAATAGAATTGATTCCCATAAAAATAGTTGCGGGTGACATACCTCCACGAGAATCCTTTCCTTTTTAGCACGTCATTTCCCGTAAAAAAATTGTCACGATTATTTTTAACAGCCCTGACATCAGCTGAAAAATGGAAGAACGCGAGAACAGCTGGATATATAGCCCAATGCTGAAAAAGGGGCAGTCGTTGCCATCGCTCGACTTAACTACCAGCAAGATGGCGGGCGATCGAAACGTTCATCGCGTGCCACAGATCTAGAGACCCTTATTTGACAACAGCTGGCTATGCGGCGCAGCCAGCTGTCGTCTAAAATGGGTCTCTAGATCTGTGGCACGCGATGAACGTTTCGATCATCCGCCATCTTGCTGGTAGTTAAGTCGAGCGATGGCAACGGCTGCCCTTTTTTCAGCATTGGGAAAGGGTTGCGCCTCAAAGGGTTGATGCAGTACAACCATCTCACGTTTTCCCACACTCTTTTCCTTATGTCTGTTGGATACTGACAGAATATTAGGCACTATTTGCACTAGTAGTTCAACTCATTAAAATTACGCAAGAAATGTATTTATGTAGATAAAGTACAGCTCCAGTTCATTACACATATTCAAATAGATACGAATGTAAATCAAAATCGAGATGGATTATGGATAAAATTATTGTCATTCGGTAGGACTGAAATAAAATGCGTCTATATCTGATTAAACTGAGAAAGAGTGTTTAAACTTCGAAATTCGTGTTTGAAATCGGAATGAAATGCATTATTTAAAATGCAGTAATTATTATTTACATTTCACTGCAAAGTAACTGTTTATGCAGAAAAAAGAGTTTTACATTCAAATGAATTTCAAGAAGGATGTCAAACATTAGTGTAATAATTATTAAGTCGAATGACTAATTAGAAAAACTTTGATTGAGACAAAAAATATCTATGAATGTCCAGATCTAACTAAAGTTGAAATGGCAAAATAAAAAGCAAAATTTTTGCTTACGACAGATGATTAAAAAAATGTCAGATGATATCGAGCGCTCGCTGGGGGAAAAGGCACTACAACATTTCACTGCGATATAATTCTTAATGCAGAAAAAGGAGTTTTACAGGTTGGAAAATCTCAGGTTTGAGTTTTGTATTGTGGTAAGTCTACAAGAAGGGCATCTGCCTACGGGAGGGAGTGTGCCTTGGTTGAAGGACTTTTAAAATTGAAAATCCTTTGGAGCAGCTACAAAAAAAAAAATTATAATAAATAAATAAAAAAAAAATGTGTACCGTGATTGTTATAGCTTTTTTTTTCGTAATTCCTTGAGCGCATTTCATGTATAGCCAATTTACCAATTTTGGTTACAATCATTTGCCCGTTTATGCTACAGAGCACTGTTTATAGAGGAAGTTTAATCATAACCACCCTGTACTTTTTAAATCTTTGTTTTTTTTTTCTTTTTTTCCTCGATTTGGACTGTAAAATATAGATTATTCTTTAGTTAAAACTGACAGTACCCCTAACATTCCTTTAACCACCTTGGCTATCAGACCATTGCAATTAAAAAATAAATAAAGAAATCTTCTTTTCTCTATAAGAATGAAATTTAAATTATACTTGTATATCTAAAACCTTAATAACATGTATTGATATTTTTTTCCAATTGATTAATATTTCTAAAATGCTCGTTAAATAATGATCACAATAGAGTGCAATGTTTTGGAATTCTTTAAACTGGGTTCTTTAAGTAAATTTCTTTAAACGAACTATTTTAAATACTTGCGCTCTTCCGGGAGATTTTCTCCACGAATTAGATCCCCATTTGAGACTGTCGGGGACTCCTGAATATTGGAACCCTATCAGAAATTGCTAATGACAGCAGAGGGGGGGATATGGAACTACATATTTAGCTTGAGTGAGTACATCTCGGTCTTCATTGGTATATTTAGGCTGAACTCTGTTAATCCCTCGGTTACTAGTCCGAAGCCTTAACCACAAGGATGCCAGGGCCTTGACTACTCCGGTTGTACTCTTATTCACCATTTAAGAATAAAAGCACTTTATCGCAGTCTTCTCGAGTAACCTAACCCTTCAAAGCGCGGCGTCTTAGCTGTTCGTCTATCCCAGTGATGAAACAAGGTGACAATAGGGCTTTCGCTCTCTTAACCCTTTAACGCGCAGTGTTCCCGCTCTGGGAACACCAAACTCTGACGTTTTGACTGTTGCCAGTCACGAAGCATAGATTTGATTTCTATAAAAATAGTTGCGGGTGACATAGCTCCACGAGAATCCTTTACTTTTTAGAACGTCATTTCATGTAAAAACAATTGTCATAATTATTTTTAACAGCAGTGATATCTACTGAAAAATGGAAGAATACGAGAACAGCTGGATAGCTTGCCCAATGCTGAAAAAAGGGAAGCCGTTGCCATCGCTCGACTTAACTAACAGCAAGATGGCGGACGATTGAAACGTTCATCGCGTGCCACAGATCTAGAGACCCTCTTTTGACGCAGCTAGCTGTGCGCGAGCAGCTGCCCTTTTTTCAGCATTGGGAAAGGGTTGCGCCCCCAAAAGGTTAAGCACAGCACACTTATACATAAAAATCTGACGAGTGGTTAGGCAGTTTAACCATTTAATATGCAGTGACTTCGGATTGAGGACACAAATCTCTGGTTGTCGGTCTCAAAAATACTGAAGAATTAGTCAATTTTCCAAGTTTTTATTCACAAAGAATAAATTTGATTTTAATAAAATACTTAACGTTGGCAGTTATACGAGAATACGTTTTAGCACATAATTTCCAGTAAAAATTATCAGTTATTTGTGAAATTGATGACAAAATTGTTTTTAGCTGTAGGGAAGAAGGAGTAGGTTGCATCAGAGTTAAGTTTTCGCAAGTATTTTTTATCAATATATATGAATAAATATTGTCTGATGCTGACAGTATTTATTTAATTGAATCGAAAACTTTACTGGCTTATCAAAATAGTGAAGCTATGATTGCAAAAGTAGCGATATTTTAAATTGGCATATATTTATGTAAAAATGTTCATTTTCAGAATTTTGGTTTACCATTAATGCTTTTAGTAAATGAACGAATATTTTTATAGTGTTTTTTTGTTTGATATATTGTGAATATTATACTGTTTTCGAGGAGCACATGCAGTGTTTTCTAGGCCTATGTAATGAATATAAGTAAATATGTGCAATGGTAATTGGTTGTCACAATGTATCAACCTACAGCAGGCGATATACAATACAGAAAACATTTTTATTGAAACGAACGCATCATTATAACAAAAAAGGCTATAAAGTACATTTTAAGTTTGCAAAATAATAATTTATACATGATAATACATTTTAATACAAATTAGAACATTCAATGTGTTGAATATAATAAAAAATTACTTTTACTTTATTTTTCTATCTCATATTCATGTATTTAAATTATTGATTGCCCTAACTGGAAGATGACTAATGAAGTTGCAATAACACGTGAAGAAATGAAATATATGTACAATTAAATTTTATAAACCTACCGAATAATTAGTAATTGTTCGCGGGTGTTATATTACTTTTACTAAGCAATGAGCAGTTCGTTACGAAATCCAACAAATAGTGTAGCTTCCATAAAAATTCGCATATTTCCCTCAATGGTCTCCTTCGTGTTCTACAAACGCATGAGCCAAGAAACATTCATTCAGGATGCTCAGGTATTTATCCATTTAGCTGGAAGGAAATTTCAGAAGGAATTTTCACTCTCGGATCCGTACATGATGGTCTTTTCAAGTAAGCTAACCCTTTGAGGCGCAAACCTTTCCCAATGCTGAAAAAAGGGCAGTCGTTGCCATCGCTCGACTTAACTACCAGCAAGATGGCGGACGATCGAAACGTTCATCGCGAGCCACAGATCTAGAGACCCTTTTTTTGACGACAGCTGGCTGTGCGCGAGCACAGCTAGCTGACAGCTAGCTAGATGACAGCTAGCTGTGCTCGCGCACAGCCAGCTGTCCTCAAAAACGGGGTCTCTAGATCTGTGGCACGCGTTGAACGTTTCGATCGTCCGCCATCTTGCTGGTAGTTAAGTCGAGCGATGGCAACGGCTGCCCTTTTTTCAGCATTGGGCAATCTTTCCAGCTGTCCTCACGTTCTTCCATTTTTCAGCAGATGTCAGGGCTGTTAAAAATAATCGTGACAATTTTTTTTACGGGAAATGAACGTGCTAAAAAGTATAGGATTCTCGTGGAGCTATGTCACCCGCAACTATTTTTATAGAAATCAAATATATTCTTCGTGATTGGCAACAGTCAAAACGTCAAAGTTTGGTGTCCTCACGGCGAGGACATTGCGCGTTAAAGGTTTAAGGTGAGCCCAGATGGCAGTCTTCAGAATAATTGTCCAGGATCAAGAAAGTCTAGATTTTCGATTGAATATTGAAGCATTTTCAATACACATTTCACCAGAAGCAATTAATAAAGCAGGACCTAGTGAAATAAAGGTAAATACTTCTCAAGAAATTAGGCTATTTGGCCCAGCACTTCCTAGAGATTCTTCGAAACCAAAGAGAAAGTCAGAAAGATCAGCTATCTACAAGGATACTCCTGAGAAAAATGCCATTGTCTTAACTGACTAGCATTGCATAAATTTAAATGCAAAAAGAAACAGCCAAGACCTATCATTATAAGAAAAGATTGCACTTGTTCATGATTCTTCAACAAGTGAAACATCTGACATCGAATATGCCAAAGTGGAAACAGAAAGTGACCTCTCAGTAGACAAAGATTTGGCAAGTTAAAAAAAAAATAATCCTAACACCTGTAAACTTACGATCGATGATCTTGTCCTGGTTAAATTTTTAGGCAAAAGTTCTGTGAATTGATTTTACTGCGTGGTAGATTATGAGACAACTGATACCAACTCCTCCGACATTCTATCCATTTGTAGGGTAGGTTCTCTTGTCCCAAATTTGAATAAAAACGATGATTTTCTGTGTGAAAAAATGATTCCTGGTTTTTCATGTTAACGTGAATGTAAGACAGCGTACTGTCAGTTTATACGCTAAAATTTTTACTAGTATTTATGCGAGTAGAGTTATTTATAAATATGCAAAAAATGGGACAACCCACCCCTCCTTAAAACAGGAGAATGTGATGAAAATGCAGACATATAAAATAACAACTTGAGAGGATGCCCAACGCTTGATTAAACTACCTGCAATATGGCTGTCGATCAGATCGTCAATCGCAAATACAAGGTATTATGTGGCCATACAGCACACTTCTGCAAAAAGTTATGTAGTTCTGTGGCACGCACGCAATTGTTGATTCAATCGAACGCCAAGCAGGTAGTAGTGTGAGAAAAGGCAACTTCACACTGTAAATCTTTCAAGGTCAGTGGCCTATTCTTCATCTGAATTTGAACCTGGTAGTTAAATCGAGAGATGGCAAAGGCTGCACTTTTTCAGCGTTGAGTAGTTTATCCAGTTGCTCTTTTGTATCTGTGTGAAAATGGTTGCAAAGGATCCATCTAGCTAAGCCCCGTTCCAGATAACTGGACACTATCCCGGCTTGAATCTACAGTGCTGTGTACTAAACATCCGGTGTACTAAAAATAGTACATGGATCAATAGTAAATACAGCTGATTATCCGCGAGTATTCTAAGATGTTTCCACTTATAGTCAAAACTCGACATAATGTAAATAACACCTAAATCAATTTGGTGATATGGTTCGATATCTCTGTTGTGCAAGTATGCGCTAGAGGGTCGAACCAAACAAACTTTCTCTTTGTGTGTAGGCGAGTCCCGGATGTTCCGTAAATAGTGTTTTAGAACGTGGAACTATTTTCAAGCACGCAACAGTGAGGAACACGCAAGGGAACAGAAATAGAATTAGCCAAAACGAAAAGAGCACGCAAATAAATAAATTTACAAGCTCCTTATGGTGAGGATTGTAAAAAATCTCGAATCGTTTTTAGAGAAACAGAAACTGCATATGGAGGTTGTCTTCTACTTGTTTCGATGGTCAATAGATAATTTCTCAAATTCTACTCGTAGATATCTGCCTGCAATACTAAAACTATTTTTTAAAAAGAGCTCAAGACTATTTAAGTGTTCTTTTATGCGATAAAAAGGTTTTTTTTTAAAAGAAAGAAAAAACAGTGTGCAAATTTTTATGCAGTATCTATCATTTAGTAGAGCAATCTTAGTAGCGTTATATGTATGCCTCTTTCTTTTTTCCTTTTTTTCCAAATCTACAATTTTACAATCCAAACTGATCGAGTTATGATATTTCGGATATAATGAATTTCACATATTTTCAAAAAAGGAAGCATAATTCAGCAGGAAAATCATAATTTGCTAAACTGCATTCATCCATTTCAAGCACAATACCGTCCTACCATATAGTCAGGTAATAGTCCGACCAGGGTCAGGTGCCTCCCACAAAAATTACTCAAAAGTCGCCAAGCTTGGCGACTTTTGGTGTACGTTTGTATGTATTTAACTCTCATATCTCTAAAACTGTTAGTCGTAGACTGTTGAAATTCCATATATAAGATTGTTGTAACGTCTAGTTGTGCATCTCGATTTTTGGTTCCAAGCTACTGGAGGGTTTATTTACAGTGCCACCTAAAAGAGTTTCAATACATTAATGTCTACGGACATCTTCACTATATTACGTCTGTAGTCAGTTATTGTTTGTTCCAAGCCCAAAATCTCCCCATTCGTCATCCACCTTGGCGAGTTTTGCTGAAATATCGCCAAATTTGGCTCCAAAAATAATTTCGTATTTGGCATAGTTCTAAAACTTTTACCCGTAGAGTGTTGAATTTTTTTTTACTTAGAACTATTTTAACATCTAACTGTGCATCTCATTTTTGATTTCAACCGACTGGATAATTTATTTACAGAAAATGATTTTAAATACATTAAGGTGTATGGATGCATTCAATTCACTTAAAGTCTGTGGTCAACTACAACTTTGGCTGTCCCCAAAATCTCGCGAACAATCTCAAACTTGTCGGCTTTTAGTGAAATATCGCCAAATAAAGTGTCAGAAGGAAATCTTTCAAATTGAACTCATCTTGGCGATATCAAAATATTTGGCTAGAAATCGCTAAATCTTACTATTACGGATATTTTATCTCTTTCAAACAAAATAAGTTTAGATAAAATGCACCAAAAATATGCTTGATTTAATAGACGTGCAAGGAAGGAATGTGGTGGCCACATCATATTTTTTTACATTATCATTCCTCATAGCAAATGTTGAAAATGCTCACCACCATTTTGAGTGTAAATGTGAACACGTCGAACCAATGTTTATGACTCTCTTCTCAACAATGTTGGCGTTATTGACGTGTTTTCTACAGTTATGGCTTGTTCTTATCGCCAATGGTATGGTTTGTCATTCATGGATGTTTTCAGTATTTCTCTTGAACACCCAAATTGTTTTCATATTTGCATTAAAAATGGTAGCAAACATTTTCAGCATTTGCTGTAAGGAATGATAATGTAAAAATATTTGATTTAAATTATGTTTTTCCAAAATAAAATAATAACAGGATTAAGTAACATTGTGCGTCTCCATTTCTGTTTTACCTCACAAATAAAGTTGAAACAGTCCAGCAGCGTTAGGAATTGTCTCCCAGACTTTAAGAAGGTTCAAACAATTATACTTGTAAGAATAGTGTCCATATTGTAAGAATTGTTGCCACATCCGTCAGATTTAAGGTTAATACGAAAAACCATAGGATACTCTTTGAAATTGTTCACCCTGTACAATAAATTTATATCATAAATTTTTTATAGAATGGAAATTTTTTACATTCATAATTTTGCTCAAATTAACCAATTTACATGAAAAATATAAAGTTTGATTTTAAAGTTTTGGTGAGTTGCGCAGTGGCTAAATAATCATCCATTCTACTACACAACGGTCCATTTCCCATTCCAGGCATGGACCTGAAGTATCATTTCGTCCGTAATTTCACAGTAGCAAACGTTGGTACATATTGCCTTGGTAATGAAGTCACCAATACTTCCGGCCGTTGTTTTCGTCAAAGGTCTGATGTTGCTAAGCACCCTACCATTAGAAAAAAAAATAATAACGCTAAAAAAATCAATTTTAGATTAGTTTAAAAGATTTTGACATAAAATGTTCGCTTCGGACCAAAAGATAAGCTACCATGATTTTCGATGGAGTAGAAAAAGAAGCTGAAATTTATTCATTTTTCTTTCACTAAGAACAATTTTGGGTACGCCTACAAAAAATCTGGAATGCTCTTCCCACAGCATAGATTCTCATACTTTGTTTGACACTATGCCACGACGAACGGCAGCACTTTGCAGAGCATGGTGGCCACACCATATACTGATTCCGGACACTTATTATATTCTTTGAAAATATAATAATTGACTTTTATTAATACAAGTAGTTTGGACATTAAATTTCATTTATTTCTGAGGATTTCTTCATTGTACTGCATTTTTTACTAACATGAGATTATTAAAATGAGCAAACTGGAAAGCTAAGTTTTGTGTTTTGGTATTCGAAGCGCTTTTTTAACGGATTTGTTGGAAAGCTTTTAAGAATTTGGCTATTCTAAAAAGCCACAGTTAGCAGAGTAATGATCACATTTGAGAAAATTTTTAAATAAATGTATTTGGATGAAATTACGAATTATTTGAAAAAAAAATAAGATGTGAATTATAAATTATTTAAGTATTTAGTATATAAATGTGGAAGTTTGTGTCTTTGTCTTTTATGCGTCAGGCTTGGAGTTTTTCCCTTATGTATAAGACGTCATGGAGAAGATCGTAGAAACTGCAACATCATAGTTCTACAAAGCAAAGTAAAGGTTTCTCCTTTTTTAAAAGTTTACATTTATTGCAGATATTACTACGTTATTTGAGGAACGAATTCGCATTTTGTAAATTATATCCCGATCGAATTAACTCCAGTTATGTGTAATAGGAAAATGTCTGATTTCTCTCGTACGAAAAACAGGTACTCAACTAGAAAAAAAATACAGAAACCACGAAGATAAAAACGAATTTTAAATACGAATAAATGTTTTGTACAAAGGATACGAAGTAAGCATGGGTATTATCACTACAATCTAATGCTACTAATATTATAAATGTCAATGTTTGTATGTATATTTATTACTCTTTCACGCTGGTAAGTTTAGACGGATTTGGATGAAATTTGGAATAAAGACAGTTAACGCCAAGGATTAACATTTAGGCTACTTTTTATCGAGCAAAAAAAAAAAAAAAAAAAAAAAAAAAACACTGTTCCTATAACATACAGAGAAATTAACGTTTATCCCCACTTTAAAAAAAGAATCCAATTGAGTTTTTATTCTACAGAACAGTCGACAGATGGCGCAAAATTATAGAATACACAGTTTTTAATAAATTAATTAATTTTATCGTCTGCTATGCCTTTATAAAGAATACACCTGAATAAGTTTTTCCTTCTGACGTGAATTTATAAGCGGACTTCAGGCCAAGCACACAAATCCTAAATACATGTTACACAAACAAACAATTTAAAAATATGTTTTTGAAACTTTCATTCTGTTCGAATTGTGCATTGTCTGCGCATCTTTTACCCATTCTATTTCTATTGTATTACATCCAGAAAAGGCTGTTAGAAAGATCAATTTAAATTTTGTTTAATCACACTCATGAATAATGATACACATTTCAACTTAATGGAATGAGGAAAGAAAATAGGAAAGAGGCATGGATTATGATACGCTTTTAATATATGACACTTTAATTCGTATTTAAAATATGAAAGTGTTTCAGATTTTTTTTTTTTCTTTCCGTTTTTCGATAACGGCCAATATATCTAGAAGCTCTTCAAAATTAATATTGGACGAAAATAATTTGTACCTTTGTGTAGGTTTGTATCATTAAACAATCTTACTTTTGTAATTAGGAGCGTCCCGACACGGTAAGCAAGGTAAGCATCCCATCGGGGCGCCGGCTACGAAGGGGAGTCATTTCGAACTCAAAAACTAAGTAGAGCATAAAAAGGGGCGTCTCTTTTACGTTTGCAGGGGGCGCCACTTACCCTAGGACCGCCCCTGTTTGTAGCCATTTTAATTTTAAATTCCATTCAGAATCTGAGATATTTCAGTGCCAAGGAAGCCAGTGAGAAACAGTATTCTCTCCGAGCAAGATTTATTAAGGTGGCGACTAGTATTGTTATAAACAACATGACTCTCGAATATCCCATATTAACAAATAGAATATTTCTGTAAAAAGACAGTCATTGCTACAGTAAATTCACTTTACCTAATTTTTCATAACAACGAAATTGATCTCATGTCTTTCGACATTCGTTTTACCGTTAGTTTACTTCCGTAATCCAGTAAATAACCCGTTTCAACAATTCTCTAATTGTATTTAAATGCGCTCTATCATGTGTGTATATAAAATGCTACTAAAGTCTGATAAATTATTTCTTTTTCCTCTTACACACACACAATGGCAAGTGCTAAATGTACAACACAACCACTCTTTGGCTATATGTCATTTTCTGGAAACAGTCCTCGTGTTAGGGGGAAGGAAATGAGTGGCCATTTCCTATGTGTGAGTGTGTGATGTCACATTTGGTACGATATGTTCGCCGCAGGGCGGCCGTCCGGAAGCTATTCCCACGCCGGGCTTTCAAAACGGATTAGGGCTTCGCGGAGAGAAGGCCCGTATCGATTGCTGCTTCCATTTTTCATCATTAGTTCTTTTTTATTCCTCCGCTTTTGGAAATCGGTAAATGAGTTGAAAGAGAGGTGAGAATAAAAATAATTAGAACTCAACTTCGCAGACTTTCGAATGGTGGCAGATTCAGTTGCGTGGATATGTTTGTCGCAAGTTGAATTTTATCAAGGTTTTATAGATTAATGTTATTTTTGATGCTTTGATAAAATTGAAAAGGTGTTAACCCTTTAATGCGCAGTGTTCCCGCTCTGAGAACACCAAACTCTGACGTTTTGACTGTTGCCAGTCACGAAGAATAGATTTGATTTCTATGAAAATAGTTGCGGGTGACATAGCTCCACGAGAATCCTTTACTTTTTAGCACGTCATTTCCCGTAAAAAAATGGTCGCGGTTATTTTTAACAGCACTGACATCTGCTGAAAAATGGAAGAATGCGAGAACAGCTGGATAGATTGCCCAATGCTGAAAAAAGGGCAGCCGTTGCCATCGCTCGACTTAACTACCAGCAAGATGGCGGACGATCGAAACGTTCATCGCGTGCCACAGATCTAGAGACCCTTTTATGACGCAGCTGGCTGTGCCGCACAGCCAGCTGTCGTCAAGAAAGGGTCTCTAGATCTGTGGCACGCGATGAACGTTTCGATCGTCCCGCCATCTTGCTGGTAGTTAAGTTGAGCGATGGCAACGGCTGCCCTTTTTTCAGCATTGGGCAATCTATCCAGCTGTTCTCGCATTCTTGACGTGCTAAAAAGTGAAAGATTCTCGGGGAGCTATGCCACCCGCAACTACACTGCTGGCCATCGTAAATGCAACACCCTGAAGGAAGCATGCAAATAATATGAAATTTACAACACGCATTAGCTGAGGTGAGATATGCAAATGATTAGAATTTCAGCGCAGACGCACATCAAGCGCGCCTGTGGCGCCACCTCAAAGCGCTATTTAAGGCTTGGAGATTTCGACGGTTTCAAGTACAGCAATTGTGTTTTTCTTGCTTTTTTTTCAAAAAAACGATAAATTATGCCTCGTAGGAAACAACGATCATCTTTTGATCAAGTATCCGAGTTTGACAGAGGAAGGATAGTGGCATACCGAGATTGTGGGTTATCTTTCAGGGAAATCGGTCGTCGTATTGGACGAAACCAAACAACTGTGATGCGGATATGTGATCGTTGGGTGCAGGAGGGTACGACGGACAGACGTGATCGACCGCATCGACCTCAGTGCACCACGTCACGTGATGACAGGCAGATTGTACGCATGGCAGTGACGGACCGCTCAGTCACATCACGAACCATATCACAGCAGATTCAGTCTGTAACGCATCATCCAGTGTCTGCGCGTACCATTCGACGTCGTTTACAGCAGAATGGTCTGTCCGCAAGACGTCCGTTGCTTTGTCTACCTCTGACGCGGAACCACAGACGTCTCCGCCGCCAATGGTGCGATGAAAGAAGGATGTGGACGACAGAATGGAATGAAATTCTCTTTACTGACGAGTCACGCTTCTGTATGCAACACCACGACGGTCGGATTCGAGTCTGGAGACACCGTGGAGAGAGGATGCTGAACAGCTGCATTATGCACCGTCACACTGGTCCTGCACCGGGTATTATGGTATGGGGCGGTATCGGATATCTCTCTCGCACTCCTCTAGTACGCATTGCCGGTACTTTAACCAGCCAGCGCTACATCTCCGAGGTGTTGGAGCCAGTTGTCCTTTCTTACCTTCAGGGCTTGCCAACAGCCATATTTCAGCAGGATAATGCACGGCCACACGTGGCACGCATTGTCCAAGGGTTCTTCGTCAATCACCAGATTGAATTGCTTCCCTGGCCGGCGCGCTCTCCGGATCTTTCGCCGATAGTAAAACATGTGGTCCATGGTTGCTCAACGACTGACCCAGAGTTCATCCCCAGCTGTCACACCAGATCAACTTTGGCAACGTGTGGAAGCTGCTTGGTCTGCTGTACCCCAAGAACACATTCAAAGTCTCTTTGAATCAATGCCGAGGCGTGTGGCAGCTGTGATCTCCAACAACGGCGGCTACTGTGGGTACTGATTTTGGCAGGAACCACGCTTCATAGAATGCTGTAAATTTAATCATTTGTTACTTGGTCAACATGTTATCTACACAATAAATTTTGTTGTGATATCTCTTGTTTTTCTTGGTGTTGCAATTTGGGTGGCCAGCAGTGTATTTTTATAGAAATCAAATCATATTCTTCGTCACTGGCAAAAGTGAAAACGTCAGAGTTTTGTGTTCCCAGAGCGGGAACACTGCGCCTCAAAGGGTTAAAAGCGTTTATGATTTGAGTTTGTTATTCAATATAGCCTGTCAACCTATTCTTCCGTGCTCCAATTGTCATAAATTAGCATTAATCGAAACCCAATTTGAATGTGACATTGTTACACGCTATGACATTTATCCTGTTGAAAAGGGATTATGAAGCTAAAATTGTTCTTTTTATGGGAGCGCACAGTACTGTCTATGGGAAGCCCGTGTTTTAAGTTTATTTTAGATATGTTAAACTGTTACAAAGAAAATAACAAAATCAGGTATATAATTGATGTTTATAAAAAAAAAAAGACAACTTGGCTGTTTGAGCCTCGTCAGGGGTAGCCCCCCTAATTTTTTAGTTTCATTATTGCCATATTAAAACGATATTAATTGACTATGTCATTTTATCTCTCATCTTTTGTGTATTTCTCCTGGTAGCCCTATGTTGAAATTTTTATGATTGTAGAAAAATACATGGGATGCATATTCTACAGCTTACGAAATATTGTAACAATAGATTAAAGCTCTTGTGAACTAATAGTATTTAAATATATGTAGAAAATACATGTGATGCATATTCTACAGCTTACGAAATATTGTAACAATAGATTAAAGCAGTTGTGAATTAATAGCATTTAAATATATGTAAAATTATGTTGCTTTTTTTGGGACAATCTTCAATAAAGGGGGGTGAGAGATAAAATGACATAGTGATTATAAAGGTCTCAGTCTAAAGTGTGGATGGTTATTACTGATAAAAATAAATTAAGTTTAAGGTATGTACTAGATCTTTCTGTAATAAAATACAAATAAAAAGGAATTGCTTATATTTTTAAGCAATCAATCAAAACCACAGTATATGAGGTACAACGAAACATTGACAGAGATTTACTTTCAATAATTTTTTTAATATAAAAAAGCAATTTGAAAACTCATACAAATTCATTTAGATTGGGGAAAAAAGTGGGTTCAAAGTGTCCATTAATTTTATTTTTGGACATATGAAATTGTGAACAGGAAAAAATAAATAGTATTTTTTTTTTATTGTACCCAACTTCCTCTATTATCAGAAGAGCATTTTAGGATTAAACTTCTGAAGAAGATATTATGCTTTTTAAATCGAGCTTCGTATAGACGGAACCTCTAGTCACATGTCTAAGTCAACTGCCGCTTTTTTAGTAAACAAGTAATCATAAAAAGGAATAAAATGTATTCCACTAACGGCTGTATACACAAAGTATTTGACACCAGGGTTAACCCACCAAACCGAAAGTCAGATGTCGAATGGATGTATTTTTGATGTCTATTTAACGTCAGAAAGGGTTAACACGGGTGTCAAGTACTTGGTGAGTACGGCTGTTAATGAAATACCCCCAAATCATCTGGTGCTTCTCTAGTGGATTTTTGTACTTTCGATTTATTATGCGGGGTTGGCTGAAATATAGCCAAATTTGGCTCCAAAACAAATTTCGGAGCAGACAGAAAATGATGACAGGACAGTACCAAAATGACTGTACTGTAATGACAGGACAGTACAATATTTTGTACTGTAATGACAGGACAGTACAAAAAAATTTTTCCCTTTGGAAAATTCAAACTAGCTACTGTTGAAAACCATGTTTTCATCAAAAAATATTGTGTTACTTGTAAGCCAGGTACTCGTAATTACAGTACTATGTGTGGGTAAAATGTAGCGCATTGTGACGTAGTTCAAACTACACACCAACATGCCGGTAATACCGCAATTTTTTTTTTTTTTTAATGAATCATATTGAAGAAAATTGCTGCAAAAAGATGCAGCATCTTTACATAAAATTTAACAATCAACTTCGTTTTCATAAAATGCGAAAGACTATTTGCATAATGAAGAGGCGGGTTTTACTCTTTAAAAACTCATTTCTGTATGCAAGCTCTTTATTTCATGTAACTCCACGTAACTAAAATTATGAAGCGGCTAAATTAGAAAACAAATATGAGCTATAAAAATGAAGATATTTATTATTTATCTCTTGAGATGAAACGATTGAATATAAAGTAATTTTTATCATTTTTACTTTCCGAACATGTACCATGTAAGGAAAGTACTGTAATCATGAAAAATTTCGACTTCGAGATTTTGGTGTTTTTACACGTTTTGAGGGCTTCTGAATCCATTTATGCTATTTTTACGAGATGTATGTATGTATGTGTGTGTGTATGTGTATGTGAGTGAACACGATAGCTCCTGAACGGAGCATTCGATGGAGCTCAAATTGGATATATATGTCATAAACCACCGTCGCAAGACTGGTATTGATTTGGGTGTGTATAGGACTTATAGTTTTTCTACAGGGCTACGACAAAGATTTCTTTTACATTATGGCCTATGGGGGGAATTTCTTGAAAGTGCGCTAGCGTTTAAACGGTAGATTCGATTGAGCTCAAATTGGGTATATATGTTATAAACCACCGTTGCAAGACCGGTATTGATTTGGGTGTGTATAGGACTTATAGTTTTTCTACAGGGCTACGACAAAGATTTCTTTTACATTATGGCCTATGGGGGGAATTTCTTGAAAGTGCGCTAGCGTTTTAAACGGTAGATTGGATTGAGCTCAAATTGGGTATACATGTTATAAACCACCGTTGCAAGACCGGTATTGATTTTGGTGTGTATAGGACTTATAGTTTTTCTACAGGTCTACGACAAAGATTTCTTTTACATTATGGCCTATGGGGGGAATTTCTTGAAAGTGCACTAGCGTTTAAACGATACATTCGATTGAGCTCAAATTGGGTATATATGTTATAAACCACCGTTGCAAGACCGGTATTGATTTGGGTGTGTATAGGACTTATAGTTTTTCTACAGGGCTACAACAAAGATTTCTTTTACATTATGGCCTATGGGGGGAATTTCTTGAAAGTGCGCTAGCGTTTAAACGGTAGATTGGATTGAGCTCAAATTGGGTATACATGTTATAAACCACCGTTGCAAGACCGGTATTGATTTTGGTGTGCATAGGACTTATAGTTTTTCTACAGGTCTACGACAAAGATTTCTTTTACATTATGGCCTATGGGGGGAATTTCTTGAAAGTGCACTAGCGTTTAAACGATACATTCGATTGAGCTCAAATTCGGTATGCATTTTATAAACCACCATCCTAAGACCGGTATTGATTTTGGTGTGTATAGGACTTATAGTTCTCCTAAAGGGCTACGAGAAAACTTTCTTTTATGTTATGGCATAATGGCATATGGGGAGAAATTCTTGAAAGTGCGCAAGCGTTTAAACGGTGCATTCGATTGAGTTTCAATTTGGTATATATGTTTGAATTATTCATCGATTGAAATTTATTTAAGTGCTTGGTAATGATCTTAATCGTAAGTGTTCGGAAAGTCTAGTGGAGTCACTCCAGATTTTTTACTATCGCAATACTATCGGAACCGCACAGCGTCGCGTATGCGCATTCATGGACGGCATAAGCTAAATTTTAGGATGGACGTATAAATCGTGTAGGAATTTAAAGTTCGAAAACAAAAGTTGGGGGTGGGGGTTGCCCTCCCCTTTCTCTAGCCATCCTTGGGTGCAGTAGGTGTCAGTTTTTTGTCAGAAAAAGTGAAGGATTTTCTCTGGTTGTGATCGTTACGTTACTACCTGCTGAAATCGCTTTCTTTTAAGGTAAATCAAGAAACAGCATTTATCGACAGGGTTGTCTATTTTTTTTTTCAATATAAAATGTAGATGTTTGCTTGAAAATCACGGGAACGATTTGTTTTTTGGATAAAATGCAGCCAGTGTTCTAATTCAGCTACCACCATTCCAGATTTCACCGAAATCTGCCAACCGTTTCAGAGCGAAAAGAGAAACAAACACACGAACAAACTTCCGCTTTTATAATATTCGTAGGATAACGGAACTAAATTAAAAATCTTAACCCTTTGAGGCGCAAACCTTTCCCAATGCAGGAAAAAGGCTGGTAGTTAAGTCGAGCGATGGCAACGGCTGCCCTTTTTTCAGCATTGGGAAAGGGTTGCGCCTCAAAGGGTTAACTTTGTTGGAACGTGTTGAAAAATTCAAACCGATTAAACAATTGATAAAAATAAACGAAAGTTTCCCAAACAAACACGTTTTGTCTATTTCTGCAGAACAATTTATTTATACACTTTCTTTTAGTTTTTTAATCTCTTCCAGATCTCGCGATGTCGTGACACATTTAAAACGTTACTTTAGTGCGGAAGGAAGGTTCCCGACCCATTTCCGATAATGTCACTCCCGGCTGGCACGTGCTCTTCTGTAGTGCCACACACTCAACTGACACATTATTTTATCTTCCTTTTTTCATTTTATTCCGAGGGAAATGCTCGAGTGGTAATGTGTCACAGAAAATATATCGTTTTTCATATGTTAGGTTTTCATTGAGTGTAAGTATTTTTTGATTGCATTTCTTGCTGCTCAAGGGATATAAATTTGTGCCGAAGTTTTAAAACACTACCAAACAAAATCTTGTTTGGATTTGTACTTTTAAGTAACAAATAGTTATCTTAATAAGCAGAAAAATGCTTTTACTTCAGTTCAGTTAAACTCATTTGAAAACGCAGTTTTCCCAGTGAATTAGGCTTCTTTGAAACTTTCAATATCGTCATAAAAACATACATAGTCCTGTTAATGTTAATTTCACAGATCCCCCCCCCTCCCCCCGCCTTACTGCTGAATGCTAAAATCCCTCTGTTCTCAGTATCTTAATTTCTTGCTTTCCTATTGGCTATCATAAAACCCACATCTGAATCCATGCTTTCCTATTGGCCCTCGTAAACACTAGCCTGAATCCCCACTTTATTTATATAAACGGAGCAAATTTTAGGTAGTCCTATCCGTTGCGTTTTCTGTGCCGAGCCCCATGAGATTTTTAACTGTCCCTTAAGAAACTAGAAAACAACCCCCCCCCCCCAAGTGTAGCAACTGCAATTCAGACCACCCGGCAAGCTATAAAGGCTGCCCCAAATTTCCCTCTAATACTCCGGCCCCAATTCCCAAAACCTCTAATATTACTTACGCTAACGCTCTAAAAAGAAATTTGAACCCCCACCCACCACCCCAAACTAATCAAAACACCTTCCTCGAAATACAAAAAGTAACAAAACAAATTGAAAAGGAACTAGGAGTTCGCTCCCTTAGCGATTTGCTTAATCAACTTAACTCACTTTTAGAAAACTTAAAGAAAATTGAAAACAAACAAGAAAAAATGCTTTACTTTTTAAGTTATTTAACTTTCGGCCAAGAACATCAAAACATCAACGAAAAAGTAAACACTGAGAACAGCGGTTAAGTCCAACGGCTGTTCCATCATTCAAACTCCCCCCCCCCTCTCATTTGTTAGTAAACAAACCCTCTTTTACTCTAACTCGCGTACTTCAATGTAATTGCTTTATCTATAATTGAATGGGAGATGTGGGATTTTAAATTTCCCAGGCACTCCCCAGCCAACACGTTCTTATCTCTCGGTAGTCCTATCCTATGCCATTCTTAAGACACTGCACTTTCCAAGCTGTTGGGAAAAGGATGTAATCTGTCCCATACCCAAACCAGGGCAGGAAATAACTAGACCGGACGCGTACCGTCCAATCAGTCTACTCAGTGCTCTCAGCAAGATCTCTGTACGAGTCATACTGAATCGACTACTGGAACACGTCGAAACTCACGACATTCTCCTACCGGAACAGTTTGGATTTAGATCCAAACATTCAACAACACAACAACTCATCCGTGTCATCGAGACCATTCATGAGGCCATCCTCTCAAAACAACAAGCTGTCATGCTTCTTCTCGATCTCAAAAAAACATTTGATAAAGTATGGCACAAAGGCTTACTGTACAAACTTATGCAATACCACTTTCCTGACTCTATTATCCATCTTATAAACAACTATCTTACCAACAGAACCTTTCAAGTCAAAGTCGACCAGGTTCTCTCTGACTCCTGTCCCATTGAGAGTGGTGTCCCCCAAGGATCTATTTTGGGACCCACTCTCTTCAACATCTTTATAAATGACATTCCACGTGCTGTGGGAACTGAAATAGCGTTATTCGCTGACGAGACTGCCGTTATTATTCATCACCGCAACAAGAAGCAACTTTCTAAAAACATACAGCGTCATACCACCTTAATTGAAGACTGGATGTCCAAATGGCATCTCGAAATCAACCATTCCAAATGTCAGGCTATATCGTTCACTCGCAAAGCTCCTCCTTCACGTATTATCGTCAACAACCATCCACTGGAATGGTCCAACACAGTGAAATACCTTGGGAATATTATTGATAAGATCCTCACTTGGAGGCATCATATAACCCACATTAGACAAAACATGAATGGAGCATTTTCTAAAATCTTCAAGCTCATCTACAATAGAAAAATTTCAACCAAGAACAAAACTCTACTTTACACAGCATATGTCCGTCCTACAGCTACATACGCTGCCCCTGTGTGGGCGAGCGCAGCTAAAGGCCACATTTCCAGACTTGAATCAAAGCAAAATCTCCTCCTACGTAAAATCCGCTATGCTCCCACCAGCATCTCTAACATCACCATCATGCGTGACTTAAAAGTCAAAACGCTCAGGCAAACCATCCTCAAACAAACGACCAACTTCTACCACAACTTGGACGAGCTTCCCAACGCTATTAGAGGCGACTTCCCTGACTGTGACTTCAGGGAACCTCTCAACAAGAAACGGCCTATGGCCGCCCTTCATCTCCTACCTAATTTCGACTAGACATCTACTGATGGCCTTTTCGAACTGTTCCCTTTTTCCCTACCTCCGTCATTTATGGAGGCTTTTTATTTTTTAAAAGTTTTTTCTTCAAACTTCATTCTCTTCTTAACTACAAGACTATGAAAGACACTCTATCAATGGCACGCTGGGTATAAGTGCATGAGCACAGATGCCCCCTGAAAACCCCTACTTCGGTTCGGTTCGGTTAGTCCTATCCTAGCACTGACGAAGACATGTCATACATTCCGAAACCGGTCCGTTTTTTTTTTAAATTATTGGTGCTCTTATACGTTGTTTATTGATGATTATTTATAAATATTTAACCTGTTCTATCCTTTCGTTGTAGAGACGCGAGAGCAGTGATTTCCCCGCCCCCCGCCTTCGGTTTTTTCCATCTTTGCCCGCCCCACGAGCAGCAATTGACACTGAAGGGAAATCGCTTCCGCCGATTGAGACGATTTTCATCGATGGGAAGGAACAGTGGTTAGGCAGTAGTTAGTTTAAGTGGAAATATGGTGTTTTTAAGATAAAGCATACCAAATCCATTGGTTATAGAGCACTTTTCAGCGCAATCTTAATTGTTCATATACTACCAAGTGACAATTACATTTTAACTTCTCAAATACAGAATTTTTGGAACTTTATCGATTCCTGATTACATAAATTTCCGGATTATATAAAGCCTGTAATATGAATTTAAAAAATCGCAATAATCAGGTAAAGCTCTTAAAAAAAGTGTACTCAATTTTCTAGAATACAAAAATAAATGTAAATGAAAATAAATAAACAAATTAATTAATTAAAAGAAATAAACACATTTACAGAAGAACTATAAACAATAGAAATATGTTATTTTTTAAACGTATCTAATAACGTCTTTATATATTTATTATTATTAATACTATTTATGGAAATTAATTTTAGTCATTAACTTTCAAATTATTCCAACTAATACAACATTAATTTTTTTTATTTTTCAAAAATTAATCTAGATCGCCTTTCAAACATCTTGAAAGTTTTCGGAGCGACACTCTCACCGCCTGAGTTATGTATATTTCATTACATGCAGCTAAAATTAAACAGTCCGATTTTAAACATTGCCATTCACTTTCGTAACGAATAATTGAAAAGCGCTTCTTTCATCGTTCCATCTTCTTGATTTACCATTTTTATCCGGTACTCGGGGAAGGGAATTAGAAATCCCAAAAGTCCTTTACTACAATGGAATCGATCAGAGGAATGTTGGGATAAATATAGAACGCACTTGATTAATTAGAATATTTTTAGCTACTGTTAATTAGGGGGTTTACTCTGTTGTGAAGTGTATTCATTTAAAATTTAAATGCATTTAAGTTTCATGTTAGTTAAAACGAGCTTCTAGACTTAAATTAGTGATCGGTGGGATATATATAGTTGGGTGTTTGTTTAAAGAGCGTTACAAGTTATGCCTAAATAGAAATTTAATTAAATCAAAATTGGAAAACATGTAGCTAAGGCCAAAAGTAAAACTAAAGTATGCTGGAGCTATACACGAGTTTTTAGAGGCTGTTGTTGTGAACAATAATTCTGTAATTCAATACAAAGCTCTAAATAATTATTTTTGATTAATCCTTTGTAAGGCGATAAAGCTTTGCAGTATACAATGTCTTGAATCATCAAAAAACCAAAGAAGACCGACGAGTACATTCTCTGGATGGTCCCACCAGTATCCACTTTTTAGGTAGGTTTTTAAAGCACCCTTGAGCCTCTCATTATTTTTTTTCCAAGCTCTAAATGGCTTTAATAGATGCGAAAGCTAACGCTTTGTCTCATGTTTAGCCTTAATCTCATGGAACACAGATTGGTAATCTTATGTTATCTAGTTTGCAAAGAGCTTTAAGATCTCCGCATCTTCAGCTTCAATATCATGTTTATTTATAGAGCAGCAAAAACACCATGGTGCAAGTTGGCCACTTTTAAGAGTTGCTACTTCAGTTTCGAGCTTGCCTTTTAGTAATATGCATAACTAAACAAATTTACATTTGTTAAAGCTTTTTATCTTTCTAATAGCGAGGGTCAGCGGCCTACTGATCACTATGAGGGCCGCAGATACTGGTAATTTCAATATGGGGGCGCCTGTTAGGCAGACCAACGTTGTCCCCAATGAGTGGTCTTCTAATTTTGAGCCAATTTTAGATGAGAGATCTAGGACTTGCATTGGCACGCCCAGAGGTATCGTATAAACATGGAGGACTTGGAGCATTGACGGATTTTATGTGAAGCAGCTGTCTTCAGCGTACACAGTTGCAAACAAAGTCCATCCGAGAGAGGTTTTCACCCTCCCCAAGTACTGGCCCAGTCGGTGGTCCTTCACTTTCCGCGTTCTAATTGGAACGGAGCTTAGCGATTAGGCCTCTGCGGGATTGCATTAAAACTAAACACATGTATTTAAGTTAATTTATGAATATACAGCTTTTTGCAAGCAGATATACTGTGTATTTGTAACGGGAATAGTTGACTTTTGGGGGAAAAAATGAATATTGTTAAGTAAATTGTGTTTTCTTGGTAGCAAAAGTTGCTTTTCAAGAGATTTTTAGTCCTAAATAACTCAATTGGTCAATAACTATGAAAATAGATGTATCATTTATATCAAAATCAATGCATGCATGTTTTATTTCCGTCGATCAATACATAGGAAAATAGATGCAGTGAATGGAAAATAAATGCATGCATTTTTCAAAACATACTTTACAGTACGCAGCAATAACATGTATTAATTTTGTAGCAATAGGTGTATATTTAAGGTTGTTAGAATATAAACAAAAAAAAAATTCGAAATCACAAAGTGTTAAAAAATAAATCGTTTCAGAAGGTGGTTATTAAGGTGAGAAGAAAAACAAAATCTTGTAATTTATTAGAAATGGTTATATAATACAGGTTAGTGATTTGTACACTTAAAACTACAATAACATATATGCTTTACATTTACTGAATGCTGGAGATGCAAATTCAAATGAAACGACGAATCAGCAGGAGAATTAGCTTTATTACAGGGAATATTCGCGTTTTATACAATGATTTCAAACGTAAAATTGCACATAAAATGCTGTTTTATTTACTAGTTCTTTAATTGTGTGTATTACTCTAAAATCTTTTCTTTTTAAAAGAATTTAACGCAATAATTATTTTGTATACTGATAAATTTGATATTTTCAAAATGAAATTATCATATTTAACAAACATTACATGTTGTTTTGTTTATCTAATGCCTAGTTAAATATTAATATATTTTAATAAATGTATTGAATTGTTTTTGATCGTATCATTAAAAATAATTTTATGAATTTTGCCTATGCAGTGTTGATATTGTACAAAGTTTACAACCCTAATTCCTTGCAATGAAAAAAAAAAAAAAAAAAAAAAAAAGGTCTCACTGTATGCGCTCTAAATACATTATATAGGGTGTCCCCAAATTCATGGTCCAAAATTTAAGGGTAGGTAAAATTCATATAAAGAAGCATTTTTTGTATAGCAATGTGCGGTGGGAAATGAAAATTTTCATGATTTATTAAATCAATAAGCCTGATTTATTAAAAAGATTTATTGATTTATTATCAATAAGCTTGATTTATTAAACCAATAAGCTTCAAAAGTTTCTTGATTTATTAAATCAATAAGCTTGAATTAAGCTTGAAAATTGCAAGCGTGTAAGCTTAATCCAAGCTTGAATCAAGTGTTCAAGTTTACACTTGCCCAACTTGCATTACGCTTGACATAGCAAGCTTGAATCAAGCTTGGCATAGCAAGCTTAATTCAAACTTAAAATAAAAAGAAAGTCTTAATTCATAGGGCGCTGGTCGGCGAACTCGGCCCATATATTTTATTTTTCCACGCATTTTCCCTTCTACGCTGGAACGTCTTTTAATCGGTTTCCGTCTAGCGTCCGCGGCTGGAATCGATCTCGGAACCTAGATGTGGGAAGCCAGCGTCCTAACCACCATGCCAATCTCACTCGCGGCGACATGACTAAAGTTTGAAGTGACTGTTATGGTTGTCACGTCATTGTTTTGGCGAGATTGATCAGTATTGGCCGATGCCGATCTGCCTCTTTTATTTTTCCATGGAATGAATCAAAATTGAAATGATGTCACGTGTGATTTATAGACTCTGTTAATAGGGAAATTAGAATAATATTAACTTAAAAGCAGCACACGTTTTAAAACTTTGAATATTGCAGCACTCATGTTGGGCAATATTGGCCAAAATCGAGACAAACGACTGATTTGAAATCAATTTCCTAGTATATTTGTATTTTATTTTGAAGAATTTCAATATTTGGAAATATGGAATCTTTTTTTCTTCATTCTATGGTCAAGTACATTTATGACTGATAATAAATTATTTGCTATGTGGATGTGGCTTTCCAAAGCAAGCAGTAATCAAGTTGTATTCTAGCTTGACAGTTCAAATGACTTAAATTCGGCGGGAAAATATTTGCTGACTCATTTTTTTGTAATTTCCAAGCTTGCTGTAAGCTTAAAATGAGTTGAACTGTCAAGCTTGTATTAATACGTCAAATTCAAAGAAATGTCAAGCTTGATTTAAGCTTATGTGCTGTCTGGGATTTACTAACCCTTAAAGTTTGGCCCATGAATTCGGGCACACTCTATTTTAGAATTAGCCTCTTGGTATCCAAGTCGTACGATTTGTACTTTCTGATTTTATCGCCGACGACTACCAGATGTACAGCAGGTACGTCCGTTTTATTAGTATCTGAGCAATCGTTTTCCGTTTTCTATTAAGGTTTCCTGTTCTCCGAAAATACATCTGGTTTCATTAGACACGTCATTCCTATATGGGGGATCTGGAGCCGCTACGTGATTAGTCAGAGGGCATTTGAAAACATAACTATCAGCTTATTTGAAATTAATTAACTTTACACTAAACGCTGGTATTTACACATGTACTTGAAAATCGTTCTGGGAGTCAAGGAAGTTAATTGCGAAGGAATTTATATTTGTTTCTACCCTATAAAAATAATTTACATAGAAAAAAGATTTTTTTCCTTAATAGGGGCACGCACAATAATTATATTGCGGTATTGCATCCAGTGATTTCCATGTCTTTACTCTGTTTAAGGAGCACCTGGCCGATCATTTCCAGATTGATGTCACAGTTCAAGACGCCGGTGATAATTGGCTCAGCAATTAGGGTCTTGAATTTTTCAGCGCCGGTTTCGATAGCCCAAATATCACCGTAACCTAAATGTGAAGTCACTGCGACGTCACACGACTGTCACGTAGCGTCGTGAATGAGTCGCCTTGACTGCCGAATGTCCTCTCACCGCAACGTTACGACGTGACGTATGCGTGAAGTCACTGTGGAACTTACGTGTGGCATTGAGACTTCAGTCCGACGTTACAGTGCCACCAGATTTGTATACTGATGGAACAAATGCTTTGATGCCCATGGAGGCGTTGTTAAAAAAACTATACTAAATGTCTTGCTATGCGTGTGCACTAGGGTGGATCGAAAAAAACTTTTTTTCGAAATCTTTATCTCCTGAGGTGTCAAAAGTTGTATATTGATATGAATAAGACGTGTGTAAAATTTGAATGTTTTACGACAACGTCTTGGGGTTGCGCATCGAGCTTGAAATTTAGAAATTTTTGAAAAATATGACTTCTTTAAAAAAATAGAAAGCAAACTTTATTTGTTAAAAAATAATTTGGTCCTTTTATATGTTAAAAAATGTTCAGAGAAGCTCAGGAAATCACAAAAAATGGCTTTACAAATAGTTTGATGAAGTGCATACGTTATGCTGTCGTTTTGTCTTGGGCACAGTACGCAAACTGTGAACTAGACAACTAGCCCCGGTTTGCCTGCCGAGTGATGGCGATGCAAGTGCGTTCGGTTAAACCAGGCACGAGATATTCCGTTGTTACAGGCATTTAATTTAACGTTTCAGATAGATGGTGCTTTCAGTTTACTCTCCAAAAAGCTAAAAGGTGCCCAGCAAACACATACTGGTTCTCTGAACGTCTATTAACATTAAGAAAACGTCTTCTGAGCGTTAATGGACGTTCAGAGAACCTGTGTGTGTTTGCTGGGTGGCTGCCTTGCACTGCTACGACTCTGAATAGTGACACTGTCTGCAATAAGACACTCAACAAAATCGGTGTTCTTAGAAGAGCTGGGAATATCGAAAGAATTACCTTGTACCAAGTTACCAAACCGAAAAGACATACTCGTACTCTTTTGTACTTAATATTACTCTTTTGTACTTAAGAAGAAAAATTTCTGAATAAAGGGCAGGATCCCCCGGAAGGAGAAGTAACTTTAGTTGTGGCGATCAAAATTCATGAAATTTGGATCAAGGCCAGTATCATTACTGTTTCAATCCAAGAAATTCCAGAGATATTTAGAAAAGGTCAGGATCAAGTTCAGCAGCTAAATAAATCGTATGTTAGAGAGGAACATAAGGAATTGTTTATGAAGAAAGTGGGAAAAACTCTCCCTTACCGAGCTATTGAATATCGCACTTACAAATGTACTGACTTTTCCCGGAGCACGTGTTGCTCAGAGCCTCACATACCTCACACAGTACGGGAGTCATTAGCAGAGCAGAGGGGAATTAGATTTGTGACAATCGATGGGATTGTAAAGAAGAGAAGTTTATGGAAAATGAGAGAAAATTTGAAAGGTTGGAAAGAGAAATTTCGAGATTGGTGGAGAAAAAGGTGAAAGTTCCACTATCCAGTGTATGTCTCTAACTTTAGTCATTGATTTGGAGAGCGAAAATAAGGAAAGGGAAGTACGAAAGACTGAAGAAAACGCTGAATGCCTATCTACCGCCAATTTGGGAGGTGCGTTCACAAATGACCAAGTTAGAATAAAAATCTCAGTGCTTTCACAAGTCTGCGACACAAAGTTATTACAGACTGGGTAGCAGAAACTTTGGTATCAACTTTATTTCACAACCTAGAAAGCGGAATGAATGCAGATGGAGAGAAAACTTCTCAACTGATTCTAGACCCATATAAAGTTAGAGGGAGGCTGAAATTACTCGCAGTGAAAGAAACCGAAGAAGGCTTTAAAATTTTCTTTGGATTGTTTTTTGATAGGAGGTAGAACAAAACCAGATACATAGAAAAATTTGTTGACGGCAATTTACACCCAAGTGTTTGTCACAAAGAACATATCTCGCTGATAATGGAACCTGATTCAACATACTTTGGCCATATGTCACGATCTGATTTTAAGAATTTCACTGGAAATTTGGAAGAGTTTAACACGAAATCCATTGATCTTGGGACCCTCACATGCATTGGCGGTGGTGGCGAATCATCGAATCCTGGAAAGAACAAAGGCGTCATCCAAAATCTAGAAATGCAGTTCTCTAATCTAACTAAATCTCCCTAATGCTGTAGTATTTGCCAACTTGACACCGTAGCAAACAGCCACTCCGAAATTGGCTGTCTATCCATCTATCAGATGGCGGTTTATTACGATCTAGATTATTATACTAGACATAAAATGCCACAGTTTGATTTGTCGGGTTTTACATTATTCGGCTTTACATTGTCGGGCTTTACATTATTTATTAAAACGCATGCTCCAGTAATTGGCTGCTTGGGCTGGCTCGGGCAGGACTCGGATCGCAGGCAAATCAACGAAGTGGGCATCTTGGGTAATGCAGCTACGACTGAGGTTGTATTAGAGAAGAGCTGCGAACGTCACTAACTATTTTTCTACGTTACTAATTCATTAAAAACATAATTTTTGCTTTCTACACGTTTTTGTCAAAAAAATGTTTTTTTTTTTTCAGATATTTATAGATTTCGAGCTCCTTGTGCAACTCCTAGAAATTGTCACAGCCTATTCAGATTTTGCATACGTCTTATTAATAAAAATATACACCTTCTAAAACCTTAATAATTCGGAAGCTTAATAATTCAGAAAAGAATTTTTTTGGACGATTTTTTAAAAAAGTCATATTTTTCAAAAAGTTTTAAATTTCAAGCTCGCTGCGCAACCCCAAGACGTTGTCGTAGGACATTCCAAATTTTACACACGTCTTATTTATATCAATTTACAACTTTTTAGACCTCAGGAGATAAAGATTTCGAAAAAAAGTTTTTTTCGATCCACCCTAGTGTGTACTCTTAGATTTCTTGAATAACTTTCTAGTTAAAGTGCTTGATAATTTACTTTTTGGACTATTTTCGTATGAAGTATTTTCTATTCTTATTTTTCTAAGAGATTGCAAAAGAATTTTAATATGTTACAGTCTGTTACCAGTTATTGTTCAGTTTAGAAATACTATTAATCCATTTAATGCAATGCTCCCAACCTTTTTGTCGCTGCGGACCGATCAACATTTGATAATTTTACCACTGCCCGCTGAGGGGGTAGGGGACGTTGGTTGTCTATATTTTAGACTGTTTTGATTTAATAACTTTAAATTTATTGTAATTAAACTTCCTTCAAAATAAAGTGCCGTCACACAAAACATGAATATTAAGTGATTTAGCATTTTAACTCTCTAAAACGCTAAATCGATGAAAACCCCCGAGCTTGTTTCTTTGCAACGAGCCGTTTCCATATGGGAATAATAGGAGACAAAGACACCCTAAATGGTTTGCTTTTGTCCAGTTGATTCCGTTGTTTTCTTTTGGTAGCTGTCACCGCAGAGAGCTCTGCTTCACACACATAGGTTGTCGGAAGTTTCAACAGGGATTTAAGTGACTGCAATTTTAATTCATAATCTTGAAATGCTTAATCTATATAAATAAAACAGAGTGTAAACTGTCCGTTTGTCTGTCTGTCTGTCTGTGTCTCGCGTAGCTCCGAAACGGGTGATCGTAGACCTACCAAATTTTGTACGGAAATTCTCCAAGACGGGTCTCGACACACCTCGAAGCGATTTTTTCGAAATGCGAATTAGAAAATGTTTTATTTTAAGTTTTGTCCGATTTTTAGCGATTTTTCTTGCGTAATACATAATAACGCCAGTAATTGCACTCGCAAGAAAACGATATTTACATCATCGTATAGAAGAGAAAATTTTCTTTTAAAAACTGTTCGTTCGGACTGTGTAACATAATTTGCAGATTTTTGGGAATTTTTCAAATCAAATTAAATTTGACTTTCGTAAAATATTTTTCAAACTGCTGCATCTTGAATTCTATCTGTCATAACTTTTTTATATTTAGGCAAAAGACGGAGCACACAATTCGCCCACTTTTAAAAGAAGAACGGAGGAAAAATATAAATTAGGAGAATTTTTACGAATTTTTAAGTGAAGAAGGATTTTCATTTCAATCGCAGCTGCTTAAATGCTTAAAAATTTCGGCATATCTTGCGGTTTGGTTGTCTTGGAAACAGTAACAATGATTAAAATTGCCAGCTGAAAAAAATAAATAAAGTTACTTTAAAATAACAGAGTTTTCACATGTGAAATGACGTCACGAGTCATTTTGACGTCACGAGTTTAAAACCCCTTTCGAAACTCAATCAGAATAACGAACCCACAAGCAAAACATACACCACGCATGAAATAATTCCATATTTTATTTTACGTTGCTAGAAAAATAATTGAATGCTGCTTTTTCGCCAGTGAATTATCCAGCATTATTTTCAATTGAGATTTTAAACGGGACACGTTTTCGAATCGCAAGAAATATTTTGCGGTGCTAAACAGGGCCTGATGATACCAAACAGGGACCCCGGGCATTGATGAATTTTGGGGCCTCCATCTATGAAATTTGTTTTATTTTTCATAAAATATGTTTATAAAAAAGAATATTTCAGAACAACATTTGAAATTGGGGACCATTTTGAACCGGAGGCACTGGGCAAAGTCCCGATTTGCCAGTGAGATAATAGGGTCCTGGTGCTAAATAGGCCAATCTGACAATAATTAAGCATACAAATGTATGGAGAGCTGTTTTAGTGGCAATCATAAAGTGAAATGATTATCGTTTATACTAATGCGTAAATTGCAAAAGTCACCAAAGAATAAAAGACTGCATTCGTGGCAAATATCTAAGCCGTTTCTTTAAATTAAGTATTAACGACTGGAAAACGAAAATATATTGTATTGGTATCAATAAAAGATAGTATAAGTAATAGTTAGTAGATATCTAGGGCAATAATTATCAAAGCACAATATAACGCATTAATAAATATTTCGTGAAACTAAGTGTTCTATTCCTCTTACAACAACCATCTTACTTCACAGCTAACTAAACATTAAGTAATTCTACGTCACGTTAATATATTCCGCGGTAGTTCCAACAGAAAAGACTGTAACTGAACTTTTTTTTTCTTGGAGATTCTGTTTTGTCACAAGTAGGCATGATCATATTTTGGGAAAATGTTCTTTTCTTGCCTTGCGATGAGCGGGTACACAACTATTTAACTATAAAATAAAACGGTTCGCCACATCATGTGGTGTCTAAGGTGGTATAACTTAAATCTAAAAAAGAGTATGATGTAGAAATGAGACATTTTGAAAGTTAGGAATTTTCGCTGCAAACCGTCACGCTTTTCTTTTTCTGATCGGGAATGACACCGACATAGTTTTTGTCATAATATTAACAATGGTCTCAGGTCAGTACTTATACTAACTTTACGAATAACGAATGAGAAACTTTACGCCAAGTGTCAAATCATTTTGCTTATTTTGAGATTCCAAATCACTGGAATCAATTCAAATTATATATGTAAGAAAAAGTTTCGTTCCCTACCGGGCGGAGAACGGGTACGCAGCTAGTAAACAATAAACCAATTTAAAATAGTTATAAGATTTCTTCTGTTAAAAAGATATAAATTAGCATAAACCCTACAAAATCGAAAGCCGAGAGAAATTACACCACAGTAAATAAAATGGAAGTAGTTTAATATTCCTTGGGACTGGAGATTGAGGACCACTGATCTAATGCACAATAAAATATGTATATAGAAATTTGTGACAGCACATACCCTTTCCCGCGCCAAAAAAGTATAGACATTAATATTAAATATACCAAAAAAAAATATATAGCATTTTCAGCTGTTTTACTGGGTGCTAAATTAGTGCTAAGTGTATTCAATCCATGTACCGAATCTCACTAAATTCTCGGAAAGCTTGACGAGTTCATTTGAATTTGGAAATATATAGCGTTAAATCCTAGTATTAACTAAATAAATTATATGATCAATAAATAAGTAATTAATTGGCAGATATACAATCACATGCTAAAAAATAAACTTGTTTCGTTAAATAGCTTGGTAGATCTGCTTTTTTTATTTAAGAAAAAAATTGTCTGATTTAATAAAATGCCATTTTGACCTAACGAAACGTTTTGTTGAATGACAGAACTAGTCATATTTGAAATGATTCAACATTCAATTTACAAATGCGTCAAGGACGTGCGAAAATGCGCAGTACTGTGCAGGGTGGATGATTTTTTTTTTTTTAGTATACGAAAAGTGCAGGAATAACATCTGTTATCAATAACGTTGAAATATGCCCGATATCGGATGTAAAACTAATTCACTGGGTTCTCTTAGTTCGTTGAAATTTTACGTGGTAAATATAATTATAGTACATCTATTCATTAAAATTTACATTAGTATTAACCTTACGTTTAGATTTAATTTATATAATCTTAAAGTCAGTGTTCTTGCTTTGTTCGTTAGGCAAACTTAGCAATGCAAAAACGATTGTTTTTGTGTTCGCGAGAAAATAAAACAATGCATATCTTTATTAAAACTTTTTTTCTTTCTAAAGAATTAATTTGTTCACTTTACTAATTAATAGCCAGTTTGCAGTTAATTATGTTTTCGTGAGTGCTACTCTTTATATTATTAGTATTATGATTATCTGTAAAATCCTGCTTATATCTGTGTTACATCAAGACTATGTGTATGCTTTTTCTAAACCCCATTCTTGCGAAATCAGCACACGTCTTGCTAGTATAAGTTCCTTCCAAGGTTTAATTATTTTTTGTAATTCTATCGAATTGTTAGCAGTATTAAGTCTGAATGTTATAACAAAGTTAATTTAACTATATGTTTTTAAGTTAAACTGCAGCTATGTGTACTATTACGCCAATAAACTACATAGCTCGTTTCAATGAAAAAGTTTTGGAGAAGTTAATGGTTTATTCTATTTTTCACGAACACAAAAGATATTCGGGTTGACTTCCTAAGTTTGGAGGAAAATAAACCTGTCTGTAATTTTTTTATTTAAATTTGTAGGTATAAAATCATTAAAATAAAAACGTAAAGATTCATAATTGGATACATTAATAAGACTTAACTTTGAAACTTTCAATAAACTGTTAAACTGGCTCAAAGAGAGAGAGAGAGAGAGATTGAAAGAGAGAGAGAGAGAGAGAGAGAAAGGAAAAGTTAATTCAAGAAAAAAAATTTGACACTTCAGCAAAACTTTTTTACACATCCATTAAGGCTGTAGTTCAAAGAAAAAAAAACCGCTGTTTTTAGTCTTGGTACACAAATTGAAATAGCACTATGGTCTCCAAAAATTCCAGATGGTTCTTCATAAGCTGGTTTACACACTGTAATAAGCGAAAAATCTGTGACTTTTGTGAAATTTTCTGAAAAAATTCTTAAACATGAATCTAAGCTGCAAAATTTTTCGAAGAATGAGACACGTTTCGCGAAAATTTCTGATTTTTAACAATTTTTCCTAAAATTTTTGAAACTGATAAAGGCTTATCGTTTACTTCAGTATGTAGTACAGCTTGTAAGAAAATTGTTTTTCTTTTCAGAGGCAGTTTCAAATTTTTGAAGTGCCTGATATAATTAGATTATTTGTACTTATGTACCAAAATCACATGATTTTTTCGAACTACACCGTAATACAGTTTGTTAATTGAACCAAATAATTTGGTTAATTTGAGCCAAACAAACCATTTAAATAAAGAGGTGTTTTAATTAACAAAACATTTGTTCATTTTAACCAAGTTGGGTTAAATTAACAAAATGTTTTGCTGGCATTATTTCACCCTAATAACTCTGTTGATTTAACTAAATTTTTATTGATTCAATAAAACATTTTTTTTCAGTGAAGAAAAAAAACAAACAAGTTTTGAATCATTTTCGAGAATAGCATTAATGTTAAGTTAAATTGAAGCTTAAAAGAACAGATCTTCTCACAAATTAATAACATTAAGCAAGTATCTAACATCAAATCACGTTTAATTAAGGAAATAATTGTTCTAATTTTTTTCTTCAAGTATTCATTTCCCAATTATACATGTACATAGCAGTTGCGTTAAGTGCTGTTTACGAATTAATGTGTTTCTCATAATTTGCTATCTTTTCTTTCATTATATTCTGAGTAAATTTTCAGAAACTTATTTTCAAATCCTTTCGAAGATGGCCTGATGATCATTTATAAATGCAAAATTTAGCTTTTTCAGACCTGATTAAATAACTTATCTTGGCATTGGTATTGGTATTTTTTATGATAACAGATTAAAATTGTAATAAAAAATAAAATGAAATAAAAAATCCATTTATTAAATTGTAGTGCAAAATTGGTTTTTCTTCATGAGCACGAAATAAGACATTCTGTACAGTACAGTAATTTTTGTGACCTCAAGGTGACAGTAATTTTTGTGATACTCTGACTTTTCAGAGGATCTGAAAAGTTAAAGTAAACTGGTATACTTACGAAAATCTGTTTCGAATCAAAGTCTCAAAAACCAGTGATACTGAGTGAGAATTTTTCTTTTTCTTTCTTTTTTTTTTTTTTGTGGATTCAAATAAGGCTCCCTAAAAACAGAACATATAGCATTGAAAATTAATCTTGTGTAGAATAAAAAAGCGAAATTTCTAAAATCTTTTTCATGAAAAATGCCTATTCTAGCTTAAAGCAGGAAAAAGAATGTGTTGTCGGAATATCTCTAGAGACCGTTTTCAAAAGAAAGTCTCAAACATCAAATGCTCTTTTATTTTCTTTGTTCGTGTCCCTAGATTTGTTTGGCATGTTTATCATTTTTCTTTTATTATACAGCCTTAGGAAATAACGAACATTTCACATCGACATTAAAAAAATATGTTTAGTAAGCTTGTTAACTCGGACTCTTTTTTTAACACTTTCCCATAAAATTGAAAAAATATTATCATTTCAGTTTCCTGATTTTCTGTCCTTCCTCTAAGTTCTTGTAAATATGCAAACATTCCAAAGAAATTTATGTATATTTTGCCATGTTCTTTTCTAAAAGTGGTGTATGTAGCAGTTAGAAAAGCTTTACTTTTAGAAGAGTAACCAATTCCATTTCAATCAAACACGTATTTAACCCTTTGAGGCGCAACCATTTCCCAATGCTGAAAAAAGGACAGCCGTTGCCATCGCTCGACTTAACTATCAGCAAGATAACGGACGATCGAAACGTTCATCCCGTGCCACAGATCTAGAGACCCTTTTTTGACGCAGCTGGCTGTGCCGCACAGCCAACTGTCGTTGAAATTTCTAGTTTTGCTTATAAAATGATAAAGTATTTTTGTGAAAAATGCTGACTTTTCTACATTTTAGAACCCTACTGAATTTTTTTTTTCTTCATTTGTCGCTGGTTTAAATACATCAAGGTCTACAGATATTATTGAGGTTTTTTATCATTTCATTTTAGAGATATTAGATATTTCATTTCGAGTATATAAAATAACGTCAACAAATATTTTAATGTTTATGACAGTATGCTCTCCATGGAAAAAGGTGGATGTAACTCTTAAGCAAATTCTCGTTTAAATTTTCAAAAATAAATGCCAAAATGTATACAGTTAACTAGAAGATCTATGTCCACTTGTGTTTCTACTGCCGATTAGGGAGGTAAACCCTCAAATATTGTTACGCTAAAGAAGAATTCCGTTTCCACTAGCTTTGTTAACTTCTTGTAGAAACGTATATTTCCTCCAATGGCTATTAGCGATTTCGCATTTAATTTTTTAAACCTTTATCTTACAATTTCCCGTTTGTCTTTTAACTATATTCCCATTTATTATTTTTAAATACAGTAGAATTTCTTAAATTTGGACGTCCAATTTATGGAATTACAATTATTAAGAAGAAATTAGACCTTAAAAAAAATACACTAAATCGGTATTCAAACGAAAATGTTTTTAAGATTTTACTAATTTTTTAATAACATATTTCTAATGTCTAATTTCTTAGTAAATGTGTTTTATTTTTAATACATTTCTCTATTCAAGAAAAAGTAAGTCTTCTTCTTTTTTGAACTTTGCCTGATTATAATGATTTTTTTTATAATTCATACAACTGGATTTCTATAAGCTGGAAATTTCTGTTATCTAGAATCGGTAAAGTCCCGACGATTTAGAATTTGTAAATTCTACTGTACTTATTCCAGGTACTTTTGTACGTGGCACATATTATACTTATTTTAGGATAATAAAACAAAAACCTGGATGTCAACGATATCCATAAATTAGAAGCTTGAAATTAGAATTGAACTATTTTGATAGATTTAAAAGGCAGCCACTAGCCACATTTTCGATAAATTCACATACTGCATGCTGTCTTTCACCAAGTAATTAATTGAATGCTTTTAGTGTGTTTAGTAAATTAAAAAAACACAATACATCATATTATTACTTTAATTTCAACACTAAAAGCATACAATTATTTCTAAAACAGGTTGTTATATTGTATTGCGTTATGGTAAACCTAGATAAGGGATATTTCGTATTTGCCTGTGGGAGGGGTTGGGTGTTGCACGCGCCGATTATTTTATACGGGCTCTGAAGCGTATTTACGTTACATCGAGCGAAAACTGCCCAAACCTCCTAACTTTTGTTCAAGAGCGCCCCGGTAAGCCAGAAACCTGGACCTTGGTCATTTTATTACGATAAAAACTGACCGAGTCATAAGTCATACATTTCATCCATTTTCTCGGCCATTTTCAAGACGGTCCCTTACTAGCTTCATGAAAATGGCCGAGAAAATGGATGAAATGTATGATTTTGAAAGTTCCATAACTCGGTCAGTTTCTATCGTAATAAAATGAAACTTTTTGTGTTTACTTTATTCTTGTGTACTGCATCTTTTCCTAAATATAAGTGATAGGACCTGGGAACCGTAAAAAAATTTAATTTTTGTAATTTTTTGCTAAATGAGTTTTTTGGTTCGAAAAGCACGTAAAAACATTCTTTACCTTTTTTAAAGCATTTTTCAAATTGGAAGTGCATATCTAAACCGAACGGTTCGGGAATTAGCTATTGGGTCACATTAAGACTGGACACCTTGTATATATAGTTCTCCCGCAGTAACAAAATCCACAAACAATACACTCAGCACAGTCTGCGCTACTTACTCGGACAGGACTGAAATTGTTATGCCTTTTGATGATTTTTTTAAATAAAAATTCTCCGTGCGTCCTTTTTCAAGAATGTTTCCCACATTTCCTGAGAGTCCATTGCGTAATGATACATAACGCTAACTATACTAGAGACATTTCCATAATATCCCCAAATTAGGGAGTTTAAGCGTAATCATACTAATATATAAATGTCAATGTTCGTATGTATATTTGTTACTCTTTCACACTGAAACGGTTGAACGGATTTGGATGAGATTTGGAATAAAGACAGTTAAAGTCCTGGATTGAGCACTGTTCTACTTTTTATCGCGCGAAAAAAAAACACTGTTCCTATAATATAAAAAAACCTCCCTTTTACCACCCCAAAAATATTAAAAAGTTCCAAGTAAGTTTTTATCTTACATAGCCGCCGACAGATGGCACTTCCCGGACGGTTTCAGTTAGAGAGCATAGTTAACAAAGCTTGATTTATTTATTTATGGATTAAAATATCAAGTGAGATAGACGTCATTCTGATGTCAATGAATGAAAATGACAATGTAATTTAGACATAAGAAACCCATACAGGTTAATAGGCTTAGATAGAAATTTGCGCCACGAGTGAAATAATAATATTCATCAATGTCTGATAAGATAAAAGTGAATCGGTGAATAACGTGGGATTTATTATTTTGCTTTCAATAATTCAAGTTACTTTTTGCATGTGAGATTGACGTCATTTTGATATCATGCGTTTAAAAATTACGTAAAATTATGCAGTTGACAAATTAATGTTGGATCCAGTCGCGGCTTGTGACCTGTTTCAGTGGTGGGGCTTGAAAAACATAGTGCCATTTAAAATCTCGAAAATATATATACATATATAACAACCTATCCCCACGTGCTCACAGCGTAAGTATTTAAAATTTCTCAAATGACAAATAATTATCAAAATTACTATACAACTTTTGCTATTTTTTACCCAATTATGTTAAATTTTAAAGTTTACTTTATTACTAAACAAAAAGTCACATTTAAATATTTAGTATTTATGTTTTTTATAGCTGCCTGTTCATAATTTTTAGATGACTTATTTATTTTAAAATCAATATCAACATATATAAAAAAGACATTTATACATCGCTTTTCGTAAATCAAGAAAACAAAACATAAAAATATCTGACTGCACTGCAAAAATACGATCACGCACATAAAAGATGATTTCCTTCTAAGCGGAAAATTTCGCCAATAGCTACCGATTGCCGCAATTTCCCCGTACAATCGTGTAGATCACCATGCGAGGGGCCGAAGATCTGGGCCCCGAAGACAGCGCCAAATAAGCCGTTTGGAAGCCAAGTTAATTCTGCGTCAATATTGCTTTTGTGCTCAATGCCAAATATCTCAACCCGGTGAACGGAGAAGAGACGCCCAATTCAGGGCAAGCCAGCCCATGGCCCATGCATGGTTTAGATAGGGGGAAAATCGTATAACTATCGCTTTTTTTAAGTGCGTTTTTTAATGGATAGTATTAAAATAGAGTAAAACGTGTGCATTTTTTTAATGAAGGTAAATTATTGAAAGAGCTGTCTTACATAATAGGAAGATACTCTGATTTAGACGGTGGTTAATCGGTGGGGCCAGGTCCCTCTGGCCCTTAATGACGAGCCGCCACTGGTTGGAGCAAGAGGCACTTATTTTTCTCGAGTTTACTAAATCGCTTTGGATATCAATTAATATAATCTCTATATATAAAGCCAAATCTACCGGATATACAGACATGAAATTTTAGGAGCTTATAGCTTTTGTACCCAAGGGGTCATTTAAGAAGCGATTTTAAAAAATTCGAACACAAACAGGAGTGGCGGCCCAAAACGTTCTTTTCACGTTTCCTTTCATATTTCATTTGGAAAAAGAGATAGCCTTAAAATTCTTGCTATACAATGTAACTAACACAATTATCTAAAGTCATTTTCAGGGTTTTTAGAATCGCACTAAAACGGGCGTATGGAGCCGAAACATTCTTTAACTTTCATTTTATATTTCCCTTCATATCTCAGAGGAAGAAAAGAGGCAGCTATAAAATTCTTGCTTTGAAATTCAACTAACAGCAGTAAATAAAATTCTTTTCAGGGTTTTTAAAATTCGTACCCACCGGAGTAAAGGTCCAAAACGTTCATTTCACACTCCCCTTCATATATCAGAGGAAAACAGAGATAGCCATAAAATTCTTGCTTAAAAGTATAGTGAACACAAATGCTTAAAATTATTTTTCAGAGTTCTTTAGAATGCGTATCAAGACTGGGATAAGGGGCCAAAATTTTGTTTTCGAATTTGCTATCCTATCTCAAAGGGAAACATAGCCATAAAATTTTTGCTTTAAAATGTAGCGAACACGCATGCCTAACAATCCTTTTCAGGGTTTTACAGAGTTCGCCTCCAAACTAGTGTGAGAGGCCAAAACGTTATTTTCATTTCGACTTAATATATAGAAAGAAAATGAAGATAGCAATAAAAATCTTGCATTAAAATGTAACGAACGAAAATTCATTAAACATTTTTTTTTCAAGTTCTTTTAAAAATCGATCTTATAGGAGGGAGTTCACAAAAAGGGTGTTTTCCCCGTACTTTTTAGCTCTTGAGTGCTATTAATTTTAGACAAACATTTTTGTGTGCCGGACGAAAGGACGAATTATTTTTGAAGAGCTGCCAGATTAAAGAATAAGTCAAAAGGCTTGCCATTTTTGGTGATTTGTCGCGAAGTTTGGCATAAAAGAAATAAGTTCCCGAAGTGATATCTCCCATCTTTGTCGAGAAATTGTCTAACCTTACTGTTTATTTAATTGGAATATTGGTGTCTATATTTGATTAAATAAAGGTGAAGTATAGTTAGAATATACCTGGAGAAGACTTTAATACAGTTTTAGTCGGCGATTTGCATTTTATGGAACAAGAAGACAAATACGGCACACTCGTGGAATATGACGCAGATTACAAATAGTATTTTAAAAAAATCCAGTATAATTAGAATATGCCTGACGAATATTCTAAAACAGTTTTTGTAGGCGATTAAATGTATAACCAAAATATATTTAATATTTATTTACTTATTTTTAATTTGCATTTGTTGGTTTAACAATATTCATCCAGTGCGAATAACGGGTGCTTCAGCTAGTACACCTAATTTCGGGTCAAAAATGTGATTAAAACTGAGTTCAACTTTGTGAAATGTCTGGCTAGAAATCGACAAATCCTGTCATCCAATGGGAATTTTAAAGATTCATATATATTTTAATGGCGTCGTTATGTTACTAAATTATATGGTACAAGCAAAATATATGTCGTGGGAAGTGTCCTAAATCTGATACGTTTGGCATGATCTGCCTTCTTTTTTTATTCCATGAAATTGTGGAACTATTCATGTCAAAACATAATAGTACGTTTCTAATGAGCAATTTACTTAATTACATTAAATTCATAATTAATTAGCTTTGCCATTGCAATAACTCAAGTTCGAAACATTTATCTGCTAAATATAAAATCACATAGACATCTGATGATTTAAAACTCTATTTATTAAAGCAATACTTAAAAAAAAAAGAAAGAAAGAAAACAGTCTGGTGTGGCCTGGTTGCCAGCTTAAATAATATGTCTTAATTTAAATTCGAATAGTCTTAAAGTGCGTTGGAAAAATCAGATGCTATCGGTAGTTGAGCTTGGCGAGAACGTATACTTGCCATAGAAAATCAACGTCAATCACAGAGTTACAATATATATAGACCAGGGCCGTGGTAGCCCAGTGGTTAAGGCGGTGGGCTCGTAACCGGAAGGTTGTGTTTCGATATTGACGTACCACTAAAGACCACCATGTACATGCGGTGTACGTGCATGTTAAATCCGTGGTTCCGAAAGTCCTCTCAGCGGTTGCTAGCAGTTTCCGAGAGATTCCAATATTCAGAAGTCTTTCACCGTTTTATGAGGATCCAAGTTATGGCAAGGAAGGACATATGTAACTCTAAGCGACACATTCAGTGACGTGAGCTATCCCCTCCTGGCAAACAATATATTTAGACGAATGAAATTAAAGTAAACAAGCAGCGATTGAATAATTCAGCCAGTGCATGGCATAAAAAATAATAGAAATTAAATATGCCAAAATAATAGCCAAATATGGAGGAAAGAAGGGAATGAAAAAGAGGTTGCGATTGCAAATAGATATAAAAAAAAACTATCTTTAGTCCAGGAGATGCTGCATAGTCTAAATACTCTACAAAAGGCTGATTGTATGCAGGAAAAGCGAAAAACGGAAATATAAGAACAGAAATATATGTAAAAATGCTTGATTTTAAACTGGTTAAATTTGATAAACTGATAACAAATTAAAATGAATACTAAATATGTGATTAAACATCACGTTTACATAGCACTGAGAAGCCGTGAAATAGCTATTCCCGTTTGAAAATAATTTTTCCTTGTCTGCATCGAACTGCATTAAAAGAGAAAAGTTTGCATTTTTTAAAATGCAAATTCCGGAAATCAAAATTAATGTCACAGCAAAATATTTTGCTGGCTACTACCACCATAAGTTATGAGGAGCATTTGAAATTAATTTAATGCAGGGATTTTTTTTATAACACAATTTTTTTTTCATTCGAACTTTTACATGTAAAAGCCTTCAAAAATCAATAGCACTCAATGAGAAAAGATTCGGATAAGTATTCTAGAACAAAACATCTTGCGTTAAAAAATTAACTTTCTGCGACATATGGAGATCTGATAATCAATGTCTTAAAAAAATAAGCATTGTAACATAAAAGATGGAAGTGAGGAGGAGGGTTTTGATATTTGAATACCTCCAGGGACCATTTCCAAAAAGAAAATCTGGAACATGAAACGTTATTTTTCTTATTTTATTTTGGTTCGACAAGTTTCATCATCTTCTATTCTTTTCAGCCTCAGAAAATAGCTGAAATTTCACCTCATCATCAAAATATTTTGTAAAGAAGATACATAGAAGAAAAATAAATAAATAAACTCGCATAGTATCTTTTGTTAAAAATTTCAAAGGAAGTACTGCGTGAAATATCCATAATGATACATAACAATAAACAATGATATAACTAAGCAATTTCGAAGATAATTCCGAAATTTGCTTTATCATTTAAATCGAATTTTAAAAACGAAAATGTTGTTGAAAATGGTGAAACATAGTCATCCATTGTCTAAGAAGCTGGTTACAGCTTTCGTGAAAGAGAATATTTTCTGGACATATTATTTTATTCATTTAATAACTGAAGTACCCACCGTTGACGGGTTCTTATATACTGCAGATTTTCCCAGAGGTCGGGAATTTTCGTTTGCATTGTCTGCGCATGAAAAATGGAACTATCATGCTCAAAGAAGCATAAAAATCAAAGTAGTAAGTTCTGTGCATTGTTAAATCATTACAGGTTAGAGAGTAACAAATTAATGTCTATAGAGAAAACATTTTCAAAATTATCATTTTCTTTTCGTGGGATGAGCTTTTAAGAGGTTATTTAAATTTACAGAAGAAAATGCTAGCAATGAATATTAAATTGAAAAGAGAATATCTAGAAAATTCTTTATCAATAGGAAGCAGTCTGTATTTAAAGCTTCTAACTTTGATTTGATTATATTCAGATGCTTTCATTTGATGCGCAAAAACCTGTTCCACAGATTACTTCATACCTCAAAAAGCTTTTAAATTTGTTTAAAATTCAACTCCTATATTCTAAATTGAGAAATCACCTACTATGCAACATACTTTAATTTTATTGGCCTTAGTCATTTTCGTGTGCACACAAAATTTTCTCAAAAATCTTGATTCGTTTTCAGTGGTTTCGGGCACATTCGACCTGGAATGTCAGTGATTGTAGTAGAATTGTCTTCAGTGATGGCTGCTGCTTCGAACTGTGTATCGATGACCAGTGAAGACGTGTCTGGAAATGCCCCCCCGAGAACTGTGGGATGGATCTCTAATAGCAACTGACTGTCACCTGCCGTACAATCTGACAATCGGGGGTGATAATAGGAGGTACCGTTTCAGCAAGTCCCCTTTGGGTGCCATCCGCGACACGCTTACAGTACAACGGTACATCGACGATATTCTACGCCCTGTCTTATTGCACTCCATTTCTCGCCGTCAAGGACTTACATTTCAGCAAACTAACGACCGCCCGCAAACGGCGATAGTTTCTACCGACAGTCTTCGTGCTTGACCAGCACTACCATCGCCACTAAGATTGCCGGATTTGTCACCCATTGAGAGGATAAGGAGCGTTATGCGCAGAGCCCAATCAGCTCTGGATTTTACTGATCAAACTCGTCAATTGGACAGATTCGGGCAAGATATCGTGACAACTCTCTCAATCAATGCCAAGCCGAATAACTTCCTGCATATACATTGTCATTGACGTACCCCCAAGAAAGATATTTAATGGCTTAATATCTTAAGATTGGGGTAGCCATGTTTCCGATTAAACGGCATAGTCCGGGAGCCAGCGACAGATTTTTGCGACCAAAATCCTCTCAGCCCATAATTTCTCAGATGATTAAGACGGTTGGGTGTTGAAGCATGGTGATCGTCAGCTGCCGCACCATGGGTGGGTTGGGCGGCGGCCGCCTTCCAGACACGTAAAAAAAATTAAAAAATTCAGTCATTTCCTCCCGGTTGAAAATTTCTGAAATAATAGTTGGCATAGTACTTGTTTGAAAAAAAACCGTCAGCTGGCCAAGCGGCGGTGGATTATACGTCAGCTGCTCATACGAACATGTAAAAAAAATTTTTTTTTCAATGATTTCCTCCCGGTTGAAAATTTGACAGATGTTAGTTTACATTCTACTTTAAATAAAAAAACAAGTCAGTTGGCTGTATGCCGGTGGAAAACCCGTCAGCTGGCACAGTGAAAGTGTGGCGCGGAAAGGTAGTGTGGCCGCAGCTAGCCTATTTCAATGCACCAGCTGACGGGTTTTTCCCCGTCTTACGGCCAGCTGAATTTTTTTATTATGGCAAGAATTATGTCAACTATTATTTGACAAATTTTCAACCGGGAGGAAATAACACACTTTATTTTATTGGACACAACGCGCTGATATCCTCAATAGTCCTACTATTTTTCATAATTATGTATAGCAATATAAAAAAAAAACAATCTGTGCTACTTTAAAAACATGAAAACCACCGGTTTCCTCATTTTTAAGCGATTTTTTGGCATTTTCAGCTCCTTTTTATTTCTCCGAGTCAAAAAAGTTTATCATTTGTGTGACAAAATTCGGCTCTTACGTTATATTGACGTTATATCCGGCTTTGAAGGAAAAATTGCGATTCCTTCCTTTTAAATTGCTTTTCTAGATTACACAGTTTAATTTTTCTTCTCAAAATTAAATCGAGGATTTATAAGCGGACTTCGAGCCAAGCAAAGAAATCGTCTGCCTGTATATAAGAATGGTTTTGTATACAAAATGAAATCTTTCGAATGCGAAAATTTTTCATGTTTTCAGAATAGCATAATTTGATCGTTTTGGGAATATAAAAATTAATATTTTGGAATTGGAGATATTTTGAAATAGTCAGTGGAAACAGATCGTCCAAACGTTTCGGAAGGATGGATCTTAAAAAGACTGTCGAACTGCTTTAAATTACTTAATAAAATGTCGATTGTAAATCCGTTTTGCGTTTTTTGCAAAAAGGCTACTTCAAAATTGAAGTCGGAGGACTATGAGAGTGCCACAAGTGAAGATGAAACATTATAGTATTTAAGAATTATAATAATTATTTACTGTAAATATAACATATATTGATATATTTATATTCAACCTTAATTTTTGTTATTCGGTCGCTTGATTATTTCCGGATTATGTTTGCAACTCACCTGCAGGGCGCGTTGTGTCCAATAAAATAAAGTGCGTTATTTCCTCCCGGTTGAAAATTTGTCAAATAATAGTTGACATAATTCTTGCCATAATAAAAAAATTCAGCTGGCCGTATGCCGGGGGAAAACCCGTCAGCTCGTGCATTGAAATAAGCTAGCGGCGGCCACACTACCTTTCCGCGCCACACTTTCACTGTGCCAGCTGACGGGTTTTCCACCGGCATACAGCCAGCTGACTTGTTATTTTATTTAAAGTAGAATGTAAACAAACATCTGTCAAATTTTCAACCGGGAGGAAATCATTGAAAAAAATAATTTTTTTTTTACATGTTCGTATGAGCAGCTGACGTACAATCCACCGCCGCTTGGCCAGCTGACGGTTTTTTTTCAAACAAGTACTATGCCAACTATTATTTCAGAAATTTTCAGCCGGGAGGAAATGACTGAATTTTTTTATTTTTTTTACGTGTCTGGAGGGCGGCCGCCGCCCAACCCACCCATGGTGCGGCAGCTGACGATCACCAGGCTTCAACACACAACTATCTTAATCTTCTCACGAATTACCGGCCGGGAAGAAATAACTGACCAAAATCTGTCGCTGGCTCCCGGACTAGCAGACTAGCAGACCCGGACTAGCAGACAAGAAAAACTTTATGATTGGTCCAGTGAATCTGCAAAAGAACATCAAATTTAGTGCATTCAATAAACTGTAAGAGCATTGTAAAATCAAGGTAATGCCCATCCTGTATAAACATGCTAATATGTGTGTGTGTGCTTGTGCTATGGGAAATAAATTAAGGACGATAGTTGTTTAGACAATTAGCTGGGATTGTTTACAATCTGTACTAAATTTGGCCCATTTGATATGCATTATTTATTGCTAGTTACAGAGGGTGTTCACACATTTTTGTAACGATTTTGCAAAGTTATATCTATATAAATAAAATTAGACTTTTGTCTGTACATTTCTTGGAATTCAAAAATTTTGCGATTTCTATCCGTTTCAAGCACCCGGGAATCCGATGCCACCCTCAAAAAAAAGTTTGTCTGTCTGTCATTCTGTCATTCTGTCATTCTGTCCGTGACGCTTTTTTTGTTTAAGCATCACGTCAAAACGACTGAAGAGAATGGTATGAAATTGGATGTCATGATAGGTGGTCACTCAACTTAAAACATAGGGGTCGAATTTAAAAAAAAATCTTGATTAGATTTTCAGATTTTGCGAAAATCGTTTCAAACTGCGTAAATTTGTGTTCAAGCATCACGTAAAAACGACTGAAGCGAATGATATGAAATTGGGTGTCATGATAGGTGGTCACTCAACTTAAAACATAGGCGTCGAATTTTTAAAAAATCTTCATTGGATTTTGAGATTTTGCGAAAATCCTTTCAAGCTGCGTAAATTTGTGTTCAAGCATCACGTAAAAAGGACTGAAGCGAATGATATGAAATTGAGTGTCATAATAGGTGGTCACAGAACTTAAAACATAGGCGTCGAATTTTTAAAAAATCTTCATTGGATTTTGGGATTTTGCGAAAATCCTTTCAAACTGCGTAAATTTGTGTTCAAGCATCACGTAAAAACGACTAAAGCGAATGATATGAAATTGGGTGTCATGATAGGTGGTCACTCAACTTAAAACATAGGCGTAGAATTTAAAAAAAATCTTCATTGGATTTTGAGATTTCGCGAAAATCCTTCCAAACTGCGTAAATTTGTGTTCAAGCATCACGTAAAAACGACTGAAGCGAATGATATCAAATTGAGTGTCATGATAGGTGGTCACTCAACTTAAAACATAGGCCTCGAATTTTTAAAAAATCTTCATTGGATTTTGGGATTTTGCGAAAATCCTTTCAAACTGCGTAAATTTGTGTTCAAGCATCACGTAAAAATGACTGAAGCGAATGATATGAAATTGGGTGTCATGATAGGTGGTCACTCAACTTAAAACATAGGCGTTGAATTTTTAAAAAATCTTCATTGGATTTTGGGATTTTGCGAAAATCCTTTCAAGCTGCGTAAATTTGTGTTCAAGCATCACGTAAAAACGACTGAAGCGAATGATATGAAATTGAGTGTCATAATAGGTGGTCACTCAACTTAAAACATAGGCGTCGAATTTTTAAAAAATCTTCATTGGATTTTGGGATTTTGCGAAAATCCTTTCAAACTGCGTAAATTTGTGTTCAAGTATCACGTACAAACGACTGAAGCGAATGATATGAAATTGGGTGTCATGATTGGTGGTCACTCAACTTAAAACATAGGTGTCGAATTTTTAAAAAATCTTCATTGGATTTTGGGATTTTGCGAAAATCCTTTCAAACTGCGTAAATTTGTCTTCAAGCATCACGTAATAACTGCAAAGGTGAAAAAATGATATTTGGTGAAATGATAGGTGGTTACTCACCTTAAACTATAAGCATCTAATTTTAAAAAATCGATCAGATTTCGAGATTTTGCGAAAATCGTTTCAAAGAGTGAATCTTTGTTCACGCATTACGTAATAACGACTAAAGCGAATGATATGAAATTTGGTCACATGATAGATGGCTGCTCAACAAAAACTATAGGTGTCCAATTTTTTAAACATTTTTATGAGATTTTGTGAAAATTCTCTCAAAATACGTTTATATTTCTTCAAACATCACGTAATAACGACTAATACCAATGATACGAAATTTAGTGATAGGATAGGTAGTTGCTAATCTTAATTAATAGGCGTTGAATTTTAAAAATATTTTGATTACATTTTGAGATTTTGCGAAAATCGTTTTAAAATGCTGAAATTTTGTTCCAGCATCACGAAATAAAGACTGCAGGGAATGAAACGAAATTGGGTGACAGGATAGGTTGTCACTCAACTTAAATTCTAGGCTTCCAATATTTCAAAAATATTGATTAGATTTTGAGATTTTGCAAAATTATTTCAATATGCGTAAATATTCGTTCGCGCGTCACATAGTTACGACTAAAGCGAATGAAATGATATTACTTAATTATTCTCTAACCTGTAATATTTTAACAATACATAAAAATTATAAATTCGCTTTCTTTACTTTGGCAACATACTACATCCACTCTTTGTACTCCTACAATGCTGACAAACGTTCTTGCTTTTTAGAAATTTGCATTCCCTAACCCGTCAAGGACGGGTACTTCAGCTAGTATATAAATAAATATAAGAATTTTATTTTCTAATGTGTTCAGTCTGATAGCTCTTTTATTCAACTGTGATATTACATCTTGATTTCCAAGATAAAAGTCCTTTGCTTAAGACATCAAGGCTGATATTGTTCCACTCCTCCTTCACAATCTTCCAGAGTCCACCCAATGTTTTGGGATGCCGCTTATAAAGAGCTTGTTTTAAAAGTCCAAATGCACAGTAATCCGTAGGAGGCACGTCAGGGGACTTGGGTGGGATGCATTTAAAGGGAATAGTTTCAATTCCAGTTGCATTTCTCATTTTATCAAAAAATAGAGCAGAAGATTTAGAGGTATGGCTTGGAGTTTTATCCTGATGGAACTTAACACAGTGAAGATTGTTTGGATAAAGGGATGGAATTTCTTCTTTAAAAATAGGTGTTAAAACATACTTCTGATAGTAATCTGAATTAATTTTGACTTTCTTTCTACTTTCCTTATTGTAGGTTTTCCGTTATAAGAAAATCCAGTAATAACCATAAAACCTTTAGAAAAACTTTCCTTGTTTTCTCTAAACCAACTTCTTAAGACTTTTTCTCGTCTTTTGTGGTAGTAAATCGATCTTTTTCTATTGCAATCGGATAAATCTATCCAAGCTTCATTAATTGCAACTACAAATTTCCATTTTTCACCTACCAAAGGATTTTCATACAACAATCTAAACAGTCTTACGCTGAGAAACATGTTTCAGCGTTAGGCGATGAACATCGTATTTTTTCGCTTTGATTAACTTTAAATCGGATTTTATAATTTTGTTCACAATTCCTACAGAGATATTTAAAGATTTTACGATAGTTCTTTGGGTAGTTGAATTTTCCTTTAAAACATGAGATACGACTTTAGATTTAATAAGAGGGTACGTACCTTTGTTGGGTATGCATTTTTTGCCTTTTCCCCAGTGAAATATAAACTTTGACTTTTTTTCCTTTCATATTAATTATGTCACTTATTTTGCGTGTAGAAATATTAAAACCATGATTTTGACATCTTTTTTTTAATAACTGAATAAGAGTATTTCTCTTCGAATAGCTCAAAAATATAGCCTTCGATCCATTGTTTATTTTTCAGCGACATTTTAAAACAAAAAATATTTTTAATGCTGCAGACGATAAATAAGCCTTATTACAATTTGATGCCAGTCACATTTTATTTTCAAATTAATATTTAATTTCATGGAGAAAATCAAAATCGTTACAAAAATGTGTGAACACCCTCTGTATTTAAAAATCACGGACTTCTATTGGGGAATATGATTTAAGTGTATAAATTTACAAAAATTCGTCCAGTTTGCACGGCTGCTTGACTTTTTATCATGGAGCAGGCAAGGGTTAATCTTATCGCCCACTGGTAGTAGATTTTCAATTCCCTGCCCCACAGTACTGGTCGGATACACTAATGATTTTGTAGCTTAGAATAGGATTTTGAGGATCCTCACAATGGTATCTGAGCTTACTGGTTTTTTTAAACTTACACTGCGTAAAAAATAAAGAAGGGCACGAGATTTTTTTAATTAAAAATTAGAAATCTTTAAGTTTTACTAATATAATTTTTATGAATAATATTTTACAAAAAATCAGTCAAATAAACATAATATTTACCCATAAAAACTTTAAAGGAAACAGAAATAGTTTCTGAAATTTGATACTTAATAATAGAAGGGCAGTCAAACAATAAGGAAAATTGAAGCAATATTGGTAAGGAATGCTCTTGCTATTATAGTTCAAGAGCCTGAGCTAAAAAAGTCTCTGAAATGAGCAAGCGTAGTTTCTATATAACTTATTACATTTGTTGTGTTCATAAACATACTGCGGTCAGTTAAGTGAAAGCGGGAACAGGTGTCTCTGGTGTGTTATCAGAACTGTCGTTTTTAGAGAGGTAATAAAATGAACTTAGCAAGGCTGAAAATCGTTGTAAAAATTGTATGTTGCATATAAATGAAAGTTATGATAGTCAATCATCTGAATGCGGGGACAGAACTGGTCAGTCGGCCCCATTGTATGTACAAAAATTAAATGCTGTACAATTCATTTAGCACAGTTCAAAATCATTTTAGCCATTTCGCTTTGACGTCAAATTATAGAAAACCTTGTGAAACAAAATCTGCGTAAGAATCTAAAAGCCAGAATACAAATATAGAACATGATTTTGGTAAAACGTCTGTCTACTTTTTTTACGAACTGCATTCTCAAAGAAAGACCTTGGGTAGCTTAAAAAACGATAGATGGTAGCAGATTTCAGAAAGGATCCCAAACAGCGATTTTTCTTTCCTTTTCTTTTGTTTTTCTTTAGTTTGTAAACTAAACAAAAAGTCTGTGGATCAGGCCCTCTCGAAAATCTGCCGCCAGAGGGGTTAGGGAGATATGATTATACCTAGAAAACTGAATGAATTTTAGTGCATTTGTATACTTTGATTACTTTCCAATATACGTGGTGGTGCTTCTTAAAGTAGCCAGTTACCCAGGCAGTACAACAATATCATATCAACATCTGAACTTCTACAACAATATCCTTTGACCTTATTCCACTGTACATGGTGTGAATTCTTAAACTGACTAGTTACCCATCCAGCAAACACACACCTGCTGGCGGAGTACCTTGCCAGTGCCTTTCTGCTTTACGTCCAGCAACGGCCCGGCGCTGCAAAAAGTAACTGAATCGTACCAAAAGTGGTCGCCCGAGAAGTACCTTGCCAGAAGCCCGGGAAGGCAACGGCAGTCTGCTGGCATACTGGATGTGCCGGCCGTTACTCACAATAAAGGCACTGGCCCGTTAAGTTTATAATGCCCAAAATGAAACGGCCGGGTGCCGGCTATTATTAAAAATAAAGGCACTGGTCTGGTATCTTAACAGTGACTACAATATAATGGCACGGTACCGGATTAGTGCCTATTTACAGTAATGCTGCCATAGTTAAAATACGAGCCAGTGGCGGATTCGCGATAGGGGGCTTATTCATAAACCCCAACCAAAAAAAAAAAAAAAATTCCTTATTGGTAACATTTTGAAAGATAAAAAACAATATAATGATTTGCAGATTAAAAACAGCAAAATCCGTTGGTCAATCGTTTGCAAATTATGTGCGCCTATCACTAGTGAATTGTGTGCAGTTTTCATAAACTGCAATTTTCTTACAAATTTGTAGTCGCAAAAGATTTTTTTATGAGAGAGGCGGTAACACATTTCGGAACCAACATAAAATCATCTATAAACAGTTTAATTTCAATATTTCAGAGTTAGAGATTTTATAAATGAATTATAATACTTTATGGTTGATACATATATATGTGTACGTACTAAACAAAATCTTACAGGAAGCAATAATAAATAAAATTGTACTATGATAACACGTAACTTTAGGGTAACATTTTGCTTTATTGTACATTTTGTTTAGATCAAATTATTTTTTAAATGTTAGCTATTCTGAAACGAAATTTTCTGTATCTATACCTGTTGTATACTACATGATTCGAATTTTATGGAGGAAAGTACTTTTATACACTAAAATAAGTATCATTAGTAACCTCACCGACTTAAAAAATGTCACCAGTTTAGTAGCCATTTTCTCAATTTTGGTTCCCAAAATAGTAACATTTTTTAATGATTTTGTAGTTAAGAAAAAAACATGCTTAATTAAGCTTCATTAAGAAGGATTAAATAAAATAATAAATTTAAAAACTCCATGCGTTATATATATATATATATATATATATAACAGAACATATAATACATTTATTTTTATAGCACGATTAAAAAAACAAATTAGAATGTTTGCTGCAAGCTCAATAGCAACTTTTAAAAAAGAGGGAGTTGACAAAAACCAACACCAGATTTTCAAATTAGTCGCCTGGAGTAAGGTACAAGTAGCCAAAACTTGAAAGCAATATGAAAATGACGTTTTTTGGTTCAAAAAGTCACCTAATCTTTAAATTAGTTGCAAAAGTCAAATGTGGACAAAATGTGTACTTTAAAAACAGTGAAAGTAAAAAGTTACCTGTAATATTTTCTCGACTGTTTTAAAACTGTAATCTAACTGTAAAACTAAAATCCACTTGCTGTATATCCTTAACTAACGAGATTTCACTGTCGAAGCAATTATAATTATTATTGCTCCTAACAGAGAAATCTCACTAGTCTATACCAATAAACTTTCTCGTAAATTATATAATAACGACCGGAAAAACTTTGTATCCTGAAAAGCGTACTTCATACGTATTTCCAAATGAAACTGGCCTCCCGCTCAACGTTTCAAGATTTGCAAAACGAAACGACACATCAAAAGAAAAGAGGGTTACTATACTTATTGGACACGAAAACGCACCACTTCCGTCTTAATGAAACTCGCCATTTTTCAAAGCAGCTTGCTAGCAGACCACCCTCCCCCCCACACTAATATTAACTTCGCGTTTTACAAATATTTTATGTGTATTATACACACACACGCACACACACACATATATATAGGCTATCTTGCACATCTCAGATTAATATAGACAAGCAAGTTTTTATTTTCTTTCTTCAAATGCATAAAAAATTCATTTGTACTTCGTATAAATAATCTGAATTAATATAGTCAAATCCACGATAACAGTTCGATTCTTGCTTATCTGCAGGCACAAGAAGTAAGTTGACCCTTGGTAGATATGTTGACCTCTTGCTTCTATCGTATCATACTTGAGGCCCATAAAAGGGTCCGTAAATAAAGCATTTGTTTCGAGAGTAATGGAAACAGGTAGAAAGAAATGAAAAAAAATTCCTAAAATAAATTTCCCCATTCCGTACTTTCTGACTATTACATGTAAATACTGGTTCATTGCTGAATTTCAAACAAAATAACTGCAGGAGCTCTAATTTGTTTTATTGTAAATTTGAGCATTAATTACCTAATTTATATTTAAAAATTAAGTAATCTTTTGTTTTATCAATGCTATATTTAATGTAATAAAAAAATATCAATAGAAGCAGTTATGTAGGCTGTTAAAAATTTTAATTTAATCTAAAATTCTCTGAAAAAAAAGACTGCAGGAGTTGAGCTCTCATGCAAATTAAACCCTGACTGGTCTTCGTGTAATACTCTCTAACATATTTCTGCACCCTAATTCGGTAGATTTTAAAAAGGGCTTAACGTAGAAAAAAGTCTCCAAATATGTTTTTCAGGAAAAGTTTTGCAAAAATGTAAAAAATTAATATAAATTATAAAAATTTTAAGATTAAAATTCATAATTCTGTACATAGTGGGGGTTATATACTGTCATATACAGAGTGGAGGTTACAATGTCTGTGCAGTAAACATTTTTCTAGCATTCTGAACTCGTTTGTATTATTTTAGTTTTTAGTACTAAAATATTTGAAGGCACAATATGAACTTCTCCCCATACACCCCCCCCCTCAAAAAAAAAAAAAAAATCTTTGCAGTGACCCTGCCTTTGTGTGCCCGGAACTCATATCACCTAACACTTCTACACCGTGTGAATGTGAAACGATATTATTTAATTAAAATAACGAAATTTTTTGCCAACACTACGAAATATATACAGGCCCATTACTGCCAAATAATGCTGGCCCGGTACATTTTAAGCAGTGCCACGCCGTTAACTTTTTCTGTGCATGTCATAGACACATGGCAGTTCGCCGTTACTAGTTATGTACTGGCGCATATGCACTTTTCAGACACTGTTACTCCAGTGACTTTCAGACGATGGCAATCTACCTTGCTCCCGGTATACGGCACTTTGCCAGCACGACGGGTACCCGGCCGTCATTTTGCGGGCAGTAGTGTGTTTGCTGGGCAGGCAGTACAACAACATCCCCTGAATGTATGTGTTCAGTAATGTTCTTTGAACGGTAATTAATACTCAAAGAATTCGTGTGTGCTGCCTGAGTAATGTAAAAATTATACTGCCATTTATCAGATTAACCAAATTTAGCGAGGACTGTATGCAATTCCCAGCAAGTACATTAGTCTTCGGTTCAATAGCTTTAATCTAACGTATTAAACTTACTAAGCTGATGTTTAAAAAAGTGAACTCTTAAAGAAAAGGTTCTTAATTAAATTTAAACATTTCTGAATGAAGAGGAGATTACAACATGCTGGGTAAAATGCCATAGGAAGATCTAAGTTAATGTGATATGTTTTGCAAACAGTTAGGAGAGAATGTCTGGATTAAAAGGAGCTGAGAATATGCAAATTGGCAAGTCACATGACGAGATACACATCTGACATAGAAGTTCAACGCTTTTCTGGGTGTTGACAGGACATAAGAAATCTACATAAAAATGACATACATAAATGATTACATCAAAAATGATTTACTGAAGATAAAGGAAGGGTGTGACTAACGATAACCAGCTTCCAGATCCAGAAGGGGCGAACTATTTTTCTTAACTTCCTAAAACATCTCAGGATAGAAACATTATTTTCTTACACTCAAAACGCATTTTTTTATATAAATACACTGCTGGCCATCGTAAATGCAACACCCTGAAGGAAGCATGCAAATAATATGAAATTTACAACATGCATTAGCTGAGGTGAGATATGCAAATGATTAGAATTTCAGCGCAGACGCACATCAAGCGCGCCTGTGGCGCCACCTCAAAGCGCTATTTAAGTCTTGGAGATTTCGACGGTTTCAAGTACAGCAATTGTGTTTTTCTTGCTTTTTTTTCAAAAAAAACGATAAATTATGCCTCGTAGGAAACAACGATCATCTTTTGATCAAGTATCCGAGTTTGACAGAGGAAGGATAGTGGCATACCGAGATTGTGGGTTATCTTTCAGGGAAATCGGTCGTCGTATTGGACGAAACCAAACAACTGTGATGCGGATATGTGATCGTTGGGTGCAGGAGGGTACGACGGACAGACGTGATCGACCGCATCGACCTCAGTGCACCACGTCACGTGATGACAGGCAGATTGTACGCATGGCAGTGACGGACCGCTCAGTCACATCACGAACCATATCACAGCAGATTCAGTCTGTAACGCATCATCCAGTGTCTGCGCGTACCATTCGACGTCGTTTACAGCAGAATGGTCTGTCCGCAAGACGTCCGTTGCTTTGTCTACCTCTGACGCGGAACCACAGACGTCTCCGCCGCCAATGGTGCGATGAAAGAAGGATGTGGACGACAGAATGGAATGAAATTCTCTTTACTGACGAGTCACGCTTCTGTATGCAACACCACGACGGTCGGATTCGAGTCTGGAGACACCGTGGAGAGAGGATGCTGAACAGCTGCATTATGCACCGTCACACTGGTCCTGCACCGGGTATTATGGTATGGGGCGGTATCGGATATCTCTCTCGCACTCCTCTAGTACGCATTGCCGGTACTTTAACCAGCCAGCGCTACATCTCCGAGGTGTTGGAGCCAGTTGTCCTTTCTTACCTTCAGGGCTTGCCAACAGCCATATTTCAGCAGGATAATGCACGGCCACACGTGGCACGCATTGTCCAAGGGTTCTTCGTCAATCACCAGATTGAATTGCTTCCCTGGCCGGCGCGCTCTCCGGATCTTTCGCCGATAGAAAACATGTGGTCCATGGTTGCTCAACGACTGACCCAGAGTTCATCCCCAGCTGTCACACCAGATCAACTTTGGCAACGTGTGGAAGCTGCTTGGTCTGCTGTACCCCAAGAACACATTCAAAGTCTCTTTGAATCAATGCCGAGGCGTGTGGCAGCTGTGATCTCCAACAACGGAGGCTACTCTGGGTACTGATTTTGGCAGGAACCACGCTTCATAGAATGCTGTAAATTTAATCATTTGTTACTTGATCAACATGTTATCTACACAATAAATTTTGTTGTGATATCTCTTGTTTTTCTTGGTGTTGCAATTTGGGTGGCCAGCAGTGTACAAGGACTCAGTTCGTATTCCATTGTATTATTTAAAGGGACAAAAAAGTACTCGAATCAGTTTATTAATTACATTGTCGGACCATAGAAATGCATTGCATTTTTTCTTAATGCTAATAAACTTATCATAGATTTATAAATGTAAATTAAAAAAAAAACAGGAAAGAAAATCATCATTTTAAATTTTATTAAATTATAGTCAGCAATTTTATTTTATGCAGCAGCATTTCATCTTTAGATTCTAACAGGAAAATGTAAGCAGTTGTTCAAACGTTCCTGTGAAATATCAATTATATATATATACTAGCTGCTACCCGCGACTTCGTCCGCGTCGGCTTTAGAATTAGGTCCCGACAGAAATGTAGCATATGTGAATAACAAATATTGTTGCGACAAAATGAACTGCATTTAAATAATATTTGCTTTTTACTTGTTTCAAATGAAGTACAATGCATGTTAGTATACATCATTTAAAATAAGAGAATATGCACAGAGTTACAAAATTTAGATTTTTTTCAGGCATTTGGCGAATAGAGACAGTTATGACAGTATTTGCGAACTGTTTTGTAAAAGAAATATTTATGCTATGTGCATGAATTTTAGTCTATGTTAATCAGGAATAGAGCAGCTTTCTATTAGTGACAAAGTTTGAGAATCGGTTCTGTAGTTACAGAGATACCCAGAGAGCGTAATGTATTAGAATTATTTTGAGTGTTCCTGTAAAGGAACTATTTATGCTACATGCATGAATTTTAGCCTATAATACTCAAGAATAGTGTAGCTTACTATCAGTAAAAAAAGTTTAGGAATCGGTTCAGTACTTACAGAGATGCACATAGAGCGCAATGTAATTCTTATTAGCATCCCTGTAAAAGAACTATGATATATGCATTAAAGGTAGCCTATAACACTTAGGATGCCACCAGTGTCTAAGAAGTTCTGCTCTCAAAACTGCAAGAGGGGAGGTGCCAGATTCAAACCCTGGTCGCGCCTGTCGACCTAGGCGCTCCCAGTTTTCCGTGGTTTTCTAAAAAACCTCGCATAAATACGGGCTGGGATCCCTTAGAAAATCCCCCACAGAGGAATTTTCCATATAGACCTAGGACCCTAGTGCAGTCAATCGGTCTTAATCCAAAAACAAACAATGATACTCAGGAATAATGTAACTTTTAATTAGTGAAAAAAGTTTTAGAATCGGTTTAGTAGCTACAAAATGTCCATAGAGCGCAATGCATTAGAATTATTTTGAGTGTCTCTCTATTCTAAAAAAAAGTAAAGGCCGCTGGCGCTGTCAAAGCTTGTGGACCCATCTCTTCCTAAACCGTAGGGATTTGAGTTTCGACTAAGGTGCCCACAAATTCGATAAATTCCGAGGAACCTGCTAAGCTGATTTAAATTTCGAAAATCGAATTATTAGAAGATATTAATAAAAAACTGAAAAAATAAACAGAATGGTTGCCAGATTTAGCATAAAATCATTCATTCCTTTGCAACAAAGCGTTTCCAAGTATCTAGAATCGCGTGAAATTTACAAAAATGAATTAGAATTACGCCCATTTTACGCCAAAATAAGAACCATATGAAATAAGTAACTCAAAATGTGTTACACAAAGTTGACAATTTTCAAATAGCAAGTTCGCTTAGACAACAGGAGTTTAGAATTAGCGATTATTCGTTTTTCCAAAACAGAATAACTAATATCTTGAAAATGAAAAATAATTAAAATGCAGATTATTTTAAAGCCGGTTCTCGTAAGGCTGGATTATTTGCTACCAGTAGAAATATTGGGCGGCATTAACTATGCCATTATAGCAGTTATAGTACACTTTGGATATTTGCTATCGCGACGAGATGCTATAATTCGTGGTGTTAAGTACGCCAATTTGCAAACGATTATGTAAATGAAAATATGGATAACGGTTTTCCGGTAACCTTAAATGAACAGTAAATATAGGTTGTGAGCATGTGTAAATCGCCAAATAATGAAAAGTCGCCATTGGTGGCAGGCTATTCTATCTGTTCTGTAGCTTTTATTAACTTTACATGTACGCAAGTCGCCAAATAATGAAAAATTGCGATGTATGGCAAATTTGCAAGGTGTCCAATAGGTTTTACATTATTAAAAATACAGCTGAAACAGATGTTCTGATTTTATTACGTTTTAGCTCCTAATTAATATAACTTTTGAATGACAACATTAAATATCATTGTATTTCTGAGGAGTGCAAATAATTTTTCCAGTGATTATAAGCGGAATCCGCACTCCAGGTGGAGTATAGCTCAGGACCCGTACAACACGGATTCCCATAACAAAATATCTTCCGGGTTATGAGGGGTAGGGGTCTACTGTAGTGTGAAGTTTAAATTTTTATGTACCAATGAAGATACAAGAACCAAGCAATGTGTAGCTTAGCTCAGTAACATTCTGTCTGATCCAATCTTCGGGTTTTGTGTGTTGAAATTGTGTCTTTTTTACGAATAAGCCTGATTAGGAGCCGAATGCCTCATACGAAAAGCGAGCGTAGCGAGTTTGGGGGCCTTGGCCCCTAGTCTTTGTAAAAGAATTATTTATGCTATATGCTTGACAGGCTGCCTGTATGTTAATCCAGGGCATAAGCTATTTTCATTACAAATGTTTTCAAATCCGTTCAACCATTTATGTGTGATTCAGTCAAAAACATCCAAACACACAAACGTACACATCTATATTATAGTTAGGATTTGGAAATTTATGAACTTTAAGAAACACATCTGGATTTTTCTTGGTACTTACGTATTATCCCAGCGGTCATTCCCGTCAAACTGTATTATCGTCAAATGGGCTGCCAAACTGTTGCCAATCGTATTCAAAACCATTAATAATTTCATGTGCCCGGCATTTATTTCGGCAAGAAATCGCTTGTCTTGGCGGACCGCCGGGATAATACGTAAGTACCCCTTTCTTTACTTATGCTTTTTAATTTGGCGTAAAATCAACATAATTTCCATGTTTTTCAAATGCATGTGATTTTGCAAATAGAATTTCTGCTTTATTTCAAAAGCATAAATCATTTTGTGCTGGCGATAAAACGGCTTTTAATTAATAGTTTGAAAAGTAGTTAAATTTTCAAAATTTTGAGCCTCAGGTGCACTTTACCGAAGTTATGGGCTCAATCATGCTCAAATTTTCAAAGCTCTGCTTCCTTTAGATTTGTCTGGAGAACATTCATTTTTATTATTACATATAGATAGATTTGGCATAAAACTGGCTTAATTTCCGTAGTATTTAATGTTTTTCAGATGCACGCGGGCTTATTTATTGAAGTAATAGCATTCTTGTTAGCTCAAAACGTGAATCATTTGATACGGGCGAAACTCGCCAACCATGGCAATGTAAAAACGTTTTTTAATTAATAATTAAAAAAGTAATTAAAAATCTAGGCTGATTCCTACTTTAGGACCCCCACTCTCGCCAACGCGACGATAAATATTGATATACAGTTGCCATTACGATTTTTTGTATTTATATTGCAGCCATACGGCAAAGGGTTTATTCGTAAATTTCTCTCAGTAATCAGCCGGTATTCCAGTTGATTTTGCACGTGATCAGTCATGAGTTTTGATCTTTGATAAGGCCGTTGCCTACGAAATGCTCATAATATGTAGTATTACGTAGGCAACGATAAGGTTTAGTATCCTTTTACGCATTTTCGATGTTTGTTTAGAAAATTTCTATTGGCACGTATTAATAGGAGCAGACGATTTCAACTCATTTATGTTAGCATAGTCAAGTACAAGTAAATCTGATACGGGAAATTTGGTTGTTAGAGTAACTTTAAATATTAAAGTATACATATGTATTTTTATTTATGCATTAATGATATAATTTAATATCACGGACGCAAAAGTTTCTGGCTTCTGAAAATTGGTTGCTAGGACAATTTTAAATGTTAATATTTTAACTTATAAGAATTGAGTTCTTTTCGAATTTACTAGTTGATAACTATTTCTAAACAGCGGATTCGGTGAATTTATCTATTCTGTTTCTTAATTTGGTGAGGTGTTTTAAATTTGCCTTGCAAATTTTTAAAAATCATTGCAGAATTAGTTCTTTTGTTAATTATTTTAACATTCTGATTCCATTTCCTAAAATTGTTGCGATTCAACATACTTCATTGGTTAAAATAAAGTAAAAATTCACGAATCCGCTTTTAATAAAGGAAATACATGTAAATTTAAAGAATCTGCTCATAAATTCTTGTCAAATGAAGTCATTTGGAATATGTAAGTACATCATTACATTTATTTTACCTGCTTGGTGAGTTTAATGCTGAATTGTTCATATTAATTTCATCCAGTTTCTCTGGGAAGCGTTAAAACTTGTGCGCATGCGCGATCACGGACTATTGGCATGAAGGTTCGCCAAAACGCGGCGATTTTTTACGTTGGCGAGAGTGGGGGTCCTAAAGTAGGAATCAACCAAAATCTAAAATTCTAATTAGCCTATAACCAACTCCAGGGTCCCCTCTATATCTAAACCAAAATGCATCCTAATCGATTCAGCGGTATACGCGTGAAAGCGTCATAAACAAACAAACAAACTCACTTTCGCAGTTATAATATTAGTTAGGATATATATATATATATATATGTGTGTGTGTGTGTGTGTGTGTGTAAGAATCCTGAATGTATTAAGACTGGAAGAAAGATGCAATAATGCAAACTAATACAAACAGTTTGCGTATTTTGACCAAGAATTTTCGAATTTCACTACATTAAAGAAAATAGTTATGTAAATGCAATTTTTCCAACTTTATTATTCAAACTCATGGTTTAAACATGAGTTTTAATAATAAGTTGTGAGCGCAACTTGCATATTTGGCGAAAATTCAATCCATTAAATATTGCTTAACTTAGAATTTTTAAGAAAATACCTTTTGAAATAATTCTTAGAAGTCTGGATAATGAGATAAAAATCCTGGAAATGCTAGTGGGTAGAAAACCATTTAAAAATGAACGAATATTTTTTTAATTAAGTGTTTTAGTAATAAAATACTCAAGAGAATGATCTAGCGTTCAACAAATCTCGGAAAATAATATTGCAGTTTTTGCTTGCTGCAAAATGATTCTGATAATCATGATGTATGAGACAGAATATTGTGATTTTAGAAAAATTGAAAATGCTGCTGCGGATTTTACCTTAACAAATTACGAGGCACGTTTTCCAGTTCCAACATATTCTGCTCATTAATGCTTCCTTGGGATCCAGACGTATGTAAATAAACATTGTTAATGATCTCCCTAGAGATATCGTGTATCACGCTGCTAATAGTAAATAATGTTTACGGATTTCTCTGCGTTTTAAATTTTGCATGCAGGACCGGCTCTAGAATTACGGTTATCTGTGTGCAATGGCATTTGGATGCCCGTATTCAGTAAATAATTATAAAAAAATGATTAAAATAATTAATATAGTACGAAAATAAAATTTCTGTTGTGCAACAACAATAGTCAAAACATGCATAGAAAACAGATATTATACAATAAATCCAATTGGCCAGATTTTTTGTTTGCAAATTCAGCTATTATGCATATTAATTTAGAAGAAAATGTTATTATCCCTTATTGTAATAATAACTGAAGACTTCAAAAGCGAAATCCGTATGATAAAATGCTGCATTACAAAACTTCGGGAACGTAAATTGAGTCTTCAGTAATGCAGCACAAAAGTAACAAATAGTTAATACAGTGACCGTCGCTTATTTCAGTAGGTGGTTAATCCGGTGAGCCGCTTATTCCAGTGAAAATCGGGATGAGCAGAACGAAATGGCGAAACTGCATTGGTTTTTCGTCGGTTACCCCGGTAGCGAGTGCCGTTTTATCTGGTCAAATAATCTTTGGAGATAATTAAAAATTTCGATGCATTTTGCTTTTAGGGCAAAGTGAAAGCCAGTCAAAGATAACTCATGTTTGTGTGGAGGTGTTATAGTAATTTAATGAAAACTATTGTTGATACAGTTAACAGAATTCAAATAAAAATATAACGATCCATGCGACAACCGGAACCAAGACAGACTCTTGATGATGATGACGATAATATGCACCCGAACTGGGTGCGTGCCACAGGAGTAGATTTGCTGAACGCTATAGACATTTGATCAAGAGCATTTAACCCTTTGAGGCGCAACCCTTTCCAAATGCTGAAGAAAGGGCAGCCGTTGCCATCGCTCGACTTAACTACCAGCAAGATGGCGGACGATCGAAACGTTCATCGCGTGCCACAGGTCTAGAGACCCGTTTTTGACAGCCAGCTGCGTCAAAAAAGGGTCTCTAGATCTGTGGCACGTGATGGGCACAGCATTGGGCAATCGAACCGGCTATTCTCGCATTCTTCCATGTTTCGGCAGATGTCAGTGCTGTTAAAAAGAATCGTGACAATATTTTTACGGGAAGTGACGTGCTAAAAAGTAAAGGATTCTCGTGAAGCTATGTCACCCGTACTATTTTTATAGAAATCAAATCATTTCTTCGCGACTGGCAACAGTTAAAACGTCAAAGTTTGGTGTTCCCAGAGCGGGAACACTGCGCGTTCAAGGGTTAAGGAGATACATAACATAATACCAAACATATCTACACTATATAAGCAACCCATCGTATAGAAAAACCATACAGCCAGTAGAGCATGTATTACGACACTATAATTACACACGCAGAACAGCAAACAAGCCACCCTTTTAAATAAAACGTAAAAACAAAATAAAATAAAAGTGTGCAATGAAAAAGTTCTGTGTATCCTCTCATATCCCCCCCCCCCCGGCCAATCTGGATTATCAATCATCATAGAATGCTTGTAACATCCGAGAGAGAACAGTTTCCACTCCTCCCTATCTACTTATTCATATCCATTTTTTGATAGAGTGGAAAGAATGGGACGCAGCTGTGGCAGTGCATGTTGAAAGAGGAAGGGATGCAAAGAATTGTTTTGCATACTACTTGTCACCCGTACCAAATCCCTTGTCGTGCCACCGGGAAAAAAATCAGATTAGCGCCGTCTTTCTGAAAAGAAGGGTTTTCCCGAGAGCTGATTTGCGTGAGTTTTGTGGAAGGATAATGGGATTTTAAAATTTTAAAAATGTGAAAATACGATCAGTTTTTGATTTTTTTTTTATAATGATTAAGTAAGACATCTTAATCCTTTAACGCCAAACTCTGACGTTTTGACTGTTGCCAGTCACGAAGAATAGATTTGATTTCTATGAAAATAGTTGCGGGTGACATAGCTCCACAAGAATCCTTTATTTTTTAGCACGTCATATTACCGTAAAAAATGGTCACGATTATTTTTAACAGCAACTAACATCTGCTGTATAATGGGAGTGCTGAAAAAAGGGCAGCCGTTGCCATCGCTCGACTTCACTACCAGCAAGATGGCGGACGATCGAAACGTTCATCGCGTGCCACAGATCTAGAGACCCTTTTTTGACGCAGCTGGCTGTGCGGCACAGCCAGCTGTCGTCCATAATCAAATCATACCAACCATACCACAATCAAACCATAACGTCCTCCATAATCAAATGATACCTCTGGGGATGACGTCAATCCAATAACTAAGTCTCTCATTTGGAATCGGTTCAAAATTAGAAGACCGTTCAACGTTGGTCTTCAACAAGGTGCCCCCCCCCCTAGTGAGCATAGAAATACTATGCTAGTGAGATGGTCAACATCCCCGATTCTTGTTGCGGTCAAGTATTGAAGAAGGATGCTGACCTGGCCAATAGAAAGAACAAAAAAATCCCCTGAGGTACTTGGCAAAGGGCAAAAAGGGGAAGTTGTTGTTACTCCACAACCCGTTCACGAAATTGTGTATATAAGATATATGAATTGAGAGAGGAAGGGTTGTTAGGAAGTTCAACCAGAGCTGGCTTGTCGAGCGATGGCAACGGCTGCCCTTTTCAACATTGGGCAATCTATCCAGCTGTTCTCGCATTCTTTCATTTTTCAGCAGATGTCAGTGCTGTTAAAAATAATCGTGACAAAATAATAAGGTATAGTAAAAATAATCGTGAAAGCAAAGGGTTCTCGTGAAGCTATGTCACCTCACCCGCAACTATTTTATAGAAATCAAATCTATTCTTCGTGACTGGCAACAGTCAAAACGTCAAAGTTTGGTGTTCCCGGAGCGGGAACACTGCGCGTTCAAGGGTTAAGGAGATACATAACATAATAGCAAACATATCTACACTGTATAAGCAACCCATCGCATAGAAAAACTATACAGTCAGTAGAGTATGTATTACGACACTAAAATTACACAGGAGAACAGCAAACAAGCCACCCTTTTAAATAAAACGTAAAAACAAAATAAAATAAAAGCGTGCAATGAAAAAGGTCGTATCCTCTCATATCTGGACCTGTGCTGACCTGCCAATAGAAACAACAAAATAATCCCCTGAGGTACTTGGCAAAGGGCAAAAATAGGAATTTGTTGTTACTTCACAAGCCGTTCACGAAATTGTGTATATAAGATGTATGAATTGAGAGAGGAAGGGTTGTTAGGAAGTTCAACCAGAGCTATCGCTATTAGCTACGGGCTTGATTGAGTACTTCATGAGTCACCCAAATGGACCTACGGATGTTCACGTCCGTTTCTCAATCGTTAGGCCGTTATGATTAGGCCGTTAGACGACGTATCTAAGGGCTGGGAACAATTAGCATCCGTAGACCACTTTGGATGACTCATCCGGAGACACAAGCACGCCTAATAGTCATGGCCCAGGTTCAACCTCCATTAAAATAAGGTTTAACCACTTCGCTCTCGTTTTTGGAGTAAAAAAAATCAGCGATGAAACTTTCCATTTTGTGACCAGTGTTGCCTCAGGGCTTGGATATTTAAATGTTTCCCTGAGTTGGGTAATTATTTATATTTTACATTGGGGCTTGATAGTTACTTCCTTGTACGTAGTATAAGGAAGTAATGTGATCCCGAAAAATTTTGGGGGCCAAATTTCGACATAAAAACCGATTTTGACTACCTCTAAATTGAATTTTAAAAATTTTTTCGATGCATCTCATCGTAGGCTAGCATGCACGATCATATTAACGCGTCTGCAACTCATTTTGACCAGTGGCGAGTCTACTGTGGCCAGTTTTTCCATGCCGTCTGTACGTATGTATGTAACTCGCATATCTCAAAAACTACTGCTCGTAGAATGTTGAGATTTGATATTTAGGATTGTTCTATGATCTAGTTGTGCACCTCCCCTTTTGGTGGCAATCGAATGGATAGTTTATGTACAGGACCGCCCAAAAGATTCGAAATACATTACGCTCTATGGGCCGAAATTCATTAAACTCGCCTAACTCAAAAGCTATTAGGCGTAGAATGTCGAAACTTCATATTTTGGATAGTTGTAACATCTAGTTGTGCACCTCCCCTTTTGGTTCCATTCGACTGGATAGTTTATCTACAGGACTGCCCAAAACATTCGAAATACATTACACTCAATGGGCCGAAATTCATTAAACTCGCATATCTCAAAAACTGTTAGGCGTTGAATGTTGAAACTTTATATTTAGGATTGTTGTAACATCTAGTTGTGCACCTCCCCTTTCGGTTCCATCCGACTGAATAGTTTATCTACAGGACCGCCCAAAAGATTCGAAGTACATTACGCTCTATGGGCCGAAATTCATCAAAGCGTTTTTTAGAGGTATTGCGCTATTTCAAACGACTCAGAAGTGATATATGCTGTAAAGAGTTAGAAAATGAATTTCTCTATTAAAAAAAAGTGTCTTTATCATTTATAGTTCTGCTACAGGAACACTCAAAAGATTTCCAATACATTACAGTCAATAGCAATTTTAGGGGCATTCATCCATTTCAAGCACAATACCGTCCTACCACATAAGTTAGGTAATGGTCCGACCACGGTCACGTGCCTCCCTCAAGAACTATGCCAAAAGTCGCCAAGCTTGGCGACTTTTGGTGTACGTGTGTGCATATTTAACTCTCAAATCTCAAAAACTATTATGAAATTTCATATATAAGAATGTTGTAACATCTAGTTGTGCATCTCGATTTTTGATTCCAATCTACTGGAGAGTTTATTTACAGGACCACCGAAAAGAATTTCAGTACCTTAATGTCTATGGACATCTTCATTATAATACAACTGTAGACAGTCATTGTTTGGTACATGCCCAAAATCTCGCCGTCTGTCCTCGACCTTGGCGAGTTTTGGCGAAATATCGCCAAATTTGGCGATAGTCAGTCATTTCTTCCATGCCCAAAGTATCGCCATTTGTCATCGTTCTTGGCGAGTTTTGGCGAAATATCGCAAAATTTGGCGATAATCTGTCATTGTTTGGTTTATGCTTAAAATCTCGCCAAATGTCGTCGACATTGACGAGTTTCGCCGAAATATCGCCAAATTCGGCGCCAAAAATTATTTCCTATTTTGTATAACTCTAAAACTTTTTTAGCCACTAATGTTATGCATTTATCATGGTGTTTGATATTATATGTATAATATTTTGCTAATTTTGTAGGTTTCCAGATTTTGCAGAGTTGTCTTTTTCTTATTTTTAATTGCTATAGCATGCTGAATATAGGATCGCCTTATTCTTGTTCTATTATATTTGTGCTCCTTTATAAAAAAAATAGTATTTTTATTTTAAAATAATTTTTATCATCAATTATTCATATTTTAGTGAAATTTCTTATTATATTATACACACACTTTGCAGAGTTATTATATAAATATATATTAGAGTTTGTGGTAAAAAAATCATTGCTGTAAATAAAAACCGTATCTTTATGTAATGCTCATGAATTTTAATTAAGATGATGCATGAGAAATTCTGCAAAAACAAATCTTCAGATCAATTTCTTTGTCGCCGATACGCTTCAGAGCATTCTTTTAAATAATGTGTTTTATAGTAGTGCATATTTTCTTCATTAAGAAAATAAAAAAACTGGATGCTTTTACAACCTAATACTTGAAGGGAATAATAAAGAAAAATAATATGCATTAAAGTGAAGCAAGAAAGTAGCATGTGATTCTTTTCTTTAATATCTATTTTTATTAGCCGTAATACATGTCTATGATGAAGTTATTTTTGCACCCAGATTCAAATTGAGATAAAAGTTAATGAATCTACAAAAAATATGACGCATGAAAACTAAAACGTGAAAGGTTTTTTCATTATTATTTTTGTAAGGAAAGGAGAATGAAACTAAATTAACTTTTTTTTAAACAATATTTCTCCGACACTTATTAGGCTGCTGAAATTTTTATTTCAGTTTTGTGAGCATAATCACACAATGAATACAGCATAAAATTAAATTTATCAATTGAAACTAATTTTCTTAGTACGTTTTATAAACAATACATTTTCAAATAAGTAATTAAAAATCCGAAACACAATCATATTTTAAGTACTCACCGAAGTGCTAAATATTAAAAGTGTATCATAATTCAAGCGTCGTCCCTGTTTTAATTCTTTATTCTATAAAGTTGGAAAGTGTATCATTATTCATGAGTGTGCCGTACTTTTCTTCCCTGTTTCATAAAACACTCCTTAAAAATTGATATCTATATTGAAATTGCCTACTAAAACTGTTTAATAATCTTGTTTGGCATATTCTATAATTCACCTTTATAAATGCTGTTTGGTAAGTGTAATCCATGCGTATACCGTATTTTTCTTCCTTTTTCCATGAAATACTTCTTTGAAATTGAAATCTATGTAAAAATTGCCTACTAAAACTGTTTTGCAATCTTCATAGGCATATTCTCATTTCGTCAGGCATATTCTAATTATATTTCTCCTTTCCAATAAACTGTAGCTTTTGCCAGTTTCTCGCCAATGGAAGATATCGGCCAACTAGATACTGTTTCAAGAGCTTATTTTTTGGAACAAAACTTGGAAATAAATCATTGAAAATTGCAAACCTTGCCGACGTTCAACATTTTAATCTCTCTCACCCTCCGAGCTACTTGTCAAACCTATTGAAATATGGGTACTTACGTATTATCCCGGTGGTCCGCCAAGCGGGCGATTTTTCGCCAAAATAAATGCCGTATGCATCAAATTATTAATGGTTTTGAATACGATTGGCGACAGTTTGCCAGCACATTTGGCGAAAAAGTAGTTCGGCGGTTATGACCACCGGGATAAAGTAGTATTGAAAAATGCAACGAAAACGTGTTGACGCAAATCGGTCCACAAAACTTTCGGAACGAAAATCCAGGAGGGAACGAACTTGCATTGTAGTAGTTATAAAAACAATTCCCCTGAAAAGTAATGATCTAGTTTTTTTTTTTTTTTAATGATTAGCTTAAGACACTGGCTCTCAACGTTTTCTCAACTATCGGCTGGGAGCCAATACCTTAAGGAATTTCACAAACAAAAATATTTTTCATCCTCTCCGTACAGAGAAGCTGACAGCGGCTATAATATACGAGGTACTAGGGAATTTTCCACAAGAGTAGTTGCACTGTACGGAAGCGTAAGCCGTGAGCGTAAAACACGTTTCGTGGCATTCATCGAAAAATAAAAAATTTTGCTATATTCTAACACAAAAAAACTGCTGTTTACGAAAAGGAGTTAATTATGTTCCGGAATTGTTGACAGTTATGGTAATCATACCCACATAGCCTTTTGGTGGACAGGCGTTGGTACTCAGAGAATGCTTCGTGGATGCCGCCATTGGGCGGCTGTAATACCCAGAGAACGTTTCGTGGACGCCACCAATGGGCGGCAGTAGTTACGAAAGGGTTAAATGAAGTTTTAAATTCTCTTGTAGTTTAAAAAAAAAACTAATGATAGTGGAGAGTAAACCAATAGGTTGGTTGACTTCTCTAATTTCTGACTGATTTACTGACTTCCTAAGGAAATCAGTAAATCTGCTAAACGAAATAGTATTCTTCAAAATAAACACATCTTCAAACTTAACTTTGGCTCCCCAAAAAATGATACTCGATGAAATATCCAATCCGTGTGATTCATATTTGCAGGAAATGTGCGAAAAACAATTAATCTTAATTAGCATCATCCAATTAAAAATAATGAAGCGATTTGTGATATACAAATCTAGGCTTACGTTATATATACGTTATATTACGTTATGATGTTGAATAAATCACTTTGCCCAAAATTAATATCTGAGTAAATATTTCGCAACACGGCATTTGATTTCAGTGTGTAAAAACTTAAATCGGATTGTTCTGGCTTCTAAGTATCATTTGGAACAATTTGTGGAGGGGCGAGTCATCGGCCGTTTGGAAGCAGGGCAGCCAATCACGGAAGCAGCCAGATGTTTGAATATTTCAAGGCAGACAGTCTCTATTTTATGGAAACAATCAAGTCGGCGGAACTGTTTCTAGAAGGTCTGTTTAAGGTTGTAAATGAATGACGACTGCTTCTGTAGATCAGTAACTGGCGATAACCACCCGAAGTAATAGGAAGTCTACTGCTCGCCAGTTTAGAGTTCGCAGACGCCCCGGGAACTGCTATATCACGGTAAAGGCATACGAAAGGCTTAAAGAAATGCCTTTTATGCCAGTAAGTAAGGGGTATGTGTTTCACTGTCTTCACACAAGAAACGGACTGCTTTAAATGGTACAAAGAACACCAGAACTGGAGTGAACAGCGATGATGTATTGGTGTCTATACAAATGAGTCAAGGCTCAGTTCAACAGATGAATCAAAGCCTGTTTACATCTGGAGATATGAATACGAAAGAGAAGTTATGAATACGAAATTATCCCTCGAACACTATCGACAGTGACCGTTTTGAGCACGGCGCACATACATTGTGGATGAGACCATGGAAGCAATAACTTACGAAACTAGCACTATAAGCTTGCCTTCTGCCACAACGCAAATAATTGTTCCCTGATGGCGAAGATTACATTCCTATGCACGATTCAGTCGCCTCGCCAGAAAGTCAGAAGCCAGCCGGCAAAGTTATTATCATTTTGCCTGAACGGGAGGCTTACCTGACATGAATTCCATAGAGAACAAATGAGGTTCACCAAACGGTGGATCGAAGAACTCCATTTGGTGAGTTCACTAAAATAAAACTAAAATAAAACTTTAAAGAGATGGTTGTAAGATTCTGCGCAAGACTAGTACGTTCTACTACCAACCAGCTGATCCGGGTTCATATCTGAGGGCATGAACCTGGAACCCTGGAAAAGTTCAGAATATACAATATAGATGTCATCACATCATTTTTTTTTTCTTTTGAACTCGCATTTTTTCTACTGGGTCACTATATGAGGCCACTTTTTGACCACATTGTAGATTCACAAAGGTTGCCGTCTAAAGAGTAAGACTTGTGAACCTGTACAGCTACTCCACATCTTAGATTGGATACAAGATAGAAAGATTATTTTACAAAGACTACTCGTGACCGGATTGTGAGCGTCACTTAATGTAAGGATCACTTGGGAGTCATTATGTTATCATGGCTCCTGTTCTGTTTGTGAGATGTTTATCCAGAATGGATTGATGTTAAAAAGTAACCATTTATTTAGGGAAATTCAAATGAACAAGGCTGCAATCGTTTTCCTAGGAGTAAAAGAGGAATTAAATCTTTGTTCGGAAAAACTTGAAACTGGACTTTTTTAAAAATTTCGAGTCTTTGGAGGAGTAAAACTGATGCTACATATCGAGCTGTTTCACACGACGTGGAGAAAATATGCAAATGTCAATCGGTAGGACGTTTCAAATTTGGGGTGGAAAAAATCGACTTAAAAATTGTGTCGATGATTTTTAAGTTTCCTTTAGTTAAAAAAGAGGCCAAACAATTATGTATTAAAATAATGTTGTTTTTTTTTGTATTTTTGATTATGTGTAGAATAAGAAAGATAGGTGTAGTAATTTCACATAGAATGTTTTAATTTCATAGGACATTTCTTTGGTTTGTTGAAATGCATAAAAATTTTGTTAAAGTAAGGTTCTTTTTTAGATTTTCAGCAAAATTTCCCAATTTTTTTTCTTTTTCTTCTGATTTTGATGATGCGTATGGGTAATAACGGAAAATATCCCAATGCAGTCATAATGTTTGCATAAAGCAAATTTAGGTTTAAAAGACAATTCTTTAATTTGACGAAAAAGCATTGAAGAATTGGAATTCTGATTTTTTGAAATTTTTACGAAATTTTGTGAACATTTCCTTTAAGTGAAGAAGGATACTCTTGAAGAATTTTTGAACAACGTGTATAGCAGGGGTTCCCAATCTCTTTTTACCTTGGAGGGCCTTTTAAAATACCGTCCGGACGACGGGCACCATGTATTTTTTCAAGCTAAGTTAACAGCTGAATAGAGATTTATATACACATAATGTGGAAAAAAATAATAATTAATTCCAAACGCACAGTTAAACCTGTAGTACTATTTTTAAAATTCTTGTGTAAAAAGATAAACACTAAAATGTATACGAAATCCACAAAGAATACAAATGCTTTATAAAAAATGTAAATATCAAAGTCAATGTGATTTTTGGCATTTCATTTCGTTGGCCATTGCTTTGTAGTTAGAAATGTATGGAATTTCTGCTTGCCGAGGCGTTCGTCTTAAGTTGTGATCTCTACATTGGATTTAAGATATTTACTGTCGAAACCAGTGATCCATCCAACTACGTGGTAACAAAATAACGATTTTTCTAAATGTTTAATGATTGAGAAAACTCCTGCAGAGCATGTTATTGAAAACTGGACATTTTTTATCGTGGTCGTGCATAGCAGCGGACACATGTAAAAGAATTGGAGGACTCCGTATTGCTGGTGGAAATAAGGTTGAGAAATCCTGGTATATATCATTTTATTGATGATTTCATCTTTGTTTAAAAAATGATGACTGATTAAAATTTATATGTCAAAGTAATAATAGAATATAAGAATATAATAAAGAAATTAAAATGCTTTTAATTTGTCTCATCGTACTATATACGCCACTGGTCCGACTACAATCGTATGCTTCTCTCAAAATTGGTGCCGAAAATTGACAAGATTGGCTTCTTTTGGCAATATATAGCCAAATATGTCACCTGAAATATGTTTCCCGAAATGAAGACAGCTTGGTGATATTTTCTATATTCAACAAAATAACAAACTAACTGTATTGTTATATAATGAAAATTTTGTTCTCCAAACTCGCTCTGGATTTGCATGTAACAAAATACAAACCTGGATTATTTATCATGCCGATAATTAATTTCAAACTAAATTTAAACATAGAGGATCAGAAGCTCTCCAAAAATAGTAACATTGTTTCCTTCCCAGATTCTCAGAAAAACTCGTCTTTATACCAGAAAAGAGTACCAGAAGTTTTAGACTGCTGGTTTGAAAGTGGTTCAATGCCTTCGCATAAGTGCATTATTCGTTTGAAAATAAAGAATGGTTTTATACACACGCACCAGCTGATTTTAGTCTTAAATTTATCCCTCCTTTTTCAACGAATAATTTCCGTACTCTATAGAAACATATTTCTGTGAATTTTTCTTCCCGCAATCTGAAGAAGATAGGAAAAAAAAAGTCGTTGAATCTGAAGAAGTTTCTTCAACTGACAGGAGAAAAAAGAGAAACAGATATTTATCAAATACGGAGGTATTCCGGCAGCACTGCTGACAGAAAAATTTTAATAAATTGAAGAAGTAATTTTTGAGAGTGCGTTTTTATACACTAATGATTACTAATTTTTCAACTAATAATTTCTATACTCCTTGGGAACATTTTATTTCTGTGAATTCCTCCCAAAAATCTGAAGAAAAAGGGAAAATTCCATTGAATCTAAAGAAGTTACTTCAGTTGACAGAGGAAAAAAAAAGACGGATATTCGTCAAATAACGGAGATATTCCTACAGCACTACACTTCGAAAAAAGTCTGTCAAATTTACAGAAAAAAAAACCGTCAGCCAGGACGCGAGTTTATTTTCGTTTCTTTAACAGAAGTCTACCTTAAATTTTACTGATTCTCAGTTTATTTTACAGAAATTTTCCGCATACGGAAAAAAAAATACGGAAGACTTCTGTACAATATACGGACATAAATTGGCGTCCTGGCTGACAGTCTTTTTCTGTCAATTTAACAGACTTCTTTTTGCAGTGTACTTTCAGTAAAACTTCCGTAAATGAAGAAATGGTTTTTCAAAGTGCAAAGAACATCTCGGACAAATTCCCTGTTGGTAGGCAACATTTATCAAAATTGATTAATTTAAATTCAACTAAAGATTTACACAGCACATCTTGTGTACCCATATTGATATAAAAAAAACCCTACACTGCAAAAAAAAGAAGAAAAAAAAAGTCTGTCAAATTGAGAGAAAAAAAACTATCAGCCAGGACGCCAGTTTATTTCCTTTTTTTTTTTTTCTTTGTTCCTTTTTTTTTTTTTTACAGAAGTCTTCCATAATTTTTACAGATTCTCAGTTTGTTTAAAAGAAATCCTCCGTATAAGGAAAAAATACGGAAGACTTCTTTAAAATATACGAAAATAAACTGGCGTCCTGGTTGCCAGTTTTTTTCTGTCAGTTTAACGGCCTTTTTTTCAGTGTATACGTTTCGTGATTTATTGCGAAGGTTAAAATTTACTTCTTTACACCAATCAGCTTGAAATTTTGCGCAACATACAGGGTGAAAAAAAAAAGGTAAAATCATTTTAAGTCTGGAAACGTACCTGTTCGCTAAGTTTAAAAGTAAGTTTCTGACTACCTTTAACTAAGAAGAAAAAAGTCCCAGTGTTAATTTAATAGGTTTGAAACATTTACAGTCATAAACAGAAAACAAACGTAGGTCTTCTAAATTTGTTGGTAGCATTTCTTGCATTTCTCATAGTTGTGAAAATAATCCCCATTCCCTTGCAAAAGAAAGGGTACCAGCTAGTACCTTATATGATTTCTACAACTGAAATTAAAAAATTTGTTTCATTCAAACATTGTCGGGCAATAACTCTTTTAAATTCTCTTAAACGGGATTTTCCATTACAAAATACAACTCCAAGGAACATGAAACTTCATTGCTCTGCTCTGTCCCACAGATGCACATATACATACATGTAAATATTTTAATATTTTATGACATGTCAATCTTAATTCTACTACCAACACAAATTTTTTTGGATGGATGGATTTTGAATGAAAACTCCCATTAAAAATAGATTACATCTACGAATCTACTAAACACGCTTGTAATCCAATTACGTGCGCTTCACGTGAAGGAAGTTGAACGCCCCCTCTGGAAATATATTCCCCCCCCCCCCCGAATTTCAATTTTCAAATCAACAGTTCCGCTTCATCTCTAAAATAAATGTCCCTTTTTCTCTCTCATACGTCGATGGGAGTTTCTCGAAAATTGATCATATTGAAGCTCCCGAATTCAAAACAAACGAAATATCCCGATCGGAACACCAGCATAAGAAGAACCAATAACAAATAATAATAAAAAGTTTTTCTTTGTTTATTAAATTACATCTCTGTTTGAATTTGAGCGGCGCATCCGCTCTGTTAAGAAAGCAAATCAAATTAGGATGCCCCGCGCCCCCTTTTTCTCGGGCTGCTCATGCGCTCGGCGGAATCTGAGGAGAAGGAGCTAGCGGCGTGGTTTCTAAAAATAACTTCGGCAGACATGCATTCTCCTTATCTCCTGGAATATCAAGTAGATTCACGTTTCCGATTTCGCCGGTTATCTTTTCTTCCCCCCCCTCCCCCCAATTTTTCTTTTCTCTCTTTCTCTCGCTTTAGTAAGGCTGTTTTAATTCGTGCTATTTTTTTTCGGGGGAGGGGATTGTCATCATTGACTGGATTATCTTATCGATTGGAATTTTATGAATAATTTTTGAATGTGAGAAAGTTTTAATGGGAATTTAACCCTTTAACGCACAGTGTTCCGCTCTGGGAACACCAAACTCTGGCGTTTTGACTGTTGCCAGTCACGAAGAATATATTCGATTTCTATAAAAATAGTTGCGGGTGACATAGCTCCACGAGAATCCTTTACTTTTTAGCACGTCACTTAGCGTAAGAAAATGGTCACAGGTTAATGGTAATGGTCAATGGTTATTTTTAACAGCACTGCCATCTGCTGAAAAATGGAAGAATGCTAGAACAGCTGCATAGATTGCCCAATGCTGAAAAAGGGCAGCCGTTACCATCGCTCGACTTAGCTACCAGCAAGATGGCACGCGATGAACGTTTCGATCGTCCAAAACTGGGCCCATGGCCAAATATGCATTCGAATTCTACCCCTTTCTTTTAATATTATTACAATTTTTTTAAAATTTTGATGCATTACAGTATATTACATAAACATGTAAATCAGCATTACAGTATATTACATAAACATGTAAATCAGCATTACTATGTTTCTCTCCATTCTAAAAAAAAGCAAGGGCCGCTGCCGCCGCTGTCAAAAGCTTTTGGCCTATCTTCTCCAAAACCGTGGGGATTTGAATTTCGAGAAACATGTCCACGCCTTCGGAAAATTCCGAGGAAACTGATAAGCTGACATAAATTTTGAAAATCGAATTATATTAGAAGATATTAATAAAAAATGGAAAAAATAAACATAATGGTTGCCAGATTTGGCATAAAATCGTTCATTCCTTTGCAACAAAGCAACTCCAAGTATGTAGAATCGCGTGAAATTCACAAACAAGAAGTCTAATTACACCAATATTACGCCAAATTAAAAAGTATATGAAATAAATAACTCAAAGTGCGTTACACAAAGTTTCAAATACACTCATGTCCATAAAATAAGGATAATTTAGAATCACACAGAAATTGATCTCTAAAATAAAAATTTCACCTGTGGAATGATCACACACATCTTGAAGAAGAATATGCAAATTACAGGAAACCACCAGATGGCGTGGATGGTACGTCACAATGACGAGAGTGTAAGAGAGGGGTGGCAAAGGAATGGTGGCAAAAAAGTAAAATTGTTCACAAGCGCTGTGAAAGCCTTTCAGTGCAAAAACCGCATAGTTATGGCACAAAGGAGGCATTTGGATGATGTTTTACGTGGCAGAATTATCGGACGACTGGAATGTGGACGTACCCAGCTGGAAGTATCCGAGGAACTTGGAATCGCCCAGAGTGTCATCTCCAGGCTTTGGCAACGATTCCAAGATGATGGTAATGTGAGTAGACGTTACAGCACAGGTCGCCCCCGAGTTACAACGCCGAATGAGGACCGCTATTTGGCAGTTACTGCCAAAAGAAACAGACGGAGTACAGCATCAGACCTGTCTCGTCAGCTCTCTTCAGCTACCGGTACGACAGTTTCAAGGCAGACCGTGTACAGACGCTTAGGGCACATTGGTCTATATGCTCGTAGGCCTGTCAGATGTGTTCCACTTACCGCAACTCACTGTCGCCTGCGATTAACCTGGAGTAGAGAGCATGCATTGTGGACACCCCAACAGTGGTCTTGTGTGATGTTTTCCGACGAGTCCAGGTTTAGTTTGGAGTCTGATTCTCCCCGGACATTCATCTGGAGATCGCCAGGTACCCGTTACCACCAAGAGAACACCATTGAAAGACACCGTTACGGTGGTGCAGGATGGCTCGTTTGGGGAGGAATTATTCTTGGTTCCAGAACTGACCTGCATGTTCAGAGTGTAACGATGACAGGCCACATCTATCGGGATGTCATTCTGGAACAACATGTAAGTTTGTTTCGGGGCGCCATGGGTGCTGAATTTGTGTTTATGGATGACAACGCCCGTCCTCACCGTGCAAACATTGTAGACGAATGCCTTCAATCGGAGGATATCACCCGTATGCATTGGCCAGCATACTCACCGGACTTGAATCCAATAGAGCATGTGTGGGATATGCTTGGCCGACGAATTGCAGCCCGTCAACTCCCTCCCACCTGTCTACCGGAACTTCGGAGTGCATTGCTTGATGAGTGGTGTAATATTCCCCAGGATCAGATTGATCATTTGATACTCAGTATACCTAGGCGTTGTCAGGCCTGTATTGCATCGTCCGGGAGACATACTCCGTATTAACCATCCTACTAACCATGTTATACTGTTTTTTGTAAATAGGTTCTTTTTTGAAATTGGGTCAAGGGAGTAAAACTTGCAATTTTTATTAATTATGTCAAACATATAGCATCTTTTTTGCTCTTTACTTTTTGTTTAATAAATAGACTTTACAAATAAGTCAAACTTGTTTTGCTTCTTTCTCTTTCTTTGCCTGAACTTCATTATCCTTAATTTATGGACATGAGTGTAGTAAGTTCGCTTAGACAACAGGAGTTTTGAATGAGCGACTATTGGTGTTTCCAGAACAGAATAACTAGTTGTAAATGATTTTATAAGTGCCATCTTGGCATTAGGAATAATCTGGCAAAAGGGTATCTTTCCAAGTAGGGTGAACTTCGCATTCCAGAATGTTAGAACCTAGTATCTTCAAAATGAAAAAATAATTAAAATCCAGATTATTTTAAAGCCAGTTCAGTCCAGCTGGAGTATTTGCTACCAGTAGACATATTTGGCGGCGTTAACTATGCCATTATAGCAGTTATAGTACACTTTGGATATCTGCCAGAGCAGCGAGATGATATAATTCGTGGTGCTAAATACGCCAATCTGCTAAGGATTATGTATATGAAAATATGGATAACGTTTTTCCGGGAACCTTCCATGAACAGTAATTATAGGTTGATAGCATGCGTAAATCGCCAAATAATGAAAAGTCGCCATGGGTGGCAAGCTATCCTAGCTGTTCCGTAGTTTTTATGAAAGAAAACATATGGAGTACTGTTTCCTTAGAGCAAATTATTAACTATACATACACGCAAGTCGCCACATTATGAAAAATCGCAATAATTGGCTAATATGCAAGGTGTTACATGAAGTAGAAGGTCAAACCTGAAGTAGAAATACACCCATTTAAAGCCAAAATAAATACTATATGAAATAAGGAACTCAAAATGTGTTACACAAAGTTGACAATTTTCAAGTAGTAAGTTCGCTTAGACAACAGGAGTTTAGAATTAGCAATTATTCGTTTTTCCAAAACAGAATAACTAATATCTTGAAAATGAAAAATAATTAAAATGCAGATTATTTTAAAGCCGCTTCGGTCCAGTTGGATTATTTGCTACCAGTAGAAATATTTGGCGGCGTTAACAATGCCATTATAGCAGTTATATTACACTTTGGATATTTGCCAACGCGGCGAGATGATATAATTCGTGCATCTAATTACACCTATCTGCAAAGGATTATGTATATGAAAATATGGATAACGGTTTTCCGGGAACCTTACATGAGCAGTAATTATAGGTTGTGAGCATGCGTGAATCGCCAAATAATGAAAAATTGCCATGGGTGGCAAGCCATCCCAGCTGTTCCGTAGATTATATCAAAGAAAACTTATAAAGTACTGTTTTCTTAGAGTTAATTATTAACTATACATATACGTAAGTCGCCAAATTATGAAAAATCACCATGGGTGGCAAATTCGCAAGGTGTCCAATAGGTTTTACTTAATTAAAAATACAGCTGAAGCAGGTGATCTGATTTTATTACCCTTTAGCTCCTAATTAACATTTGAATGGCAACATTAAATATCATTGTATTTATTTCTGAGGAGTGCAAATAATTTTTCCAGCTATTATACGCGGAGTCCGCACTCCAGGTGGAGTATAGCTCACGACCCGTAGATTCCTATGAAGTTTAAATTTTTATGTACCAAAGAACATGCAAGAACCAAGCAATTTCCAGCTCAGTAACACGCTATCTGATTCAATCTTTGGGTTTTGTCTGATAAATTATGTCTTTTTTACGAATAAGCCTTATTAGGGGCCGAATGCCTTATTCGAAAAGCGAGCGTAGCAAGTCTAGGGGCCTTGGCCCCTAGTATTAGACAAAAAACTAAACTGTGCTAATTTTCACGAAGTAATATTTTATGAAATACTTTTAAATTTTTAATTAACATATTAAAACTAAAAAAACAAAACGGCTCCTAATAGTCATCAGCTCCTGGGCCGTGGCCCAATCGGCCTGTGCGTTAGTCAGGACCTGTTTACGACTTTTCGATATGCTTATCATCATTGGGTATGATGTGGTGCAGACGAACAGCAATATCCTGGGGAACTCGCTGAAGGGATGGAGGTTCTCTATACCATTTTCAGGAATCAAAATCCTCTTTTATTCAAATTGTTCGTTGTTCTAACAATTGCACCAGTTGTCTTCAGCTTATTGTCGGTAGCAAATTTCCTTTCAGCCTGAATAGGGCTGTTACTGCTCGAATAGTAAGCCTTGACAATCGATATTCACCCAATCCAGCTGTATTTCGACATTTTCACTTTTAGAATGAACGGCAACAACAATTACGATATTATAGTGCATAAGCTGAAAAGAAAAAGAAAAATAAAACGTTCTGCATTCAGCCACCAAGTTTTAACTGAATCTTACCAACAGTAAAAGAGTTACAGAGTTGTATTTTCTTTTTCTTTTCATTTAGGTAAATAATCGGCACTAGAATGGTCCTTTAAAAATAGGTCCTTTAAAGTTTTGAAATTTCTATGGGGCATCTTCCCATTTTGATCTATAACTTAAAAATGTCTTCCCTTAAAATTTCATATTTTAAAAATGTTTTTTAGGGATCCATGCCAACGTCATTTTTCTATTATTGTTGCAGTGAAAACTTCTTTATGCGCGTTGGTCACTTTTGCGATGGAAAAAAAAGCATTTAATTCGCGTGACCATCACGCTCAGATATAATCAGGGAAAAAGTGGATTGGGGAAGAAGTAGATTGTGACGTCAAAATTACGTGGTATCCTGCCTGCTGAGATTTTTCCCCATCTTTCTTTGAATTTTGGTACTGCCACCTTTTATCATACATAAGGACTACAGGTTACTTTTAGACTGCGTCCTTCTAGCTTCCGCAACTGGTATCAAACTGTAGACCCAAGGCATTGTAGGCGAGCGTTCTAACCGCCAGACGAGTTCGACTCGGGATGAAATGACCAAAATTTGAAGTGATTGTTGTTTTAATTTCGGAATGGGGACTTTTATGTATCTAAATAAATAAAATTAGATGCCTGCACACTACTTGGCTGTACACTACTTGGCATTAAAAGGTTTTGCGATTTCTATCCGTTTTAAGCATTTGGAACCGCAGTACTACCGTTAAAAAAAAGAAAGAAAAAGGTTGCCTGTCTGCCGTTCTGTCAGTGACGCTTTTTTATTCGCACTTCAAGTAAAACTGACTGAAGGGAATGTAATAAAATTTGGTGACATGATAGATGGTCACTCAACTTAAACTATAGACATCAAATTTTTAAAAAATTCATTAGATTTTCAGTTTTTCCGAAAATTGTTTCAAATTGCGTAAATTTTTGTTCGCACTTCCCGTAATAACGACTAAAGCGAAAGAAATGAAGTTTGTTGGCATGATAGGTGATCACCCATTCTAAGCTATAGGCGTCGGATTTAAAAAACAAAAAATATTAGATTTTTTGAGATTTTTCTGAAAACAGTTTCAAACTGCTTAAATTTTTTTCCGCACATCACGTAATGACGACTAAAGCGAAAGAAATGAAATTTGGCGACATGATAGGAGATCATTCAACTTAAGCTTTAGGCAACAGATTAAAAAATCTGTTTGATCAGATTTTGAGATTTTCTGAAAGTCGTTTCGAACTGAGTAAACTTTTGTTTTAGTATGCATAAAAACTGCATATAATTTGCACACAACAAGTGTATACTTTCAAAATATTCAAAAATATCCACTTTTAGGTACAAATTGTGTAGAATCTATATGTTTTGGCAATTTATAATGCAGACTTTCTCTTGCTGGGTTGGTGCTATAATTTTCGATTATTTATTTAGAAAACTGTACATAAATTGGTTAGCTATATAGTTAGTGTGCAATAATGTTAATTTTATAGTGTGGAGAGTGTTAATAATTATATACTGTACATTATTTGAATTATATGCGTTATACTACAGTGCGTTTGAATTTGAATTATAAATCCATCATTCATTACAGATAAATATGATTACTGTTCATTACAACGCAATTACAAAATTATTAATTAAATTATTTTTAATTATGAAACTTTTGAAAATTTGAAAGAGTCTTACATCAAATACGTAAAAACTTTAAATATTAATCATTATGGCATCTGCTATTTTCACTTTCTCAGTTATGAAAAGGGTGCCCTTTTAATCTGGTAAATGTAAATAAAAATATTTTGAGGAAGAAAGCTAAGCCAATAGAAAAAAAAAGTCTTGTTTAAAAAAAAAAAAAAAAAAAAAAAAAACGATGAAGCTCGAAGATGAAAGAAGATGAAAAGTGTTGCATTTAGCTACTTCTTCCTTTTTATCAGATTGTACTTTTTGTCGTTGAGAAAATGAAAGTCAGCAAACGTTTGCTGATAACATCGTTAACATATTGTTGTGAGGCTCATTCAAATTTTGACAATGTTCGTCATTTTCAAATTTTTAAGACCTTGGAAACCATTCCTTGAAACTCATTTAAAAATTTTTTTAATTTTGACGGTGTTAGAGTAAAACAAGTAGGTGCCCCAGAAAAATTTCAAAAGTTCATTTTTTAAGAACCAATCAGATCGGCATTATAAATCTGTGCAGACTCATTGACCTTCAGTTTATTCCCTGAAGCTATACCAAACTCAGTACTCCAGAATTTAAAACTCCATATCTGTGATTAGAATCTACTGATGGTATTTTCTCCTGAGAAATCAGATTCCTAAATCCTTTTTTCTTTTCAATCTATCTTAGCGATCATAGGAATTTCTGTTCCTTCAGATACTTTACCAACAGCGTTTTCCAAACAATTATTCTGCCTTTTAATCTATCACAACAAGGTTTTAAACCAGAAACTGTGTTCCTTACTTGGGTTTTGAGGCAAAACGCTCCTTTAAACTGTGTGATTCTAATTTTCCTATCTCGAAAATTTAAATCGATCTCGAAAAGAAAAACTGTATTTTTTTAAATTTTCATTAATAAATGTATCGTGGTCGAAAATCTGGAAAAGAGAAGTGTAAAATCGTAGAACTCATTCAGTAGAAAGGATAGCTGAATTTCTTCAACTTTTGAAGAAATGGTTATCCAATCTACATGTCGAGGAGGCACTTGGCCTTCTGTTTCAACCTTCCACATTGAAACTACTACTCCTATGTTTGTGACAGCTGCATCGGACTTCTCCGCTTGATGCGTGTTTGTTACTCTGATGTTTTATTTTTCAAACAAAGCAAAATGAAGCTGCCTGGTTCGTACTTCGAGTAAACCAAAGTTAAAGAGCAACTTTACAGTGTCAGCTGCCATTGTATCTAAAATATGTGAACATTTTAGTCACAGTATTTGTTTTATACAATTTTTAATTAACATGGTTCCAGCGATTAAACTTCCAACGCATGTTATAAAGGAAAAGAACCTGCAATAATTTTTTCGCCGGTTTGGAAAACTCTTTTTTAACACACGTTTAGCATAGGTGCTGTTTGTTACGAAAGTTGTTGAAAATTCGTTCATTATCAAATTTTAAGTGCTCTTTGGTTGCTCTTTCTGAAATATCACTCTTAAAAACTTTACTAACTTACACATAACTCTACAGTCATATCACTGGGAGAAGAGCTCTGTTAGTCTTTAGCTCTGGTCTGTTATTCTTTTTTTCTCAGATTCTTTTTCCCTCTTTGTACTTATCCATTATCTTGACTTCGCTGAGACGAATAGATTATTCTATTAATAAAATAAAATAAAAAAATCTTCGTGAATATAGTAAAGTGAAAGTGCAATTATAATGTAAGTAAATCGATTATTAATATCAACTGAAAGAACGTTTTCTTAGATTTGATGATCTAAATACGGATATACGGAGTATATAAGTAATAAAAACTGTACACATGTTTTTAAATTCAAAAATTCTTCTTTTTAACAACAGAGAATTCGCCAAGTCACTCATAAGAAAGACAGTAAAAAAATGGAAGGATAAAGAATTTTCTTTTTTTTTTTTACTTAGGCACCCAAAATCGTTTCAAAGGTTAAACATCATCATGATGTTTTTTGTTGATGAAAAGCCAATAAATCGAAAGTAGTCTAATGATGCCTGATTCAGGTCCATTTCAGAAGATAAGCATTCTTATTCAGGTTATATTCGTCCCGAAAATTTCCCACACTGCTAAATTTGCATTTAAAATGTTCTCAGCTTTTCGGCTGAAACATCGATTCTTTTACAACTTTCAGTCATCACAAATTTTCCAAGAACAGTCTGTTGTTTTTGCTGCAGTATGGGAGGAAAAAACTCCCTCTCGGAAGGATTCGGCAAAGAGATTTTTCCACCACCAGAAAGGAATAGCTACATTTAGCGATTTAAAAGTGCTCTGCTTCTCCGCTGAATATAGATTCTGCTGAAATCTGCAATCGCCATATCTTCAGCCAGAATGATTTTAGTTCTTGGTAGTGTGTAAATCTTTCATATTCTATCAACAGATGACGTACTCTCCCCCCCAAAAAAAAAACAAAACAAACAGTGAGCTTGTATGAAATAAAGAACGAAAGCCTTCAGAAGTGTGCATGAAATTCCAGAAGTAAACATCAGAACCGTTTCACGGAGTAAGGGTGAAAATTTCCTACAGAATTTGTATGTTACTTTTCATATTTACAGGGAATCACATCCCTAATAGCACAAAAATCCCCTGTGACTGAAATGTGACCACACAATAGAGTTTCAAACATCCACCACGACTCCGCAGCAGGTCACCACACAGTCCTATGTCCGCCGCGTGACTTCACATTGCACCACAGAGAAGTCGCTTTGGGACAGTTTTGCGACAGCGAAAAAATTCGGGGAAAAAGAGTTACCGAGAACATGCACTAGATGGCAGCACCAAACTCTCAAAGAATGAAACGCCTCCGTACCAGTACCGAACACTCGATGCACGCGTTCATAGGCCAGCACGTTACCTCAGCGTTGTGATCATCTTATTCAAAATGCTTTAAAAACTAAACTGACTGCTGCAAAAGTTAGTTCCGGCATGGCTTGTTTTGGAAACTTAAAATTTTTCTGGAGTATTTTATAAATGGAGGGAAAATACCATAATTAATAAATATAAATTAAAAATCTTGGAAACCTTTTTTTTTTTTCACAAAAATTATTTTCAAGAGATAATGTGCTGTTTAAGTATTCATCCGAAGAAACTAATGATTTATTGAAATTTTTTATTCGGTTATGAGAAATAAATTTGTAATGTGCGACATATTTACGGGGTTTGATATATATTAAGGTATGAGAGATAAGATTTATATTTTTGCTATATTTTGCCTAAAAGAGATTTCATATAAAAATAAATAAAATTAATTGGAAAATCATGCATTAGATAAAATAAATAAAGCACTTTTGACTTAGACCCATAGTTTTACCTCAAATTTTTCCTAGCGAAGCTTTCAAACATACCAGGGACGCATTTAAAGGGGGGGGGGGATGGGATCCCGGCCCCATCCGAAAACTTAAAGCAATTATTAAAAAACAGCAATTTTGAGACATTTGTATTACTCTAGTAACAATAAGGTTTAAAATACCGGATAGTCCTCCCCCCCACATCCGAAATTTAAACCTACATACGCTATCGAAACATATGCCATGGGAAAGAAATTGTTAATTTTACTCACAGATACTTATTTTTCTCCATTGTCGTTAGAACTCTCAACTATAATATTTTTAAGAATATTTTTTTTTATAAATAATATTGCCTTGTTTAAACGAAATGATTTAAAAATTAATAAATTAAAATAAATTCCATTACTTCATAACTGCGATATTTTATTGAAATACTCGTTATCATTTTCGGATTTATTTATTAGATGTTTCACGAAAGAAATTGCCACAAAATATTAGAAAAAATGAGTCTGTTTCCAAAGTCGCAAAAGTGGCCAGTGTGACGTCATTTTGAAGTCCAAAAAAAATCACTAGTCACAAAACAGTCACACAGTTATGCTTTTCACACTTGCGTCGTTCGCGTCGGTTTGACGACGCTCGCGCCAGTTTTGCGTAGTGTGAAAGCAATGTGACACCGGTTTCGCGACGGATCGCTCGAACTACTTAGGGAAGTGGTCTGACGACGCTCAAATCGACTTAGCCATCCCAGAATTCTGTGCGATAATCTACTGGCTACTTGGCGACCCTTTAAAAGTCGCCATGTGATTGTTGTTGATGTTGACTGCTTGTTTTTGTTTACTTCCGATTTTCAGCGCATGCTTCGGATATTTTAAAAACCTTATAATTTCTTAAAATTTATTTACTTTACACTCGTCATGTCTGTCTTAAAAAGTTTATTATTTAATGTGATCTTATATTAGTATTTATTTAAAATGTTTCATTTTTTATTAGTTAAAATGATACTCTGTTTGCATTTGAAAAATACAGATTTCTCACAGACACATTATCCAATTTCTTTTATTAAAGTTGAGTTATTTATATGTGGCATGGGCGCCGGGAGGGGGGTGCAAGGGGGTGCACTTGCACCCCCCTGGAGTTTGAAAAAAGTATAATTAACCTGAAAATATAATCAATTTGTTTTACCCTTAGGGCAGTAAAAAAAAAAAGAAAAGAGCCTGAATGTAAGTGTGATTTTGAATTCTACGTGTAACTGTCGCATTAAATTAGCTGTTTAGATGTGTGTTTATGGCTTAATATTTTCTACCATTGTACATAAATTTTAAGCTTTAGAGAAGTCATCCACATTTTTATTTTGGGATAATGTTGGCGCACGCACATGAGTCCTCATAATGTAGTGACCAACGCTTACGGTCATTGTAGTGTTGAATGCCTCACGGCATGTGCTCGCAGTTAGGTAAAAAATATTTTAGAAATAGTCTCGATAATATTCGAGGTGGACGGGACCGGGCTTGTCTCGAACTATCGAAATCATTAAATTAATAAACAGATAAATGTAAATAAAGCAATTTTTGAGATTTGAGTGCATATTTATATGAAAAATGTAGTTGCATATTATTGCATTACTTATTAGAGCAGGTTAATAATTTCGGAAAATAATAGTCAATTTTTTTTGTGTTGACTCGTTTCCGTACAACACTATCGCGCCATTGCCGAAGCAGCATGTCAACATTGCACAGAAATATCTATGAGGACATCTACAGAAAAAATACACCCAATTTCTTTGGGAGAGGGATTTCTGATAGGGCTTCCGGGTGCACCAAGTATTTGAATTTTTGTCCTGCAATAAAAAAAATCACCTGTTTTATATTGTGTTGATCATTATTTGGAAGCTAAACTGATTTTTTCACTGAGTTGTATGGAAAACTAGAACAATCGAGATTCTACTGTGAATATGATTAAATGCAATCATTTTAGGACATAACGCTTAAGTTTAACATTTCTTTTTAACATTATTTGATTTTAAATCTCGTTAACTCTAAACTATTAGATGAAAATTTATATTTAGAGTTTTTTGACATGGTGATTTTTCAAATGTTAAGTAATGGCATCACTGCGACACTTTCGTTTTAATATGGGGATGTCCTTGCCAGGCGGAATTAAGGCAAACCTGCACAATGGGTATCTGTCATGGAAGGGGGTTGCCTTGGGCAGAGGACTTTTTAAGGGGTTCAAACGCATATTAACGTAACATGTAGAGAAAACCGGCCCAAACTCAAAACAGTTAGATTGACAGCCGCACGGCCGGCCAGAACTATTGACCTTCACATTTCAACCATCTACCATTCTCAGCACTGCACATGATGGGGATCTCTAAGCAAAAAATTGCTATATACATCAATGCTAGAGAAAATACACTTTGCTTCAGTTTTTCTGGAAAAATTCGTCTGTTTAAATATTAAAAAATGTTATCAAAATTGCATATAATTTAAATAATTATTTGTAAACTTAAATTGCGGTATTATTAATTAGGCCAAATTAATAGTTTAAAATTTTGTACTCTTCAGCTGCGACAAAATAAGTATGACGATGTTTATTTCACATACTGATGCTACATTTTCCAGTCAAGATTACTCTTCCTTCAAACGCCAAATAGTGTATTTTGTATATGTATGTATACAGGGTGTAACTGAAGGTAGTTAAAATACATACAAAGAAGCATTTTTCTGCATTGCAAGGTTTGGTCGGAAAGGAAAAATGTAGCTAGTTTCAGCACGATAGGGCTCCAGCCTATTTCGCAAATATTGTGCATAATTACCCCATTGTCATCTTCCCCCGATCGATTGGACAAGTTGAACTAGTCGTTTGGCCAGCCCGTTCATTAGATTAATCAAGTATCGAATTTTGCTTTTGGGGACACCTCAAGGCACTCGTTTACGAGACTCCAGTTGACAGAGATGAGGGCCTCATTGCAAAACTTAAGTAACCGCTGCAACCGTTCGTGGAACATCTGGCATCTTCCAAAGGATACAGCAATCACTTGCTAGACGCTACCAGCACATTTGAGAATTTGTAGTAGAGCTTTTTCATTTCTTTGCATTTGCTATATTTCCATCTAAACTTTCTGTTTCTAACCCCACACTGCTAATCTGCTATACAAAAAATGCTTCTTTATATGCATTTTATTCTTAAAGTTTGGCCTATGAATTCAGTTACACCCTGTATATGTATATATGTATCTTGGGTGCACCTCCCTGGAAATGATCCTGCCGGCGCCCTTGATATATGGATAATGTTTATCGCAAAATATTCTTTGCGTGAATTTTTTTTGCTTGCTGTCTTTAGAAATTGATGTATGAGTATAGTTGAATTCTTACTACTTAATGTCATGCAGATTCATTCCATTTATTAACTTTAAATTATGTATATTTTTGGGATTTTAAAAACAAAATCTTCATCCATCAATTATGGATATATTTATGTTTTATTTTAGATTATCGTTAATGTAAGTCTGTTTAATAAAATAATTTTTACTTATATTGCAGTGTTTTTGTTATGAAAATGTGTAATAAATTTAGAAAAATAAAAAGTATTTAACTCTTGCCTCTTTTTAAACATAATTTTACATTGTTAACTACTAATGGTTTCTTTTTTATATCTGTTTCTGCCAGATGAAATATTGCACATCCACAATGAAGTTAAACTAGTAAGATTTGAGACATTGGAGCAGAAAATTAAATAATGCTGCTTCATGTCTTAAGTCTCACTGGTAAAAGTGTAATTCAACTGTCTAGAATAGGAGCATCTTTTGTTGTAAGTAAATACGGAGCTGCGGATTCATTATCTTAAAAAGTTTGTGTATCTAAGTATGGTTTAATATTTTATTTTATTTTTTTTATTTTTAATTATTGACCTTTAATTTTTTTTCATTCCTTTATTTAACGTTCTAATGCCATTAGATTAAATCTTGACCTTTTATTTTATATTTATTTCTTACTAGTTGGAATAGATTTTTAAAGTCAAATTTACTTGAAAGATCTGGATGAGAAATGTTTGAAGTATTTACTAGCAATAACTAATGTAGATCATAGTATACTATTTCTCGGATTTATAATGGCAAAATTTGTTATAATAATTTTCATATTATTGATCAAAATTGATAAAAAATACTTTAATTATGGCAAGAATCTTTCCAAAGTAATCCTTAAATTATTTTTTATAATTTAAGGATTACTTTGGAAAAGTAGAATATAGTAAATGTGTATAGTAAATATAAGAATATAGTAAATGTGTAATTACTAAGGTATTTATATAATATATTGTCATCATCCAATTGTCCATAATTTTTTCTTCCCAATCTGTGCGATTATGCCCCAGTAATGTTTTAAACAATTACACGAATCTCAGTTACTGTTATTGATAACCCTATATATAGATCATATGATAATATACATAAATACTATTTTTATGAGATTATCTGGGGTGTAGCCTAGGGGAGTCATAACCCCCCCCCTCCCATGAGGAATTTTTTGCCATACAAAATGTATATTCTTCACTCCCTTATCACACACATGTATGCATATATGTGAGTTGCAGTAGTCGTAACCCCCCCCCCTCATGAAAAATTTCTGGCTACGCCCCTGCCAGCAAGGTTAATTAAAAAAAATTTTTAGGTTCTTGCGTATTATCCTGGCAGTCATTCCTGCCAAACTATTTTTTCGTCAAATGTGCTGGCAAACTATTGCCAGTGATATTCCAAACCAACAATTATTTCATGTGTCTGGCATTTATCTTGGCAAAAAATCATTCCTCTTGGTGGACTGCTGGGATAATATATAAGTACATTTTTTTACTTCTTTCATAATTGTTTACAAGAAAAATCCCTGTATTTTCCTATTATAAATTGCTAAAAATTCAAAATGTTGGCACACCATGGAAATTACTCGATTTTCCCCAATAATGTAGGCAGGTATGAAACTATCACTAAATTTAGATTAAACTTTTTGAAAGATGAGCTTTCCTCTCATTTTATCATGTTTTTATTAATTCACTTTCTTTATAGTTCAGTTATTACTGTACGAACATGTATCATGTAAGGAAAGTATTGTAATCATGAAAAAATTCAACTTAGAGGTTTTTAAATATTTACACGTTTTGTCATAGCTACCAAGTGTTCCGTTTATACGGATTTGTTCCGTTTGTTGAGCTTTGTTCCGTAAATACGTTTTTAAGCCAAAATGTTCCATTTTTCAGCTTCTGTGTAAGGATTTTTAAAAATTAAAAGAAAAAAGAAAGAACATGTACATTTTTAGCTTTTGGTAAATCATTTATCCTTGTAAATAAGGCAATAAATTTAATTGAATGATATTTATCTTATTCTTTCAAGTATTTATTACATTAAGCATTTAAGTCTTGTAGAAATAAGTTAAGAATAATTTATTTTTATAAATTAATGATTATATAGCCACATCATCTCTCTACACGTGATGATTTAATTCTGTTAATGTAAGATTTTTAACTGTATATTTAATCATACATTTAATGATCACGCACTGTGTTCCTTATTTCTGATTTTATGACAACGTGTTGTGTTCCTTAATCTTTTCCTGGAAGGTTGGCAGCTATGCGTTTTGTGGTCTTCTGAATTCATTTATACTATTTTTATGAGGTTTATGTGTGCGTGTATGCGAGTGAACACAATAGCTCCTAAATGGTGCATTCGATTGAGCTGAAATTTGGTATACACAGTCAACTCGGCATATAGTGAACTTTCAAATACAGTGAACACATTTCCTTAGTCCTGATTCACATACATTAGAAATGTACATAGCATTTTTTGGTTTTAGTGAACTATGACTTCGGTTATAGTGAACTTAAAAATTTTTGGATGGTAGAGGCAAATATTGTTCAATTCCCATTAACAGTGTCTCTTTTGTGTTTGAGTAGAGTGTCGAGTTTTACACTATCAGATTGTATAAATGTTTATAATTGCAGGATATGGGGAACAAGCAACCAATACGCTAAACGTGAAAACCCCCAAGTGGTCCCAAACGCTGTAGTGTTACAGGGACTAGCTACGGTGCGATGTTGAGAGAACAATTGATTCCAGCATTGCAAGAGAGACATTGTTTAGAAACCACAGTATGTATGCAGGATGAAGCACCCCCTCACATTGCTAACATTGTTAAAAAATTGCTACATGATACCTTTGGTGCGGACAGAGTCATAAGCAGAGGTTTCGACAACTCTTGGCCCCCACATTCACCGGAACTTAATCCTTGTGATTTTTATCTGTGGGGACATCTGAAAGATATGGTTTATAGAGAACGACATGCCTCTTTTGCTCAATTGAAATCTAGCAGAACGAGATGTGAGGTGTGTTACACCAGAGATTTTAAATGCGACGGTGGACCATGCTGTTTTACATTTTCAGCATGTGGTTACATCAGGTGGATCGCATATTGAGCATGTCATGTGATAATTTCATTGAATAAATAATGGTTTGTTTTCCAAACCGTCTTAATGCATTGTTTAATTTGTGATCTTAATTTACGTTAATTTTTGATTACATGATACTGTAAAAATATAATTACTGAAGCGAATTGCATGGAATTTTGATAAACTGTAAATGATGTTTTATATTGTTTGTATGCCTCTAATTCCGACATTGTTCTTTCGTTCTGTAAATAAGCTCTCATCTATCTCAACTACTTTTTCAAGACCACTGATTTTTTTTTTTACTCATATTTCTGTTAATACTGATACACAAACTTCTCTCAAGTAGTTGTTCCAATCTACAACTGTATTATGATTCATATCCAGTTGTTTTTCACACCATTTGACTGATGTCTTGGGTCTCGCAAAGGGCAAGTGTTAGCTTATTTTCCAGGTGGCCCCTAAAGTGATGGCCGGACCCACTGATGTTTCTTTTGTGTCTCGCAAATGACCAGCATTAGCATATTTTTCAGGGGGCTGCCTAAAGTGATGACCGGACCCACTGATGTTTTTTTGGGTCTCGCAAAGGGCAAGTGTTAGCTTATATTCCAGGGGGCCCCTAAAGTGATAGCCGGACCCACTGATGTTTTTTTGTGTCTCGCAAATGACCAGCATTAGCATATTTTCGAGGGGCCCTTCCTCTTTTGTTTTTAATAGTTTGTTATTTTTTCTTTAAATAGTTGTTCCATTAAAAAAATATTTCGTTTTCCTAAATCACCATTTTGTTTATGTTTCTGCATCTTGGGAAAATAATCACAAAAATCAAGCGTGCTTCCTCTGTAGCTGAATCTCACAGCCTTTAGTGTCCCATACGTGTTGCCGAACGAGAAAAGCCAAAATAATGGAACCCAGAGATTATGAACCAAGCAGAGCAGAAGAGGTTGCAATCCCAGAGACGTTCCACAGAAAAGTGCCAACTCACCAGTTTGTTGACAATCGCCAAGTGGTAGGCTAAAGCACATTTTCACTGTTCGTTCAAAATACAAATGTAGTAGTAAAGATTTTTAACGACTAAAACATTAGTCTCATTTAAATCTTATAACCAGAAATAGTCACAGAAATCTTCAGAGTAAATAGAATTTTACAGTGGCGTATGCAGACTTCCTTCAAGGGGGGGGGTTATAGACATAACTTTGCGTTAAAATGCATAGTAATTAAGCTAAAAAATGAAAATTTATGGACATTTTGTTAAAAAATTTTTGACAAGGGGGGGGCGGGGTTGAACCCCCAACCCCCCCCTTGCATACGCCACTGGAATCATAATTGTTGAAAGAGAAAATGGGGGGAAGGTGGTGATACCTCTTAGAATATTGCTTATAGCATTCCACATTTTAATTTTTAAGTGAATTACCAAATGAGTGCAGTTATCTAAAATTAAAGAGTAAGGATAAATGATTAATAACTATTCAATTGGTAATGATTAATGAACTTCATTTAATATTATAAAGCTATCTAGATATTATAATGAATAATTTTATCTCTTAGAAACAAAAGAGTAGATTTTAATATTTATCCTCCCAATAAAACTCCTTTTGAGTATTATATTATTTTTCCTTGAAAAAAGAAAGAAAAAAATCCAGTAAATCGTAATCCACACAGTATAGACAAAATCGATGTTTATTTTATGAATGCATTGTGGATATACATTGTTTATTTACATTCGCCACCTGCCACCTCAAGAGTCAAGCAATCTGAACATGGTCTGAAATTACAAAATACTTTTATCTGATTCTAAAAATATTTTTTTCACAATTAAAATAATTAGAAACCATTCATGAAACAAAAAATTAAATAAGGGAAATTTTTTAATATGTTTTTTATATTCTTAAAAATTTGATTTCTATTAAGATAAATATGCAAAGTGTTCTTGAACTGAAGTGAATTATTTAATAATATCTTTCTTATCAGCCAAAAGAGATAGCAAGCCAAATCGAGCAACCCACTAAAATCTAGTAACCCAGGACAAATCGTTTCAAGTGTGAACACAACTGGCGCGAGCGAAAGACCCAACTGGCGCGAGCGTCGTCAAACCGGCGCGAACAACGCAAGTGTGAAAAGCCTAAGTGACTTCACAGTGGAGTCACTGAGCAACCGATCACATACTACTCACAAAGTGACTCCACGGCGACGTCACCTGGTGACTGGTCACAAATAAACTTCGCAGTGACCACACAGTGGAGTCACATCACTCACAAGTCACAATGTGACTAGTATCTGACAGTCCTGTGACAATTGTGACCCTCTGTGACGTCAAAGCGTCTCTTTTGGGACCATCTGTGCTATTAGGGATGTCACGTGAAAGGTTGACGCATGTCCGTTAATACTGCTGTATTCACATCAAATCTCATTGGTTTACGTCATAAAAAGTATTCATATTGTACGCAAAATGCTAAATCGATGACGTTTGAGAATCATGTTATTTTAGCAATACAGTAGACGCAGAACGGCCGAAATTCCCTTTAGTGGAAATCCCCCATTCCCTTTGGTCTGTACACCTTTTGTCTTATGCCTATTTTCCCCAAGAAACTTAATGTTAAGACGACGGTATATAAAATTTCTGAACGTCTTTTTAATTTAACTTCCGAAAGGGTGTTCTTGCATACCGTTTCTTTCTCGCTAATGCTAGCACTTTTCGCTAAAGGGATTTCGAACGATCCCTGCCTTACCCCAGATACTCCACTTTACACATACACGCTCACGTGTGTGTGTATTCACTGGACAGGAATCGTCTTTGTATCGGACAAAGATATCCAATGACTTTCATTGTCGGAAGGAGGAAGTTATTTCAGCATCATGAAAGAAATGTCTGATTTCTTTCCTTTATATAACGAGTAAAAGAGAGTAAGCACGACTCTTTCTTCTCGCTCTTTCTTTTTTTTTTTTTTCTTCTTACCCTTTTCTTTTTCTCTGAAGTATTCAAGGCTCGTCAGAAGAGAAAGCCATTCTAGTCACGATACCTGCTCGTAATCAAAACAGAGAAAAGGGAATGAATCGAAATTTTCTGGACGAAATAGGAAATGCTAAAAAGGTAGGAGATAGCATTTGCATACGGAATATGCTCTTTGAAATTTTTACTTTGTTGTTTATGCATGTATAACTGATATTTTCACTTAATGTGGCGTGTATTAAAACAGTGTTACGTTTTATTTTTATAATTTTTTGTGCCATATAAAATGAGAACGATGTTTTTTTTTATTTGTTTGTGTGTGTAATTAGATGTACTATAATCTTTTTACAGTTCCAAATAACTCTACCATTTGAAAAAATATTTAGTTTTCAGTTACTCAGTACAGGCCGATTCAGTTGAGATTTTTCAGTTCTAACTACTCGGGTTACCAATCTGAAACTGAAAAAAAAAAAAAAAAAAAAAAAAAACGGGGTATGGCTTTGTCGTGGACATGGCCATGTGCTTTATGTGAACACGTGTACGTAACGAGCAATATTTGATTTAGATCGAAATTTATGGTAGCATGGGCGCCGGCAGCATAGGGCAAGGGGGGGGGCAATGTATGCAGTATTTTTTCCCCTGCTTTTTTGCTCTTTCCAACATGGTAACCATGCGTTGAAGCAGTCTTTGCCCTCCCTTGAGTAGTCTTTGACCCCCCTTAAGTAGTCTTTGCCTCCCCTGGGAAATATTCTGCCGGCGCCCATGTATGGTATTACTCCAACAACGTTAGGTAATACCTAGCGTTGTTGGAGTAAAACGCTCATTGGTCGCTTCAATGAGCGCAGAAACCGTAGACGTTCATACCCACCACACTTATGTCCAAATGGATTGACAAACGCAGTGAAGTGAAAAATGCACAAGCTGCTTCCTAATGTATCGTCATAATCTGCGATCGCACACGATGAATATCTGTCAAGTCCGGCGTTGATATAGAAAGGATTACATCATCCACTTGCTTAGGCTCGGGCGCCCCAGCTGCACATGTACTGACGCCACAGTTTATCCGCTCGGACGCCTTCATTCTTTTACGCTCCTGGCACCGCTGTACTCTGTCGTGTGGTGTTTTACAAGATTACTCGATTGCTCTTGAGAATCCCTTTTCCAACCGTAAACGGTCTCTATATTTTAGTTTGGCTTTTGGACGAGTATAGACAACACCTCCTAGATCCAGAAGGCCTGAGAACAGAAGCTTTTACGTCATCACTAGGTCTTCTAAGATGACGTCATCACAGTTTTACTTTCACAAAATAAAAGTAGTTGAAATTTCTGAAGAATGATACAAATGTTAGAAAATAGCTTAAGTTAAGGATAAAAATTAAAATACCTTTCTGATAAAAAATAATGTATTATGATCTATATCATATGAAGGGTCCACGGGAAGAACGATGAGAGTCCACTTTTCGTCAATGTTGAGGTTTTTACTGCATTCTGTTGTTCATTAGTAGCACTATTAATATCCGAACCCATAAGGGGAAAGAACGATGAGAATACACAAAAAAAAATAGCCCAAAGATACAGTTTACTGGGGAAGAACGTGGAAAGTCCCTACGCTTTTCGATTTTTTGGAAAATCAGCTGTATTGGACTCTCGTCGTTCTTCCCGTGGACCCTTCATATTATATAATTAGTGATAGTTAAAATTTCCTATTTGTCGTAAAATTTAATTTTCTATCTTAAATCAGTAAAATGTCTTATGTAAATTCACCACAAATTTTGAATAGTTTTACTTAGTGAACATAAATCTGTGATGACGTCAATTTAGCGGACCTAGTGATGATGTAGAATTTTCTGTTCTCTAGTATATCTAGGAGGTGTTGGTATAGGCCGCCGCTGCATTATTTATTTTATCTTTTTACTTTAACACTATATGTATTAACTATAACTATTTCACACTGATGTTTTAAATACGCAATCGATAGATCTTGAGGAAAACTGACGTTTAATATGCAGACGAACGTTCTAGTTCTCCGAGTCAAAATTTATACTGAATGGACATTATGAGATGCAGCGGAACGACCTCAAAATGACGGCGATTACCTTCTCCAGCAATTGATGCGTCACAACCCTCACTCAACGTAACGAATTCTTTGATCCTTTAGCTATCGAGTGGTGTAATTAAATTTTGGATGCAGATAATACACTCATGTCCATAAATTAAGGATAATTCAGAATCACACAGAAATTGATCTCTAAAATAAAAATTTCACCTGTGGAATGATCACACACATCTTGAAGAAGAATATGCAAATTACAGGAAACCACCAGATGGCGTGGATGGTACGTCACAATGACGAGAGTGTAAGAGAGGGGTATATAAGGAATGGTGGCAAAGAAGTAAAATTGTTCACAAGCGCTGTGAAAGCCTTTCAGTGTAAAAACCGCATAGTTATGGCACAAAGGAGGCATTTGGATGATGTTTTACGTGGCAGAATTATCGGACGACTGGAATGTGGACGTACCCAGCTGGAAGTATCCGAGGAACTTGGAATCGCCCAGAGTGTCATCTCCAGGCTTTGGCAACGATTCCAAGATGATGGTAATGTGAGTAGACGTTACAGCACAGGTCGCCCCCGAGTTACAACGCCGAATGAGGACCGCTATTTGGCAGTTACTGCCAAAAGAAACAGACGGAGTACAGCATCAGACCTGTCTCGTCAGCTCTCTTCAGCTACCGATACGACAGTTTCAAGGCAGACCGTGTACAGACGCTTAGGGCACATTGGTCTATATGCTCGTAGGCCTGTCAGATGTGTTCCACTTACCGCAACTCACTGTCGCCTGCGATTAACCTGGAGTAGAGAGCATGCATTGTGGACACCGCAACAGTGGTCTTGTGTGATGTTTTCCGACGAGTCCAGGTTTAGTTTGGAGTCTGATTCTCACCGGACATTCATCTGGAGAGCGCCAGGTACCCGTTACCACCAAGAGAACACCATTGAAAGACACCGTTACGGTGGTGCAGGATGGCTCGTTTGGGGAGGAATTATTCTTGGTTCCAGAACTGACCTGCATGTTCAGAGTGTAACGATGGCAGGCCACATCTATCGGGATGTCATTCTGGAACAACATGTACGTTTGTTTCGGGGCGCCATGGGTGCTGAATTTGTGTTTATGGATGACAACGCCCGTCCTCACCGTGCAAACATTGTAGACGAATGCCTTCAATCGGAGGATATCACCCGTATGCATTGGCCAGCATACTCACCGGACTTGAATCGAATAGAGCATGTGTGGGATATGCTTGGCCGACGAATTGCAGCTCGTCAACCCCCTCCCACCTGTCTACCGGAACTTCGGAGTGCATTGCTTGATGAATGGTGTAATATTCCCCAAGATCAGATTGATCATTTGATACTCAGCATGCCTAGGCGTTGTCAGGCCTGTATTGCATCGTCCGGGAGAAATACTCCGTATTAACCATCCTACTAACCATGTTATACTGTTTTTTGTAAATAGGTTCTTTTTTTAAATTTGGTCAAGGGAGTAAAACTTGCAATTTTTATTAATTATGTCAAACATATAGCATCTTTTTTGCTCTTTACTTTTTGTTTAATAAATAGACTTTACAAATAAGTCAAATTTGTTTTGCTTCTTTCTCTTTCTTTGCCTGAACTTCATTATCCTTAATTTATGGACATGAGCGTAGATAAGTAGCTGCAACATCAAAATGTATTCCCCGATTTTGTTATCATCTGTTTTCTGAATTGCTTTCCACTATGGAAGCAAATTTTAAGACGTATTCACGTCAAAATAATAATAATAATAATAACTAGAAGTACCCGTCCTTGACGGGTTAGTGAATGCAAATTTCCAAAAAACAAGAACTTTTGTCAGCATTGTAGGAGTACACGGAATGGATGTAGTATGTTGCCAAAGTAAAGAAAGCGAAGTTATTTATGTATTGTTAAAATATTACAGGTGAGAGAGTCACTAAGTAATATCATTTATTCGCTTTTGTCGTAATTATGTGATGCGCGAACGAATATTGACGATTTTGAAATAATTTTCGCAAAATCTCAAAATCTAATCAACATTTTTGAAAAATTGGAAGCCTAGAATTTCAGTTGAGTGACAACCTATCATGTCACCCAATTTGGTTTCACTCCCTGCAGTCTTTATTTCGTGATGCTGGAACAAATTTTCAGCATTTTAAAACGATTTTCGCAAAATCTCAAAATGTAATCAAAATATTTTTAAAATTCAACGCCTATAAATTAAGATTAGAAACTACCTATCATATCACTAAATTTCGTATCATTCGTATTAGTCGTTATTACGTGATGTTTGAAGAAATATAAACGTATTTAGAGATTTTTCACAAAATCTCAAAATCTAATAAAAATGTTTAAAAAATTGGACACCTATAGTTTATGTTGAGCAACCATCTATCGTGTGACCAAATTTCATATCATTCGCTTTAGTCGTTATTACGTAATGCGGGAACAAAGATTCACTCAGTTTGAAACGATTTTCGCAAAATCTCGAAATCTGATCGATTTTTTTTAATTAGATGCTTATAGTTTAAGGTGAGTGACCACCTATCATTTCACCAAATATCATTTTTTCACCTTTGCAGTTATTACGTGATGTGCGAACACAAATTTACGCAGTTTGAAATGATTTTCGCCTTGATTGGATTTTGAGAAAATCCAATCAAGATTTTTTAAAAATTCGACGCGTATGTTTTAAGTTGAGTGACCACCTATCACGACACTCAATTTCATATCATTCGCTTCGATCGTTTTTGCGTGATGCTTGAACACAAATTTATGCAGTTTGAAAGGATTTTCGCAAAATCTCAAAATCCAATCAAGATTTTTTAAAAATTCGACGCCTATGTTTTAAATTGAGTGACCACCCATCATGACACCCAATTTCATATCATTCGCTTCAGTCGTTTTTACGTGATGCTTAAACAAAAAAAAGCGTCACGGACAGAATGACAGAATGACAGAACAACAGAACGACAGAACGACAGACAGACAAACTTTTTTTTGAGGGTCACATCGGATTACCGGGTGCTTGAAACGGATAGAAATCGCAAAATTTTTGAATTCCAAGAAATGTACAGACAAAAGTCTAATTTTATTTATATAGATAATAAATTAATAAAAAGACTTTCATTACTTCTTCCTTTTTAAAGTCAGTTTAAAAAAAGTCTGTTTTTTTATGTCGTAGTATACATGTCCATACTGCTAAACTGATCGGCTTGAAATTTCAGACAAGTGTGTAACAAATACAGAAAAGCCTTGTTTAACTTTAAAATTCTAAAAATCTACCCGTTATACCCATTCTTAGTGATTTTTCACAATTTCGACGTTAATAAATTTACTGTTATACAGCATAAAAGTTAATAATGTGACTTATTTTTTTACCGTCGAAAGTTTGAAGTCACGATTTAAAAATTTTTGAAGACTATAGAACTCTCTCGCAAAGATTAAGTTATAATCAAAACACAATTTTTCTCAATTTTTGCTATTATATTCCATGGATATCGGAATAATTCCTCGAGATTACTCAGCTTGAATTTATCCTGGAGATTAAAATAAATGAAATGACCTTTTTTTCTTGCATTAACCGTGAATTAATAGCATGAATTGAGCGATATGATAGGAATACAATTCTTGACAACGTGCAAGTCTCTTTGCAAGTGCTTTTGCAGAACTCATCCAGTATGCTGGAAATAGCCCCTGAGAGAATATATCCCTCTCCTCCCCCACTTCGTACGTGTGTATAAGAACTGCTTCGCTTTAGTTTTTTTTTTTAATCAAGAATTTAACTGACAACAATATATTACTATGGTATGTATAGAGTTATAGCAGAAAAGGAAACTTTTTTCTTTTTAATTAGCAAATATGAAAGTTATTGGGAGTATATATATCCTTAACAATTAATTATTGATTCATGGATTGAATAGCATTAAGTAGTGTATTCCAAATAGATTTTTTTAACGTAAAAGTGGGATCAACATGACTTTTTCGTCATACATTTAAAATGGCTTTATTAGTTAAATATTAATAAACGCTGACAGAAAAAAAAAAAACACGAGCAAGATCTTTTTACAAATCTTGAGATTCAAATCAGCTGGGATTAGCCTGCCAAAAGTGCTTTGTTTCAATTTTATTTATTCGAGAAAATATTATCAGGAGTGCACATTGCATTCGTCTGTAAGATTTTTAGAATTTATAATCTTTGAAAACGGCTTCAACACATGTACGCCAAATGGAAAATAGAAATTTGAAATGGAGGTAGCATATACCCTGAATTTACAATTTAGTTACATATTATTTAGGGAATTAAAAAAAAATGATGTCGTAATTTTCATGCTGGTGTTGAGAGATGGCAGTGATTTGCTGTAAAAGTAAATTATATCAGCGCTGTCAATCAGTAACGTAACGATCGCAGTCATTGCAGAAAGTCATACAAACAATTGTTTAACCAAAACCAAGTCAACAAACTTGCAAAACACTTAAATGTACAATTAATCACATACTCGGTGTGATGTGTACCGGAACTTCGTGTACAAACTTGTAGGGAAGGTACTCAAAACCTTTATGAACCATAATTGCATAGGAATAACAGTAGGATATCGATAGGTGGCGCTGTACGCTAGCTCTCAAGGTCATCACACATGGCTTCCTCACCTCATTGTCATATCTGATCTATCATGGCCCAGTGAATAAGACACTGAACACGGTAGATGGCCTGAGTGTCGGGTCTGTCACACATGTCGCTACTGTCAATCTAACAATCTGGAATTTTGGACGGTTTTCTTCAGAAGTAACGTGAATACGCATTAGAGCCCTCAAAAAATCCTCCTCTAGGGAGATGCTCCTCGTGTAGGCTCGCCATAAAACAAAACAAAACAAACATATCTGCAAACTTTTACGGTTTTTCTGGAAGATTATCGACCACAACTTTACATACTTTTCCGAACTGGTACAAAATTTTCCGGAAAACCCCCCATAAAAGTTGAAATATGAAAATGAGGAAGCCACACGTGCCGATCTTGAGAGCTCGCGTACAGCGACACAGGGGCGTAGCCAGGGGGGGGGATATCGGGATATATCCCCCCCCCGAAATTTTTGGATTAGTGATGAAATTCCGTCTATTTATACACATATAAGTTCATATCCCCCCCCGAAAAATTTCCCAGGCGCATATCCCCCCCCCGAAAAATTTTCCTGGCTACGCGCCTGCAGCGACACATATCGATTTCTGCCCGTGCATTCCTGTGTACTTATGATTCTAACAATGTTGTCTACCTCCCCTCCAAGTTTGTACAGGAAGTTTCGGGACACCTTGTTTGCTATAGCTCCAAAAAGGGTGGATAGCTGAATTCTATTAAAGCATCAGTTTAGTTGAATACGATATTGCAATAATATTTGCGCCCAGGATACAAACTTCTCATAGATAGCCTTATTCAGGAAACTTATATCTGACTAGAAGTCAAAGCCCGTTGTGGAGGCAATTACAACGGGCGCGAGGAAAAACATTTGACGAAAGCATGTCTACACTCAATATATTTAATCTTCGTCCACCTAAAATAAATAACTTCATATTCATTTTTTATTATATACCCAAATCCCCCCATTTCATGCTCTTCTGGAAACGTGCGGAAACTTTTCGCATTCGAGCGATTTCATTTTGTGTGAACAGCCCTTTTATATCAAGGCTTCATTCAGATGATATCATTTTAATAAAGAAAAAAAAAACTTTGTTATCTAGAAAAACTGTTTTAAACTAATTGGAATCGCAACTTTCCCTTCAAAGCTTTATGACCATGATTTCAAATATGACGTCATTGTCACTTGCAGAACCTAATTATCTCACCCAAATGATTAATTTTTTTTTTTTAACTTTCGGAAATAAAATGGATCTGAATAGAGCAAATATCGCTTTAAAATGAGGGAACGGGTGGATTTTCAGATTTTTAAAGCGGCGTAAATTGTATATTTTTCTATATTTTTATACATAATTATGAAAATTTTCAAGTAGATCGTACAAACGGTTTATATGGCATTACATTTTCTGTGCTTTTTAATCTTTTTGAAATTTTAATCTTCTTGGAGTCATTGGCGGTAAAAGTTTTATCATGAAGCAGGTTGCCCGGAATCAGAAGAGAGTCAGTGAATCGGCGAGTGAGTGAGTCAGGTATCAGCGTAACAATATAGTAGGTTTAGAATAAAAAAAAAAATCCACGTAGGTATTAAAATTAGGTGCATTTATGAAAAAGAAGACAGATCAGTGCATCAGTAATTAACTTCAGATGACGAACTTTTTTGGGCAAATTATGCCTTAAATACCTACTGCACACGGGCAACGATGGACTAGTATGATTCAAAGTCACCGATTAAAAAACTGTCTGCTTGAGGTTGTTGTGAAGACAAGATTAATGGCGAAAAGTTTACTTAAAAGCAGGTTGTTTTAACGATCACAAGACTTCATTTTTAACAGTAAAAAAGGCATTACATAACAACAATATCTTGACCATCAAGACCTGCTAGCTCCAACTTCAGCTGTACTGGTTTAACTGAACATACATACCTCTATATATATAGGACTGACAGTTAATTATACAGTTACTATATTGCATGTAAAAATAACCAAGTTTAAAATAGTTAGATTTCTGTTTCTAAGAAGTTCACCTGAACATTGGGAAATAAAAAAGAACACGACATATTCAGACAGATCTGTAGCCAATCACTGTCTGTCACTACCAGGAGTTAGTACATTCTTCAAACACTTAATTAAACTAATGTTTTATTTAGTAGTTGTTGGAAGTTTGTTTTGCAGCCTGCTTTTAGATTTTAATGTCAAACATACCATTTCAATTTAAGTTAGGCTTAGCTGTATTAACCCTTTAACGCGCAGTGTTCCCGCTCTGCGAACACCACACTCTGACGTTTTGACTGTTGCCAGTCACGAAGAATAGATTTGATTTCTATAAAAATAGTTGCGGGTGACATAGCTCCACGAGAATCCTTTACTTTTCAAGCACGTCATTTCCCGTAAAAAATGGTCACGATTATTTTTAACAGCACTGACATCTGCTGAAAAATGGAAGAATGCGAGAACGGATAGATAGATTGCCCAATGCTGAAAAAAGGGCAGCCGTTGCCATCGCTCCACTTAACTACCAGCAATATGGCGGACGATCGAAACGTTCATCGCGTGCCACAGATCTAGAGACCCTTTTTTGAATACAATTAGACGCAGCTGGCTGTGCCGCACAGCCAGCTGCGTCAAAAAAGGGTCTCTAGATCTGTGGTACGCGATGCACGTTTCGATCGTCCGCCATCTTGCTGGTAGTTAATTCGAGCGATGGCAACGGCTGCCCTTTTTTCAGCATTGGGAAAGGGTTGCGCCTCAAAGGGTTAAAGGTTTCTTTACATATTACAAGTTTTTAGTTAATTATTTTGCATTTTACTTAAAGAAAGCTAAGCTCTTTATTAAAGTTCATTTTTATTTTTATACTTAATAAATTAGTAATTGGCATTTTATATTTATTTTTATTTTCTTTATATTAAATTTTAGATACTTTGAAAATACTGTTAGGTCTATATCAAACATAATTTCTGTTTAATTTTAACACAGAACAAAACAAGTATATGGCTGAGGAGGGAAACTCACTTGGGTTTTCGATTTATTATAACAGTTCATGAGAAATTATTCTTCCTGGTTTTTTTTTCCTTTCTTCTACTGACAGAAACATGTTACTGCACGTGCAAAGTTAAACCAAAATGTGCATTTACTCTGATAAATTGAGATTTCTCCTACTGTGAGCTTTCCACCATCATTCAAAAGGTCTCATATAGACAGGTCAAATCACCCATCGGTGAACGGAAGCATAAATGGGATTTGCTCTCGCAGGTGTATATAAAAGGCTTTAACATTCTTGGAATACCAATTCCATTCTGCAAGGGAAACAGCTCTTTCTCCTCGAATCAACTCCTCGAAATATTCTGGCCACGTGCGTTCATGAGATGGAGGGATTGATTGACTATTTTCGGAGAGAGAACGGTCGAAATGCGGTGAATATGACGATCGGCAATAATCCTTTTGATCTGACTGCTGTTCATACAGTTTGTGTCCCATTCAAGTGCAATGCGTAGGTGTGAGAGATGGAAGCGTGATTTTGTGGTCTTCAGTGGACTAAATTGAGCTAGTTGACGAGCAGTTTGCAAAATAGATTTGTTGCGAAATAAAACAAGTACATATCATACACAACTTTTCAGATTTAAACCTCAGAAGGTAACACTGATTGTTTACTTTCTTTTAATCAACTAGAGGCCAAGTACCCTAGACTCGCTACGCTCGCTTTTCGTATGTAGCATTCGGCTCCTAATGAGGCTTATTCATAAAAAAAGGCATGATTTCAACAAGCAAAACCTAAAGGTTGGATCAGATAGAATGTTACCGAGTTTCGCATTGCTTGGTTCTTGCATGTTCCATGGAACATAAAAATTTAAACTTCGCACTATTTTGAATGATGCTAAACTCATGGAACACCTTGCATATTAGCCAATTATGGCGATTTTTCATAATTTAGCGACTTGCGTGTATGTATAGTTAATAATTAGCTCTAAGAAAACAGTACTCCATATGTTTTCTTTGATAAAAACTACGGAACAGCTAGGATAGCTTGCCACCCATGGCGACTTTTCATTATTTGGCGATTTGCGCATGTTAACAACCTATAATTACTGCTCATGTAAGGTTCCCGGAAAACCGTTATCCATATTTTCATATACATAATCCTTTGCAGATTGGCGTATTTAGCACCACGAATTATATCATCTCGCTGCGCTGGCAGATATCCAAAGTGAACTATAACTGCTATAATGGCATAGTTAGCACCACCAAATATTTCTACTGGTAGCAAATACTCCAGCTGGACCGAACCGGCTTTAAAATAATCTGCATTCTAATTATTTTTCATTTTCAAGATACTGGGTTCTAACATTTCGGAACTCGCTGTTTAGGTCCACCCTGCTTGGAAAGATACCATTTTGCAAGATCAGATGCCAAGATGGCGCTTTTAAAATCAGTAACAATTAGTTATTCTGTTTTGAAAAAACGAATAGTCGCTCATTCTTAACTCCTGTTGTCTAAGCGAACTTTATATTTGAAATTGCCAACTTTGTGTAACACACTTTAGTTATTCATTTCATATACTTTTTAATTTGGAATAAAAAATGGGTGCCATTCTACTTCATGTTTGTCAATTTCACGCGATTCTACATACTTGGAATTGCTTTGTTGCAAAGGATATGAATGATTTTATGCCAAATCATGCAACCATTATGTTTTTTTTCAGTTTTTTATTAATATCTTCTAAAATATTTCGATTTTCGAAATTTAAGTCAGCTTATCAGGTTCCTCGGAATTTTTCGAATCTGTGGGCGCCTTAGTTGAAACTCAAATCCCCACAGTTTAGGAATAGATAGCCCAGCAAGCTTTGACAGCGGCCGTTACTTTTTCTTAGAATAGAGAGAAACTGTACTGTGTCATAAACCCTATTGAAAATGGTGAGTTTAATGTCACCAGATTTTCTTTCTTTTTTTTATAGGAACACACAAAATTATATCACTACCACCACGCCAGAAACACCAATCTGCATTTTCCTAGATTTGAGAAAAATGCCTTCGAAGTTTCATTCATCATTTGTTTACATACAAACGCAAAACACAAGGGCCAATTTTTCCATTCTCTTCTTGTAATTAATTGTTCAGCTTGCTTAGAGACCCCAAAAATACATTTATGTTACTGGGATTGATGTAAAAGAAATTTGGTCCATTTTGCGGCATCTTTACAAAATTACAATCGATTAAAATAGCCCCTTCACACACACACACAAAAAAATAATAACCCTTCACCGGCATTTTACCCTACATTTTAATCTGAATTATTTTAACCCTTTGAGGCGCAACCCTTTCCAAATGCTGAAAAAAGGGCAGCCGTTGCCATCGCTCGACTTAACTACCAGTAAGATGGCGGACGACCGAAACGTTCATCGCGTGCCACAGATCTAGAGACCCTTTTTTGACGACAGCTGGCTGCGTCGAAAAAAGGGTCTCTTGTGGCGGAACGAAGTTTCCACCACAAAGAAGTTTCACGTCAAAACAGTCCATGAAAAAAAACATAACATCTTGTATAATAAAATCCCAGAGTAAACATTGTATGTAGCTATGTATGTAGGTAGGTAGGTAGGCAAGTTTGTGACCACCGATCTTTTTGCGCGCGTTTCTCGATAGCATTGCGCCGAGACGGTGTGCCGCAGACCTGCCGAATTTTGCATACGTCTTCACTGGGACAGATTCTAACATGCCTCGGAGCGATTTTTTCGAAATTCGAATTAGAAAATGTTTTATTTTATGTTTCGTCCGATTTTTAGCGATTTTTCTCGCTTAATACGTAATAACGCCGGTAATTACACTCGCAAGAAAACGAAATTTACATAATCGGATAGAGGGGAAAAGTTTCTTTTAAAAACTGTTTGTTCGGACTGTGTAACATAATTTTCAGATTTTTAGGAATTTTTCAAATAAAATTAAATTTGACGCTGACTTTCGTAAAATAGTTTTAAAACTGTTGCTCTAAAAAAATCTTGAATTCTATCCGTCCTAACTGTATTATATTTCGGCAAAAGACGGAGCATACAATTCACCCACTTTTAAAAGAAGAACGGGGAAAAATATAAATTGAGATTTTTTACGAATTTTTATGTAAAGAAGTATTTTGAATACAAAAGCAGGCGCTTCAAGATTTCGTTTCATATTAAGCTTGCAAATTTAGCCGTCATAGTAACTAAAACTGAAGAGCTGCCAGTTGAAAAAAATAAATAAAATTACTTTAAAATAACTGAATTTTCGCATGCGAAATTCATACGTCATTTTGATGTAACGAGTTTAAAACCACTTTCGAAACTCAATCAGAATAACGGAGTCACAAACAAAACATACGTACGAAATAATTCCATTTTTTATATTACGTTGCCAGAAAAAGAATTGAATGCTGTTTTTACAACAATGAATTACCCAGCATTATTTTCGATTGAGTTTTTAGACGGGACAGATATCGAATCGCAAAAAATATTTTGCAGTGCTAAATACGTCAATCTGACAAGAATTATGCATACAAATGTATGGAGAGCTGTTTTAGTGACAACGATAAAGTGAAACGATTAATGCTTTTGCTAATGCGTAAATTGCAAAGAATCGCCAAACAATAAAAGACTACATTCGTAGCAAATATCTAAACCGTTTCTTTAAATTAAGCATTAAAGATGGAAAAACGAAAATACATTGGTATCAGTAAAAGATGGTATAATTAATAGTTAGTAGATATTACGGCAATACTAATCAAAGCACAATATACTGCATTAATAAATATTTCGTGAAACTATTCGTTTCCATTCGTTTTTCAACAGCCGTCTTACATCACAGCTAACTAAGCATTAAATAATTTTAAGTCGCGTTAATATATCCCGCGGTAGTTTCCACAGAAAAGACTGTACCTGAACTTTTTTTTTCTTGGAGAATCTGTTTTGTCACAAGTAGTTATGATCACATTTTAGGAAAATTTTCTCTTCTTGCCTTGCGAAGAGCTGGTACACAGCTCTTTAATTATATAATAAAACGGTTCCCCACGGTATCTAAGGTATCTTAGGTATTCTAATCTTTATCGTAAGGCTTTCTTCATTTTCTATTTATTTTGACAATGGTCACGTGTGTTCGTTTATATTTTCTGTTTAAAATTTATATTGTATACAATGACAAGCGATGTTTAATCTTTTATGGAAGTTCCATTTTGTGTGGGACTTTGCTCGTTGCTTTCCGAGGAATACAGAAAACTGTTCCAGTCAACGGAATGAAATTCCTACGCGTCTAAAAAAACAATTAAACGAAACAATACGGCATATCGATAAAGCAATAGGTGGTGGTTCATTAATATGCAAACTATGACATGCTTGGCAAAGAAAGAAGAATAAAAAAAAAGAAAAAACGAAATAAGATAATGAGACTGAAGGTTTTTATTGAAGTGAAGAAGCTTAAAATCTGTACAAAATTTCGAGTTAGACCAACTTTATGATTTTTAATTTGATGAAAAAGGTAGTAGAAAACAGAGGAAAATTCGATAAATAAACATAAAATGCTGATTTTTGCAGTTGATTCATTTTAGAGGAGATCAAAGAGTTTTAGGGAAGTTTTACGTCTGAAAGAGACAAAAAATAATTTTACTTGTTGCGAGTTACATTAATGATCCATAATAAAGTGCACAAATCGTGTATAACGGAATCGAGTCAGTGTTGCCATCACTGACTCTTTGTCACTTCGCAGATCAAGAGTCGTTTATGGTTACAGATCCAAATTTAATTACAGCAACACTCAAATCTTCCATACTTCTATTCTCGAAATACACTTTATGAAAAGTAGCTTTCATTAAAAAGACGCATGAATTAAATTTAGAAATTCTTTTAGTATAATGACTGATGAAGAAGAGGTTCTGTTCACTTACATCAACTTCGCACTTAACCCTTTAACGCGCAGTGTTCTCGTTCTGGGAACAACCAACTCTGACGTTTTGACTGTTGCCAGTCACGAAGAATAGATTTGATTTGTATAAAAATAGTTGCGGGTGACATAGCTCTACGAGAATCCATTACTTTTTAGCACGTCATTTCCCGTAAACAAAATGGTCACGATTATTTTTAACAGCACTGACATCTGCTGAAAAATGGAAGAATGCGAGAACAGCTGGACAGATTGACCAATGCTAAAAAAAGGGCAGCCGTTTCCATCGCTCGACTTAACGACCAGCAAGATGGCGGACGATTTAAACGTTCATCGCGTGCCACAGATTTAGAGACCCTTTCTTGACGCAGCTGGCTGTGCCGCACAGCCAGCTGTCGTCAAAAAAGGTCATGATAAAGGTCTGTGGCACGCGATGAACGTTTCGATCGTCCGCCATCTTGCTGGTCGTTAAGTCGAGCGATGGCAATGGCTGCCCTTTTTTCAGCATTGGGAAAGGGTTGCACCTCAAAGGGTTAATGGCGAAATGCTCTGATGTACAGGGCTTTTCAGAAATATCCATATCTCAATAATACAGGGGGTTAATACAGGGAGCACTAAAGCTTATAAGAATGACAGAGCAGTGCAGGATCAAGTTTTTGTGCATCTGATCATAATTTCTTTACAAAGGGTACCTAGCAAAGAAGTTTAGGGGTCGTTCTCGAAATATTCTGACAGATCATGTCGCTACTGTTCAATAATATTCAGGTTTTCCAATATTGTTATAAATCCATTCATAAGCTTTTGTTGCAAGGAGTACAACAAACCAAGGTTTGTAAACTAATTTTCTGTTTTAATGTGCATATAAATAAGAAAGTATTTTTCGTGTATGAAGGCATTAGTAAATACATTCAAGAAATATAATTATTTAAAAATTATATGACATTTAGGCTTCATTTTCTCCTGTGAAATAATATGTACAGTTTATTTCTATAATGGCGAGCACTGCCGTTTATGTTGTTGTTATGAGATTACGGTCAATTATCTGCACGTGTGATCTAGGCCGAGAGGAGGGGTGCCCTCCTGGGGGGGGGGGTCGTTCTAAGGGCTCCTAACCCGTATTTACGCTAGGCTTCAGAGGAAACCTCGGAAAACTCCGAACGGATAGGTCGGCGGAATCGATCTGGTTTTGAAGCAGGCACCTTCTGTCTCCCAGTTTAAAGTGCTATGTGCTAGGCCATTGGTGGAGCACACAAACGTTTATAGCTATGGGTCACTGCTAATCAGTAAGTGCTGATCGCTTTATAATGGAGACATAATAGGTGGACCAGCGTTACCTCCTGAAATACGACGCATGAACTGAAACCCAGGTCTACGTCGGGTATCGAACCTGAATACCTCTCTAGCCACAACAACACGGGTGACACATGTACAGTCAAATAAATAGCCTCGTAATGAATGACTGAAAATACGCAGTTACAACAAAAAAAGTTGTGATCGAAACTTTTCTTTCGTTAATCAAAACTGTCCTTAAAAGTGAAGCTCATTGTGACTAGATTGATGAGTTTGTATAAACATCGATACATTTCTTTTAATTAAGAAAAATAATACCCCAATCCCATAAGTTTTAGACTGAACCTGTTCGCTTCCATTAGAGTTAAGCTAGAAGGTCCAGATTTTCCCCTTTTTTATGCCCGCATCCAAACATTCATACTTACATGCCAGAATTTCCTTTCGTATTTGGAATACTTTCTCCAAGACAATATTTGCATAACGTACAAATTCATAAAGTTCAGTCAAATAGTCTCCTTCCAGTCCAAAATTTTCATAAAATATTTCACTTTTCGTAAAGAGTAACTCTGAGAGATTCTGCTTTGGACGGAAAATTATTTTTTTCACTCTTTTCCTTAGCTCATTTTTGTAGGTTCCAACATTTAAGTAAGGAGAAAGGAACTTTGTTGGCGAAGACTTGCAAAGTTCTTTGAAAAGAATTTCTGTTTCTTCAAGACATGCCACAGCGTTTTCGATATATCTGCAAACAGAAAAAGGAAAGTTAAACTATGCTGATTCTAAAACATAATCCATTCTAAATTACTCGCACAACAACACCATCAAATGTCTGCTACTTCTTACAGTATAGCAAACGTGCTCGATTTCACTGTTTCCAAGACTTCCCCATCCCCATCTGTGCCTGTTTCTGCTTAACATCACGAGTTTTTGAATATCCTTTTAGGGCCAATCCAGCCCATACACCAGTCAGCAGCGGGGGAACTGAAAGCATCCCTCGACGAGAATGTACCATGGGCCCTGCGCTGTCGCCCATGTCTTACAAAACATTCAATGAACAGGTTACAGCCATACAGGCACTTAAGTATCGTTTGAATGACTGTCCTCGAAATGGAAATCAACGACCAGGCTTTCCACCTATGAAGTAACGGACGAAATGGCACCCAGACCCACTCTGGATATCGAACTCTGACCATGGTGTGGAAGAATGCTTCTAAAGCCACAACACAGCTCTGACAGGAATCGATATAATTAATATAAGGCGACAATCTTCCCCAGTTTTTGGAAATAGTACCTAATTTCCGTGTTTTTTGCGATTTGTCCCCAAAATGTAAAAAAAAGAGATTGGGACTATTTTTAATTTTTACATGTTTTTTAATTAGATTGCTGTTAATTATTTCATCATTTATAAAAAAGTACCCAATTTTGTTTCTGAAATAAGAGCATGTACCCTTTTCTATGTTCAAAAATTTGGCCGCCTTAATATAAACTTTAGTGCTCTGCCCTTCCTTTTGGCTAATGGCTACTATACTAGTTCACTGTCAATCCCAGGAAAGAGGTGATTACCCCTTCCTTTAAAAAAAGCCTGAATCCAAAAAATATATTTTCCGTAATTAGGCAATTTCATTTCTCCTACCTTTTCTGCAACAGGTAATGTTGAAATATTGAGCAGACCTGGGATGGAACAGTTTAGACAGTGATCAAACCGTATTAGTGCATTTGAAAAGGCTCAAAATGCGAAGTTTCACATCGCAATAGTTCCGGTTGTTGTGTGAAAAGAAGACGGAACAGGCATTGATAGCATTGCCCGTGCAAGGAAAACCAATGGAAAGATTTTTTAAATCAGTGAAGCACCTTTCTTTCATTTAGAAAATTTTTAAAAATCTCGTATGAACACCACGTGACTTCCCTGTATTTGTCCACAAACTTGTACGCATTTTGGATGACCTTCATTCAGGTTTATTTCATCTGAAATTGTGGAAAAGGTTATTTCAATTACATTCAGGCTTTGCAAATTTTCACACAATGTAAGAGGTATCACCAAGGTAGTTTCCCCATTCGGAAGCTTTCTCTTGGTGACAAATCATAGCGAAAAACTCGCCAAGCTTGACGACAGCTGGAAAGATTTTTGGTATGGCCCAGTCAATAATTGACCGTAATGTATTGACTATATCCATAGACGTAAGCTCTTCTTGGAGACCTTGCCAATGCACTACCTGGATATAGATGCAATCGACGCTCATTTATGCGAACCATCCTTTTTTCCGGACACTTGCAATTTTACGGACTAGCGGTTGGTCCTAAAAACACTCCCAGAAGCAAATCAACGAACATTCAATTTTACAAGCTGTTTGAGTGGTCGGTACGGATTCGTAAAAACGACCGAGGGTAGATTTTTGAATCACACGTCGTGCACCTTATGTATATTTAGTATTTGTTGGATCGAAATTTCTTGACATTTCAATCCGTTTTAAAACTGTCATTCATAGTAAGGCATTATTTACTGCTTTCTCCGAGAAGAAGAAAAAAAAAAAACATATATAGGAAATTTGAAAATGCAATTACTGAGAATAGTTTTTTAATTACATAAATGTTAGGTTATTATGCGTTTTTAATGCAGGAAAAACAACTTCCAGGCCCCATTGGGAAAATCGCGCCAAATGACCAAAAAAATCGCCAAGCTTGGCGACTTTTGGCGAAATATCGCCAAATTTGGCGCCAAAAATAAGTCCTCAAAAGTGAAGAGATCTAAGCTCTAGGACTAATATTTCTCGAGTTTTCTAGAAATCCCATATATTTGAATGGGGAACCGAAACCTCCGTATCTCCGGTTCTAATTGGCCGATTTTGATGCAACAAAAAGCAAATTTATCTATTTGAAGAGTAGAATACGAATTTTAAACCATTTTAAGCCCCAGAGCAGCAGGTTGCCCCGAAAAATCGTAACATTGACCCTTCCCAAGGACTGCACGTCCCGGGCAGTACAATCCCCAGTTAGAGGTAACACAAATATCTACAGTGTCCAACCTTTAACCAAATCTTAACAACATAATTTTCAGCAAATAATCAGCAAATGCACTCTAATTAATAAATAATAGACATAATGAACAATTACACTAATAAGCAATAAATGTAATAAACAAATACACATTAATAAAAACCAATATTTTACAAATATGTACACTAAACATGGCGTAAGTAGTGAGAGAAAGAGAGTTGAAGAAAGAGGAAGAGAAGAGAAAGACAGAAAAGGAATGAGAGATGAAAGAAAAGAGGAATTACGCCATAGTGACCATGGTCTGAGCTAATTACAACCGCGGTAGATGGCTAGCCGATCGTTGTACAACTCTTGGCTTCGAGTTTGGTGACTTACGAATCCGTACGATGACGTCATTCAGCCGGTTTAGGACTGTGTAAGGACCGTCCCACGGCGATTGCAGCTTCGGAGACAGGCCTTTCCGTCGAGTAGGATTGCATAGCCAAACTTTTTCACCTGCGTTGAACTCGTGTCCCGTAGCTTTCGTGTCGTAGCGAGTCTTCATCTTTTCCGTGTTCAGGTTGATCCGCTCCCGAGCAAAATGATGCACATCTTCAAACCGTGCCCGAAGGTTTTCCACGTACTCTTCTGGCGATGAAGGCGTGTCTGGAGGGCGGCCGAACACTAGATCGGCGGGAAGACGAAGATCTCTGCCGAACAACGTCTGGGAAGGTGTGAAGCCGGTAGTCTCATGGACGGCGCTCCTATAGGCCAGCAGGAAGAGGGGGAGTTTCTTGTCCCAGTCCTCTTGATTCCTAGATACCAGAAGCGAGAGGTTGTTTAAAATTGTGCGATTGGACCTCTCCACCATGCCGTCGGATTGTGGGTGTAAAGGCGTAGTCTGGGTTTTGTCCATTCCGAGAAGTTGGCATAGTCCTTTAAAGACTGCAGAGGTATAGTTCGTTCCTTGGTCGGAATGAAGTTGCAGAGGGGTTCCATATCTGGAAATCCATTCTTGCACCAGTACCTCTGCTACGGTCGTAGCTTCTTGATCGGGAATAGGAAACGCTTCGGGCCATTTAGAAAAGTAGTCAATGACAACTAGGATGTATTTGTTGCCATCCGAAGTTCGCGGAAGAGGTCCCAGGATGTCGAGGGCAATCCTCTCAAAAGGCGCTACTACATTATAACGATGTAGTCTTCCACGGCTTCGTTTCTTCGGGCCTTTACGGGCGGCACAGGCGTCACAAGCTTCACACCACTTTTCGACGTCGCCTCGAGCCCCAAACCCAGTAGAAGCGCTCGCGAACTTTCTGCTGGGTCTTCATCACGCCAAAATGGCCTCCAGTTAAGCCATTATGCAGCTCTTCTAGGACCTTCGGAGTCCTCGAACGAGGGAGTACTAACTGCCATCGGAGCATCTTGCCGTCGTCCGACTCCCATTTACGATACAGGACTCCATTCCTCAGGCGAAGCGAATCCCATAAAGCCCAGTACTGTTTTGTTGCCGGACTGTAAGATGATATTTCTTGCCAACTGGGCTTAACGCTGGATTTTTCCATAAATTCTACAATAGGTTTGATGTCGCTGTCTGCTAATTGGTCCGCCCGAACATTTTCGTCACTCCAGGGATCTTGAGATGAAGCCGATGATGTAACTTGGCGAACAACGGGATGTTTCAGATGGTAATTTTTCACTGCCCTGGAGCAATAGCGACAACTGTCTATGCAGGGCCTTCTCGACAAAGCATCTGCATTTCCATGAGATGACCCTTTCCGATGACGTATCTCGATGTCATATTCTTGTAATCGCTGTATACACCTGGCTATTTGGCCCTCCGGATTCTTGAAATTTAGAAGCCAGGTTAAAGAGGCATGGTCCGTTCGGAGCAGGAACTTTCGGCCGTACAGGTAATGATGGAAGTGCTCCACGGCCTTAATGATAGCAAGGAGTACCTTTCTCGTAACACAATAGTTACGTTCTGCCTTTGAAAGGCATTTGCTCCAGTAAGCAATGACGTGTTCTTGGCCATCTATCTCCTGGGACAAAACTGCTCCGACACTCTCCTTACTTGCGTCTGTGTCCAGGATAAATGGCTTGTCAGGGTGAGGATACGACAGGATCGGCGAAGATGTTAAAGCCGTCTTCAGTTCGTTGAATGCGTCCTCACATTCCTCAGTCCATAGAAATTTCTGTCCAGTCTCGGTCAATTTGTGAAGAGGTCTTGCAATTTGAGAAAAGCCCTTCACGAATTTTCGATAGTAAGTACACAGACCGAGAAAACTTCTTAAGTCATGGATATTCTCGGGACGACTCCAGTTCTGGACTGCGGACGTCTTTTCGGGATCGGTTCGGACTCCGTGGGCGGATATTACGTGCCCGAGGTAACGTACTTCCCGACGAAACAAATTGCACTTCGATGGACTTAGTTTCAAGTTTGCCTCTTTTAATTTCTGTAGTACCTTTCGAATGTTCTCGAGATGCTCTTCGAAAGTCCTTCCGACGATGATGATATCGTCCAAATAAACGAGACATGCTTCGTAGGAAAGTCCTCTCAACACTGTCTCCATTAGTCGCTCGAATGTAGCAGGTGCGTTGCAGAGTCCAAAAGGCATAACTTTGAACTGCCATAATCCTTGTCCCGTGGTGAACGCAGTCTTTTCACGGTCGTCGGGATGAATTTCCACTTGCCAGTAACCACTTTTCAGATCCAGAGTGGAAAACCATTCGTTTCCCGATAAAGTGTCCAAAGTGTCGTCTATCCTGATAAGAGGGTAGCTGTCTTTTTTGGTAATGTCATTCAGACGTCTATAGTCAACGCAGAACCGTGTGGAGCCATCTTTCTTTCGGACCAAAACAATCGGCGAGGCCCACGGACTAGTCGATGGCTCGATGACGTCATCACGCTGCATCTCCTCTAAAAGTCTGCTCACCTCTTCTTGCTTAGCAAACGGCAGCCGCCTAGGATGTTGCTTGATGGGAGAATGGCTGCCTGTATCTATCCTATGTTGAGTTAAGCTCGTACGGCCAAAGTCACCCGAAGTTCGGGAGAAGAGGTCTCCAAATTCAGCTATTACTTTCTCCGCAGCGCTTCTCTGTTCTGCCGTTAACTCCACGTCTTGTATTAATTCCTTCGTCAGGCACTCGGAAGATTTAGCTGTCGTTTGGCTGATGCTCTTATTAATGCAGGTAACAGGAGTGCATGTCCCCAACACTTCATTTTTCTTTATCACCTTCGACTTGTCCGTCACATTTACTACTCTAACTGGAATTTCTGCTCTCGACAAGTCCACAAGTGTTGCTCCCACAAGTACTCCTCTGACGGAATCACTATTGTTTGGGTGTTTGATTAATCCAAAACGGAATTTATTGCTTTCTTTTACTGTTCCAGAAATTATTGAATCAGTTCTGGGAGGTAGAGTGATATCAGTCTGGGCTATTATTTGCTGTACAGGTAAAATAGTTTCATTTTTAATATCGAACGCAGCTATTTCTTCTGAGTCTGAACGAAGTTCATTATTCTTAAAGTCCAAGTTAAATTTGTGCGATTTTAAAAAGTCCAGTCCGAGAATAAAAGAGTCTGTAATACTAGCGACATATACCACATGGTCGTATCTGGCATTTCCAAACGTGATTTCTACTTGTGCTTTTCCGCCCACTTCGATCTTGTCACCTGTCACAGTCTGGAGGGTCAGCGAGGGCGGAGTCCAGATAATCTTCAAATTTAATTTCTTGGCCAGATCCGTCCTTATGATGGTTACGTTCGCGCCAGTATCAATCACCATGTGGCATGGAGAACCATTAACGTATCCCAGTACGAAGAGTCCATTACTGCCGCCATTGACTGATGAAATCTGCAAGACTTTTAGGTGGGGCTTTTGACTATCTGGCAACCTCCGCCCGGCGAGATGGCCACCTCCTAGTTTCCCTCCTTCTTGTTTTTAGAATTCTCTTGCTGGTCATGAGACTTTCGACCACAATACTTTTGTACATGGCCTTCGACGCCACACTTCCAGCATTTTACTTTCTTTGGGCCATCTCTCGTTCTATCGGATCTTAATTTTCGCTCTATGAGATCTTCAATTCTCTTCAATCTGTTCTCTACGCTCTTTGTGTCTTTGTTAGCTTCCTCTTGGACCGTTACCGCTCTAACAGCATGCCGATCTTTTCTCACGGCCCGCTGGGCTGCCTCTAGCTTCATTGCGAACACCTGAGCAGACTTCAAATCCTGATAATCCTCCAACATGAGTGCCTTTTGGGTTTCTGGATCACGGATGGCTTCAATAAAATGACGCACCGCCATTTCTTCTCGGACATTATCAAGGTGGTCCATGTAGGCTAGATGACACAGCCTATCTATGTCCGAAGCCAGCTCTTGAAGGGTCTCGCCAGATCTCTGCATCCTTGACTTAAGTTGGATTCTACTAAGGCACTGGCAAGGGCGTCAAAATCTCCTATCTTCGTCGCTCCGATAGTTTGCAATACATTAATTGCATCTCCGCTAAGGGAAGCGGCCAGTTGATTAGCTTTCTTGGACTCGCTCCAACCATTGGCTCTGGCGACGATCAAAAATTGGGTCTTGTAAGCTTCCCAGGGAGTCTTTCCGTCATAGGCAGTAAGTTTCACTGCTGGGCGGTGTGAAGATAACCTGATGTTTTCGGGTAACTTTCCCAGCTTTACGAGAGAGTCCAATTTTTCTTCAATTTTAGCTTCACATTCTTCATGTATTTTCGAAACTATATTTTCTTTCCAGTCTAGTTCCTCCTCAATTTTATTCTTAAATTCTTCCCGCATTCTGCAAATATCTTGCTGCAATTCCTTAACATTTTCTTCTATTTTTCCTTCAATTCTTTGTTCATATTTCGTTTGAGTTTCTTCTATGAGCGACATTCTTTTCTCCATTATCTCTTGATTTTCCTGCACACTCTTTTCGAATTTCTCTATTTTTCCCAAAGCAGTCTCCATTTTCTCCAATCCCAATTTCATTCCTTCTTGTCCGGCTTCAATTTTCTTCTCTAAATCCGCTTTCATCTGTTCTTGTCCGGCTTCAATTTTCTTTTCTAAATCGGTCTGTCCTGCTTCAATTTTCTTCTCTAAATCCGCCTTCATCTGTTCTTGCCTAGCTTTCATCTCGTCTTGTCCAGCTTTCATCTCGTCTTGTCCGGCTTTCATCTCGTCTTGTCCAGCTTTCATCTCGTCTTGTCCAGCTTTCATCTCGTCTTGTCCAGCTTTCATCTCGTCTTGTCCGGCTTTCATCTCGTCTTGTCCGGCTTTCATTTCTTGCATCATATTCATGAGCTTTTGAAGTTGTTCTTCCATTTTTTGTCTAGTCAAAACCATAAACTGGAAAATTAAAGTCTTTCTTTAGAACCCCGATTCTGACACCAAATGTTGCGGAATTACTCTGCTACTCCTGGGGTTCGTCGTTCTAAAGTCCAGTTGGTGTAAAAAGTTCAAGTAAAAAAAGTCACTTGTCAGGATGGAACACAAACTTTATTTCTTCTAGAACTTCGTAGAACAATCAGCTGCACACAATTCACAAGCACAATCTAGCAGTAACGTGCTTTTAACAATCCGCTTGGATCAGAAGCTCTCACAAATGCTGTATTTCTCACACAAAATAAGTCACTTTTACAGGCTAAAATTCCGTGGAAATATTCAAGGGATATAGTACACAATCCCTTAAGACACAGCAATGAAGAATTTACACACAGCACTTCAAAAACAGATTCACAAAGCAAGCTAAAACACAGCTTTACAAAGCACGCGTACTGAGAGCTCTTCACACATCGAGCGTTCAGCTCGCACTCTGACTCTTCGGGGCGATGCGCGCTTCTATAAATAGCCGACGCAGGAGGTACAAGAGGTTTCCAGAAAAGTCAATTTCTCGAGGGTTCTACATAAAGCGTGAATTTTGATTACGTCATAGAAGAGAAATATTAGGTTATTATGCGTTTTTAATGCAGGAAAAACAACTTCCAGGCCCCATTGGGAAAATCGCACCAAATGACCAAAAAAATCGCAAAGCTTGGCGACTTTTGGCGAAATATCGCCAAATTTGGCGCCAAAAATAAGTCCTCAAAAGTGAAGAGATCTAAGCTCTAGGACTAATATTTCTCGAGTTTTCTAGAAATCCCATATATTTGAATGGGGAACCGAAACCTCCGTATCTCCGGTTCTAATTGGCCGATTTTGATGCAACAAAAAGCAAATTTATCTATTTGAAGCGTAGAATACGAATTTTAAACCATTTTAAGCCCCAGAGCAGCGGGTTGCCCCGAAAAATCGTAACAATAGTAAGGCATTATTTACTGCTTTCACCGAGAAGAAGAAAAAAAAAACATATATAGGAAATTTGAAAATGCAATTACTCAGAATAGTTTTTTAATTACATCATAAGAAAATTGATTTTAGCAACTTCTAGAATTGTTGAGCGCTGTCTGAAGAAACCTATTTTTGAAAGACTGGAATACTACGATATTTATTTACATTATTCCTATGTCCAATTCAATGCACTGTGCTATTATTTTGTCTTTCTGAGTTTCATTTACAAAATTCTTAATTAATTTTATTGACTTCCGTTACAAGGGGACAGGTAGGTCATGCCTTGTTAGTCAATCGAGTCTCGCCCTGGTGCAACGTCTAACTGCATGCAGCTGATTTCGAAATTAAACGATCATCCATTTGGTTATACTCACATATTTATGACGGCGATGTCTTCTTGGAATTTTTCGGCTCGTTCATCTTTTTCTTCCTCTTTTTCTATGCAACCACAGCAACTAGACGAGAAGAGAAAAAAAAAAGCAATCGTTATCCAAGGGACACTGCGAAAAATGCACAAAGTGCTTTTCAGTCGCGTACTCCTTCACAGAACACAGTGTGCCGAAAAAGTAATGAAGCTGCTTGCGTTGCGCCTAAAGATAGAAATTTATTTGAATTTCGCAGTTACAAAGATTTTTTATTCATCCCGTTTCATCTCTATAAAACATTTACATCGATCCTAAAAGTTGTTGAAAGAATGCTGGAAATTATTATTTTGAAACACGCTCAAAAAAAAAAAAAAGAACTATATTCACTCCGAAGAAACTGAAACAGCTCCGAAGGATTTAAAACATCAGTGGTGAACATTCACCTGAAGCTTGTTCCTACTTCAGATGAATGTTCACCACTGATGAAGAACAAAGTGTTTTTGTTCAAAATAGCTGCATGGCCGTTCAAGTAACCTTTATGGTGTATTTTTGGATGTTCATTATTATTTTGTTAATTTAAACTTGTCGAGGTTTTTAAATCCTCCGGAGTTATTTTAGTTCCGTTGCAGCGAATTTAGTTCTTTTCTTTTTAAGCGTGTACCTCCTTCAGTGTCTTGGTCATAGTATGATGGGATTGCTGCACAAGCTTTTTGTTCACTGCACAAGAAAGCATTTGTTAGCATTTAAACTGATCTGTGTACTTGAACATCTAACTTATTCGCCTGATTTGACACCTTAAAACTTTTTACTACAACCGAAAGTTAAACGTGCTGTAAAAAAAAGTACGTTTCAAGAGATTGTGTGTGAATGTTCACCATAATGTCACCAACAGACTGTAAGCGGCACACAATCAGAACTTCCAGCGTTCTCTCAACTACTTGTTGAATCGATGTGAACGTTGCGTGGAAGTGCAAGAAATTATTTTGAGCTCCTTAACTGCGAAATTGAAAATAATTTCCTAGTTTGGATGTAATACTAGCAGTCTCATTAATTACTGGACGCAATGCGTATAAAAAGCATTCAAAATTATAAACTGGGTGTCTTTTTGATGGAAACTCTGGAACCTCCCACCCTCCTTTAAACAGGCAGATACACCTTGTATAAGTTTGTCTTTTGGTATTTCATGCGCTTCAGGAGTAGAGCAATTTTTTCAAAAATCATTTCTTTTTTTTCTGTATTGCAGACCAGGGAAACAGGGTTAAGTTTTGTTTTCTCAGTTTTAGTGGTAACTATTCCTTGGCGTTTTTTGAGTTTATCATTAGGCTACTTCGAATAGTTAGTAGAAAAGAATAAATTGACCGGATGATTGTGTTTTTTAGTCTGCAATAATGACCAACAATAATTAAATAAATAAAATTACCCATTGAATATATAGATGGCAGTAAATATTTAAGATTCTAAACTGCTTCAAGAGGTTCCCGATCAGGAATGTCATCCTAATTATCATACTTTTCAGTTAAAAGAGAGATCATGAAGATCAGCGACACATAAGAGAACACGCCAAATTCTTTCTTGTATCGGTTTCTGAAGTTATAAATATGTAGTACACTGTTTACAAATACCTAGCCTTATACCAGTTTCTAAATGTGTAATGTAGGGAGACATATTTTTAATTGTCAAAAAGATATTAACGGGAAGGAACTGGAATTTGTCAAACGAATGTTCGTGTTGGGGACATTTTAAAATCCGTTGGCATCTCTTTTGATCCTTACGACCGATAAGCACCCTAGTTTCACGTACTATGCTGAAAACCGTATTGAAGAAAGAACAAAATTGAAACAAGTACCTGAGGCAACGTTTAATGAACCTTTCAGTTGCGAGGAAGGCTTTAAAGGCCATTTTGAATCAATGGACCCGAAATTCTTTTAAAAAAAACAGCAATATATTCAATTCAATTCGAAGGAAATTAGCAGGACAGGTTTAAGATGCAGACGTTACTATTTCAGAAAACTTTGAATGGATTGTTGAAAAATACTACAATATATTCAATTCAATTCGAAGGAAATTAGCAGGACAGGTTTAAGATGCAGACGTTACTATGTCAGAAAACTTTGAATGGATTGTTGAAAAATACTACAATTCGATAGATAGCATTGTTTCCTACAATGGTTGAATCAACAATGAATGTACAAAGTTATTTGTTAATGTGCGTATCATTGTGTTATTTGTTTTTCTTCCATTGTTGTCGCAACTATAGCACTGTGTCGAGTAGCAGCCTCATCCAAGATGGCTGACTACGAAATTATTATATGTGGACAGAACAGGATATATACGGCTAAAATTGGGTTCTAAACACATATAGAATACAATTTTTGATTAATTCTTGTACTGATAGCAGTGATACACGGTCATGCAAAATTTAAGATCAATTGGATTGTGGGGAGTTAATGATAAATTGACGGTAGTGTTTGATACAGACATAAAGTGCGACTCAATTAAAAGGGTTTAAAGGTGAAAAAAAGGGGAATTAGATGTGTTCCCTTGAAGTTTTTCTCCCTTGGCAAGATTTCTGGGACTTGCTTTGGGGGGCTTTGGGGTTTTCTTATTTCACAACTCACAATTAGCTAAATGTGGTGTACAGTGGCGGATGAATGCAATTTTGTTCGCGGGGGCGGCTATTTGGAAGATAAGCATATGATTCTATTTTATGGAAGTAAAACATGATTTTTTACATTAATTTCTTTCCTCCAGCAGGGGGCGGTCGCATCTCCGCCTCCCTTTAATCCGTCCATGGTACTATATTTTGTAAATGCATACCTATTGCTTAGTATCTTTACGATTTTTATTGATTCTTTTTTGGTTTTCCAATTTTCTATTGGACACATTCACAAAGAAATACGTAAAGAACATTTGCAGTGGCAAACCAAACAAAATCAAAAAGACAAGACAAAGTTCATGTCGCTTGGAAGGATCAAAATGAAAACAGTTGAGCACGTGCCTTAGGTACATTTTAGAGAATGACTACCCATAGTACGGTTATATATCGGAACACCTATGGGTGCTCTTTTTATACAGGGAGTCGCAAAAACGTTGATCCGGGCTTTTATTCCTCCAGTAGAGATCGTAGAGACATACCATAAATTACAAAATTGTGTAAAAGTGTCACAGAAAAATATATAGATTAAAGTTTTCCTGAGACTGAATAAGTGCGAAATTTAAATTTTCATTACGGAATGCAATCTCGCTTTTGCGGGATTACAATATCATGGCTATAATTTTCATATTTATGTAAGGTATTGTTTTAATTATGAATTAAGATAAAGTATTAAACCTGATAGTGCTCATAAACTTACTTTTCGTATTTTCTCAATTAAAATTAATTTTTATTTGAATGAGATGTCAATCCCGCATGAGACTGCGGTATCCCGCGGGATTGACATTTCATTCAAATAAAAATTAATTTTAAAAGCGAAAAATGGGGAAAAGTAAGTTTATAAGCACTAGCAGGTTTAATACTTTATCTTAATTCATAATTAAAACAATACCTTACATAAATAGGAAAATTATAGCCATGATATTGTAATCCCGCAGCGGGATTGCATTCCCTAATTTTCATACGCCTCACGTGGAAAAAAAAAATCAGTTAGTAAAATACGTTCCAGCAATGTTCTTGGTGATATTCAAAGTAATCGCTTATCTTAAAAAGTCTCGAAGATATTAAAAATGAAGTGTGTTGATTCGTACCAATTAAAATTTACACCGAAAATCCCAATTCAGGGGCTGTAGAGCAATAACGAATTAAAACAGTGATTTCATAAATGCATAAATTTTGATGTTATTTATATGGTATAGTAGCCCTTTATGCCAACTTTGTTTAAGCGTATCTTGATGGCGTTTTGTAAGGAAAATATATGAAAATTTGTACATCCTCTAATTAATACATGGAGCATAGACAGCAAATGGTTTTTTTCACGGGTACCCTATGAAAGTAATATAAGTTTTATAATTAATTAGATTTATTCTTCGAAAAATTTTAATCGATACAATAAAATTCTTCATATTTGTAAATTTGAAATTTACTGTATATGTCTGTGATCAATCAGCATTTAAGTAATTAGAGCCTAGAACTTTTTTTTTCTGAACATCAGGTGCATATTTTACGGTGTAAGTCCACAATCTAGAAAATGTCGACTTTCACCTGGGCGTCTCAACAGTTACACAGCCACTTGTTCGTTGTTGTTCTCATGTCTATGGATAGACGATTTCGCTGTTAATGGAAATAGGTGCCATTTCCCCCTAGGGGTTGGCCTTCTGCCAGTTGGTCCCTAATTTTGAACCTATTCCAGATGAGGGACCAACCACCTGAAATCGGCAATCCCATAGGTAACTTTTGAGCATGGAGGACATTGGAGCCACGACGGATTTTACGTGTCACCAGCTTCCATTAGCGTACACTGTCCCACAGCAGTCCAGCCTAGAGAGGAGTTCACCCTCCCAAGCACTGGGCAATGACCATAGAGAAGGGATATAGGTGGAGGGAGCCTCCTATTGTATTTTCCCGGGAAAGTTGAAGCTAAGATAAGAGCGTCGCAGGAGAAGAAGAAGAAGCGGATTTGGCTGTTATCGCCCTTTGGTTCGCAAACTCAAGCATTTTATTTTTCTAGAAAGGGAACAGGGGGAAATGGTTTTTGCAGCACTATTTATTTTCTCCCTCTCTAGTTATTTTGAAATTATCTAGTCTTAAATTTCGTTTTGCAGAATTACTTTGAAGTTTTGGCTTTTGGAAAATTTTATTTGGTTGTATTTTTTGTATTATTTTGATTTTGTTATGAAACATTGTAATAAAATCTAGTAATGTACATTATCAAATGAGTTAATCTAGCAGTGTACATTATAAAGCTTGATGAGAATCTTTTTTCGTTCTAGATGATGAGGAAAATTGCAGATGGTTGATATTGCATCTTTCTTTACGTAACGTTTTGACCTCTCTTGCTGAAAGGAATGAACCATTCCCGTTTTAAATTTCACTGACATTACAAAACCTTACAACATTTCAGTGGGCCTCTGCATATTTCCCCCCTATTTTAGAACCATAAGTTGCTAGAAGCAAATGTCTACTTGCTTCACCTAGTCTATCTACTATACTATTAAAATCTGTGCTCGTCTGTCTGTCTGTCTGTGTGTAGCATCATCTCCTCCGAAACCGCTGGGAGTTGAGTTTCAATCGAGGTGTCCACTTATTCGAAAAATTCCGAGGAAGGTCTTCCGCTAATTTAAATTTCGAAATTCGAATTAGTTTAGGAGATATTGATAAAAAAAACCCGTCAAAAACACTAATTTTTGCTCTCCGCAACTCTGCGATTGTAACCCCTGTAGTGAAAATGTGAGAAATACGCATCGAGGTTGCCATGTTTGGCGAATTTATTAAATGATTTACACTCTTGCATTAAAAATAAAGGAATAATGCTTTTTTTCTGTTTCGAATATTTGCTAGGTTATTTTTTAATTAAAATATCATCTGCTTGGGAAACCAGAGCAGGAATCAACATTTTTTATACGCAAAAGAAAAAGGATTTGTAAATTTCAGAGACTAAAGTGTATAACCTGATAATTTGGCAAAAAAATGGCGTATATGGCGATTTTGAGAAAGTGGATTCTAGTGGTTTGCACAATTTTAGGCTTGGCAGAATTTACTGAGAGCGTAAAGAAATAGTATTTTTAAAAACAAGTGTAGGTTTTACTAGAATTTAGCATGAAATTTTAATTTTCTGTTCAGAAATAATGCAGTTATTAAGGCGATTTTAAATGATTTTCATCAAGTTAAATAAATTGATTTAAGTTAGGGAAACCCCGCCAAATTTCAGAAAATTAAACTTTTTCATTTGTATTGCTAATTCTATGCCCCGATTGATATGAGTTGGTGTTACGAGCGTATGAATAGATAATATTTTTTAATCCTGCCAAACAAGGTGTAATAAAAATTTAGTGTGAATTGGCAGTGAGATCAACGTTAGTTTTATGCTTATGTAACAAGTGTGCTACTGTATTAAGAGTTCAGTAAGGGTAAAATGCTTTTCCGCTTAAGTTAGGTCACAAATTTTTTCATTTACGAAAGCGACAAGATCTTCACGGAAACAGGATGCATTTTTGGTTTCTGAACGTACAATGTGCATCGATTGTTTCATCGATTTTAAATTTGAGTAAAATTTAATAAAGTCATCTGCAACATAACTGTGCTAATGCATTTTAATAAATAGTATTCAACATCATGTAAAGTTATTCATATGGTATGTATGAATGCTATAAATTAAACCTAAAAAAGAGAATTATATGATGTAGAAATAAGGCATTTTTCGAAAGAGAAACGTTTAATCTGCATACCGTAAAAATCTTACTTTTCTGATCGCCAGAAACAATGACGTAGTTTTTGTGTCATCATGTTGCAATCGTCTCAAATTTCCACTCATGGAGTTAGCTTTTCGTCAGAACTCCAGCAATTTTTCACTAATAGAGATTCCTATCACTGGGTTTAATTCGAATTATATGTCTGTAAGGAAAATATTCGTCTCCTACCGTGCGGAGAACGGGTAAGCAGCTAGTCTATACTATTAAAATCTGTGCGCGTCTGTGTGTGTGTGTGTGTGTGTGTGTGTAGCATCATCTCCTCCTAAACGGCTGGGAGTTGAGTTTCGACCGAGGTATCCACGAATTTGGAAAATTTCGAGAAAGAACCTCCGCTAATTTAAATTTCGAAATTCGAATTAGTTTAGGAGATATTGATAAAAAACCCCTTCAAAAACGCTAATTTTTGCTCTCCGCAATTCCGTGATTGTAACCCCGTAGTCAAAAAAGTGAGAAATAAGCATCGAGGTTGCCATGTTTGGCTATTTTATTAAATTATTTAGACTCCTGCAGTAAAAATAAAAGAATAATGATTCTTTTCTGTTTAGATTATTTACAAAGTTATTTTTTAATTAAAATATTGCGTTCATGTTAAATCAGAGCAGGAATTCAATGTTTTTTATGTGTAAAAGAATAAGGGATTGAGAGATTTCCAAGACTAATATGTATATTTTTTAGTTTGGCAAAATAAAAATGGCTCATTGGGCGATTTTGAGAAAGTAGTAGGTTCTACCGATTTGCACAGTTTTGGGCTTGGCGCAAATTACTGAGAGCGTAACGAAATAGTATTTTTAATAACAAGTATAAGTTTTACGGCGCTATACTTCGATGTTTCATATAGAAATAATGCAGTTATTAAAACGATTTTAAACGATCCATAGAATTTTCACCAAATGAAGTAAACTGATTTATGTTAGAGGAATTCCGCCACATTTCAGAAAATTAAAATTCTCGCATTTTGTAAATGGTAGTTAACGGTGATTAAAACCCGTTATAGTTAATAATAATTTAAATAACTGCTACTTATCAATAATAAGCCTGCATTAAATTTTGCCGATCGAACCATATAAATGATAGATAATTATTTCCCATTTTGATTGCTGTTAAATCAATGCTTTGAATGATTCCCTGAAAACAAAAAAATCTCGCAAAATGGTGTATGTTGGCATTTTGGCGATCGAAGTACTGTGTAATAAATAATTGATTCTTATTTGTTAAAGCAGCGCTACGGAAGTTTCTTTTACTAGAAACTGTTAGAAAGGCGTAATTAATACTATCTAATATATTTTTTGTTTTACGAATTGAAATGTTTGTTGATTCCTACTTTAGTACATTTCTTAGCAAATTTGGCGAAAAATATTCAAATGTAGTGCAACTCTGTACATATTATTAATTCCTTTCCACAACTGAGATGAGCCGATGTCACTAGCGTATGCATAGATATTTTTTTTTTAATTCCGCCAAACAGAGTATTGCGTATTGCCTTTAGTGTCAAGTTTAATTTGTGGTTTCAGCTATTGGCCATCGACTGGCGGCGTTAATTTCGCCAATATGGCAGTACTAGCAAAGTAAACATGAATAACTCATTTCATGTTCTATTTTTAACATTGCTATAATTTCCGTAGCAACGGAATCCATTGTTGCCACTTAATTTGTAACAATTAAGTGAAACCACTCATTTCTACAGCTTTTACGACTCGAAAAAGTGAAAACGCATCAAATGTGAAATAAATAGAACTAACTGTAACAGACATGCTCTTTAAAAATAATCGAAGTTTTCATGCAATTCTACATATCTATCTTTAATTTTATTTCCTTCGCGTGTGGATGTCATTTTTTACGCCATTTTTGCTGTTTTGCTGGCAGATTATCCGGAGCAGCACATACCCTCTAATGTATCTACTCCTCCGGAAGCAAGAGCGTATATCCGGCGCGTATTTGTGTAACCCCATTGTGTTAATCAGAATTTTCTGGTGTCACATTTTTTAGACCATTTTTTTTACCGCTGAGATTCCGATCCTGAAGTATATTGATTAAGCAGGAGTAGCCAGAAATTTTTCATGGGAATGTTACGACTACCGCAACTCACATATATGTACACGTGTGTGCGATAAGGGAGTGAAGAATATACATTTCGTATGGCAAAAAATTCCGATTGGGGGGTTGTGACCCCCTATCCCCTCCTTGGCTACGCCACTGTACGCAAGCAAAAGTTGTCACGTCATGAGAAACCGTCATAGATGGCAAACTCCGAAGTTGTTCTGAGGGTTATACAAAATTAAAAATTTTACTTTTAGTAAATTTTATTTTTGATACAGTTCCAATATTTAGTTTTAATAAATTTCGGCCACCAAGGTAAGATGAAATATTACTAAATACAGCAACCCAGAATTTTCTTAACTATTGAATTTGACACTATGCGACTACAGTAAATTCTCTATAACACGGTAGATACGTTCCGTGTTATAAGAATCCGTGTTGTACGGGTCCTGCGCTATACTCCACCTGGAGTGCGGACTGCGCGGTATAATCGCGGCAAAACTTATTTGCGCTCCGTAAAAATACAATGATGTTTGGTGTTGCCATTCAAAAGGAATGTTAATTACAGGAGCTAAGGCGTCATAATATCAGAACATAGTCTCATTTTACCGTGCTGTACGAGTCTCTTTTAACGTGTTACACGATAAACAATCGTAATGTTTTCGTCGTGTTCTAAGAATTCGTGTTGTAGACCCATGTTATAAAGAGGTCAACTGTAATCTGTAACAAATGAAAAATGAAATCAGTTATTTATTTAGTGCGAATTGACAGTGAGATAAACGTCAGTTTTATGTAACAAGTGTGATACTGCATTAAGAGTTCAATAAGGGTAATAAGCTTTTGCTCAGAAGTTACATCAAGAACGTTTTCATTTACAAACTGCATTAAGAGTTCAATAAGGGTAATAAGCTTTTTCTCAGAAGTTACATCAAGAACGTTTTCATTTACAAAAGCGACATGATTTTCACCGGAGCAGGGTACATTTTTGGCTTTTAAACGTAAATGATGCATTCATTGTTTCATGTAGGTTTTTTAATTTAGGTAAAATTTAATAAAGTCGTGTGTAACATAACTGCGCTAATGCATTGTCCACGCTTTGAAAAATGCAAGATAAAATTGTTGTCAACATCATGTAATGTTATTTATGTGGTATATACTATATATTAATGCTATAAATTAAACCTCACAAAGAGAATTATATGATGTAGAAATCAGGCATTTTTCGACAGAGAAAAGTTTTCTGCATACCATAAAGTTCTTTCTTTTTTGATCACCAGTCACATTGACGTAGTTTTTGTGTCCTGTTGCAATAGTCTAAAATTTGCACTCATGACGTCAACTTTTAGTCTTCACGTTTTGAGATTCCGCATTATTAGGTTTAATTCGAATTATATATGTGTAAGGAAAATATGCGTTTCCCACCGTGCGGAGAACGGGTACGTAGCTAGTATACTATAAATTTTGAAAATGCATAACCTTCTACTACAACACTTTTCTTTTTTTTAAATCATCAACAATAGACATTGGCAATGGAACCAGATTTAATCTCAACAACAATCAGCATTCGTTAACACTGATAAAAGAAAATTATCAATAATGATCAAATAATCTATATAAATAAAGCGAAGTGTAAACTGTCCGTTAGTTAGTTAGTTAGTTTGTTTGTTTGTCTGTGTCTCGCGTAGCTCCCAGACGGGTGATCGTAGACCTACCAAATTTGGTATGAAAACTCTCCAGGACGGGTCCCGACATAACTCGAAGCGATTTTTTCAAAATTCGAATAATTTTAGGAGATATCGGTAAAAAACGTGTCACAAAAGGCTAATTTTTGCTCTCTGCCATTTCGTAATTGTAGCCCTGCAGTGGAAATAGGGAGAATTTATCTGTCTAGGTTGCCATATTTGACAAGTTTGTTAAATGATTCAGACTCTGGAAGTAAAAATAAAAGAATAACGATTCTTTTTTAGATTAAATTATTTGTAAGGTTATTTTTTAATTAAAGTATCGTGTGCGTGTGAAATCAGAGCAGGAATAAAATGTTTTATACTCAAAAGAAAAATAAGATTTGGAAATTTTCCGAGACTAAAACGTGCAACTTTTTAATTTGGCAACAAATAAAATGCCTGATATGCAATTTTGAGGAGATGTGATTCTAGCGCCAAGCGCTATTTATTGTCTGCTTCTGCTACTTGAATTATGAATACGCTTGAATGAGTTTTTAAACTTTATTTCAGTTCGAATTGTGCATTTTTCTGCGCAGCTTTTTCCATCTATTTCTAATGTATTACATCCAGAAAAAGGATGATAGAAATATCAATTTTAATTGTGTTTAATCACACTCATCAATAATGATATACTTTCCAACTTAATGGAATAAGTGAAGAAAATAGGAAAGACCCATGGATTATAAAGACCCATGGATTACATAGCGCTTTAGTGCATATTTAAAATCTGAAAGTGTTTCAGATTTTCTTCCTTTTTTTCCTTTCCATTTTTGATAAAGGCCAATACATCCAGAAGCTCTTCAGAATTAATATAGGACGAACATAATTTGTACCTTTTTGCAGGTTTTTACCATTTAACCCTCTTATTTTTGTAACCAGGGGCGGCCCGACACAGTAAGCATCTCATCTGGGTGCCGGCTTCGAAGGGGGCGTCATTTCGAACTCAAAAACTATGGGGCGTCTTTTTTACATTAGCAGGGTGTGGTGGAGTGAAAAGAGCAGTAAAATATAATTTTGATACTGTTTCCATAAAAATACCACACAAGTGGACAATAAATTACAAGAGGCGCCAGGCAATGGACGCTACAGTCTGGACACTATAGCACAATGAACTGTGAACGTTAAAATATTTATGGCCGAAAATATTTATGGCCGAAAATGATATGCAAATTTGGCGGGGTATATTACCCCGATGTCACACCTACATGTCCGGGATTCGACGAGGGGATGCATTAATTCCCCGATATGAACAAATCAGAAACTCCAGCCAATGATGTAAGAGGGGGTAAGAAAAAAGGAAACAGCCCCGTGGGAGAAAAAAAGACGACAGGACGAGTGTGCTCCAGAAGAAGAAAGAGTTTGGAGAAGGTGTGTGACAAGAGAGGACGAAAGGGCTTAAAAATCAGTATGTGCTTCGAATCAGTGTGATGAGGTTGTGTTAAAAAAAAAGAAAAAGGAATCTGTGTTGCTTGGTGAGGGCTTTAGAGAAAGAAAGCGGTCCCAGTAGTGCACGCGTCGATCGTGCCCTGCGTAAAGATGGCTACCTCATCATAATGGTGAATATCCAAACTATTTATTTCCTAACGGTGTTTCAAACCTTTTGTGGATACCCCTTATCCTCCAAAACCACATCTCCCCAGACACTTTATGATTTTAAAATTATTTCAATATCGTCTTTTAATTAATATTGTTGGAATGACTAAGAATAAATGGAATTTATTTGCAGTTCATATAGTCTTTAGTTTTTTTAGTGTTTAGGTGTATGTCAATCATTTTCCTTTTTTCAGCGTAATCCTAGGAGTACTTGCCAGGCAGGTTATGCGCGGCACAGTCCCACTGTACGATCATCTTTGGCCTTAGTTTTCATCAAATTTTAATCATAACAAAATTAAATCCACCACACAGGGGGCGACACTTACCGCAGGGCCGCTCCTGTTTGATAACATCTTAATTTTAAATTCCATTCAGAATCTGGGAGATTTTAGTGCCAAGGAAGCCATTGAGGAAGAGGATTCTCTCCGAACAAGATTTATTAAGATGGCGAACCAGCTGGTCGCCGGAGGCGGCTAGTTTTTGTTATTATTGGAATTGCACAGCCCCTGAACAACTTTGTTTGAACATATATCTGTGTCTTTGTATCATGAAATACCGATTTTTTTTTTACATCCCTTAATTAATACACAGAGTGCATTTTACTAATTGGGGAAATTGTTTGTACGGGGGGCGTATAAAAACTGAAATTTTGGATTTATTTAGATTTCATCTGTTGGAAAATTTTTATCGATACCATAAAATTTTGTACCTTTATTTTGCGTACCTTTCTAATTACTTGAATGAGTCAAGGAATAAATAGATGTCGCTGTTTTTGGGACACCGCCTATAGTTATTTATGTCAACATGATAATACAGCACATTATTCTAATCGTAATACAAGGAATGATTGGAATGTCCATCTACACAGATTGATTCTATTTTCTACGCTGTCACTTATCCCGCATTATTCTAACGTAGGGGCGCCTGGCAGAGGCGGAATCTAAAATCAAAGCACGTCGCTGAACGGAAGCATCTATAGGATTTGCTTGAGGTAGTGTATGAAAGACATGGACATTCGTGGAATAAACATTCCATTTCGGTGTTGCAGACGGCTTTGTCTTCTTGAATCAACGTCAGTGGTCAAAGATAGTCAGAGCACGTACGATCGTAAGAGGAAAGAGATTGATCGCGGGTGCTTAATTTTTGGAAGGCGAAACGGTTAAAATGATGTCTACGGCAGGTCTTGTCTTTTGGTGTTACTCACACGTTCATATCGCAAGGTAAGCTTTATAAGATAGCTGAAAGCATACCAGGTGATTCAAAATAGATATTAAAGGGATTATCTTTTAAACCGAAAGTGATCGAAATATACTTTCAATTAGAAAAGTTCATCCAATAAAGAGTAGTTTTCAGATATGGCAATTTTTTTACTAGGGACTGTATACATGTTAACCCTTTAAAGCGCAGTGTTCCCGCTCTGTTAACACCCAACTCTGACGTTTTGTCTGTTGTTAGTCACGAAGAATAGATTTGATTTCTATAAAAATAGTTGCGGGTGACATAGCTCCACGAGAATCCTTTACTTTTTAGCACGTCATTTCCCGTAAAAAAATTGTCATGATTATTTTTAACAGCATTGACAGCTGCTGAAAAATGGAAGAATGCGAAAACAGCTGGAGAGATTGCCCAATGCTGAAAAACGGGCAGCCGTTGCCATCGCTCGACTTAACTACCAGCACCGGACGATCGAAACGTTCATCGCGTGCCACAGATCTAGAGACCCTTTTTTGACGACAGCTGGCTGTGCCGCTGTCGCCAAAAGTGCATGACCTTTAAAAGACTAAATTATCGATAATTTCAGAACGCCGTACCTATCAGTTTATATAAAATTGAACCTGTTAATTCACGCGCTTGAATGCGTTTAGTTGCCATTTCCCGACAATCGTCCTTTAACTTTTGTCAGTATATAGTTTGTCCCTTAAATAAAAGATATTTTCATCTGAAAAGACGCCTGTAGCAGGCAAAGTGGAATAAGTCCTCATTTTTAACATTCAATATTTCGCTATTTCCCTTAAAGACATGGGATTTTTTAGTTAATTTTATTAGACACAGATCGTCATTATTCTATTTAAAAGTTATAAGAAATGAGGGATCGTATAAATATTAAAATTTGTATTTTAATAGTTATATAAAAAAAACCATTTCTAAGAGCTACTCTTTATTTGACGAACTTTTGTAACTGAAATTATGTTTCGATCAGTTACGATTTAAAAAATAATCTAACATCTGTTTTGAATCCCCTGTTATTTATTAGAATTGGTTACAGGAGGTGTGGCGTAAATGCAATTTTTTTAGCAAACTTTCATTTAAATTTACCAGTATTTGAAAGTTTACGTGGAAATTCATTAAAACCTGTTTTGAATCACCTGGTATTTATTAGAATTGGTTACAGGAAGTGTGACGTAAATGCAATTTTTTAACAAACTTTCATTTAAATTTGCCAGTATTTCAAAGTTTACATGGAAATTCATTAAAACCGCACTTAAACTGCTTAAGCATTTTTAAAATGTGCTCTTTTTCAGCTTATTTTTCATGAAAAAGTGCCTTTTTAATCCAAATATAATTATATCTGAGATTTAAATTTCATAGAAGCTTTTTAGAAAATGTTACTCATTTGTCCTGCACTACATGGAGTGTTCAAAAATAAAAATTCAGATTCAACGTCTCTTGTTCCTTTAATTCTTATAATTTTAAGTATATGATTAATATATTTTATGCTGAATAATCAAGCAACTCTGAGAGACGCATTTAATGGCGATAATTATCCTGTTATGTCGAGCAAATAACCTTACTACCTACCACATTTCAATTCATTCCATTGTGCCATTTACGCATAATGCGTGAATAAAACTTTGTAAGATTTTTCGCAAAGTGTTCAATGTCTACGTTTTATGTTGAGTCCATTGACATCGTATTGTAACTGTGACTACGGCAAGCACAAAGATGCGTTTCATTATCTCTACAGACCATATTCTAATATCTACTCACCACCTCAAAACCTCCTCTAGCCCGATATTTAGCAGTGCTGACTAAGCCCACGAATAACGAAGAGTAACTGAAGACCATTTGCAAAAACCTGATGATCCTCGGATGCCCACTACTCGTCAAGGAGGACTGTAGACAGCGACATATTTCTGATCCCAGGCCTGCCGTTAACTATAAGCTTTAACTCTTAGATTTCGATGTTTCTACTGTGGTAGCATGTCAGATGCTTCTGGGGTATTTGTACGTTTCTGACGATGTAAAGTGTATATGTATTGTTTTTTTGTTACTAATGCACAGGGTGTCCCAAAAATGACCGATGAATAGAATAATCGAAGAGAAACGGAAAGCAATAGAAATGTACGGTTTGCTGCATTCTGCTTAGTTAACCAAGGAATTTATCCTCATCCATTTTCAAAATTAGTGACAAAACTTGCCAATAGGTGGCGCTACTATTCTGCACGCATTCAGTTCTTTCAGATTGGTATATTATTTCTACTTCCCAGCATGTGTTTCGAAAATGGTTTAGTTGCTGGAATAGCGTACTTTTATTGTTTTGCAGTTTCATCACCAGGATCTCAATTTTTTTGCAACGAGGTGCAGTTTTCAAAGGAAATTCGTCCCACCACTGGCTGAGAGGTTCGAAACTGGAAGGCAGGAGGTACCAGGTTCAAACCCTGGTTGCGCCTGTCGACGTAGCCGTTCGGAGTTTTCTGTGGTTTTCTCCGAAGCCTCGCTTAAATACAGGCTAGGATTTCCCAGAAAGTCCCCTCCAGAGAGCATTCGCCCTAGCCCTAGGACCCAAGTGCAGTCAATCGACCTTAATCCATAACACAAACAAAGGAAATTGGATGTCACTGGAACTGTCAATGAACTCAAAACTGCTGCTTGTCAGAACATTCCATCTGAAATGTTTGCACGGCTTCTGCGAATTTTGTCCTCAGACTGCGCCATGTTGTTGCGGCAAATGGTTGTAATTTTGAAAACATTGTTTTGTAGTTTTTCGTAGTCAGCAGCACCATCTGTTGATAAATTATGTAAATAATTTTGAAAATTTGTAAGAATAAATTCCCTGTTAAGCAAAGTGCAACAAACTGTACATCTCAATCTCCTTCCATGTTTCTTTAATGTATTTTTCAAATCGTCGGTCATTTTTGGGACACCCGATATGTATTTCTTTTTTAAAATAAATAATAGTGATTGTCTACGCTCTAGAGAACACGTGTGTTGATAGCTACCTAATTTGATTTTATTCGTGATAACGGCTATCCCATGATGCTCGACCAAAATATTGTCACGGATAAACTCGAAGGCAGATAGGCTGATCAACTTTTATCTGTTAGTTATTTTGAGTTCTTCAGTGATTGAAATGGATAGAAACAGCTAACTTTTTTAATTCGAAGCAATCTGCAGAAAAATGTCGTAATTTATATGGATTTTAAATAGATAAACACCCCTATATTGCCTAGTTTTTCTTAACATTAAAATTCAAAATTATTACGATACAATAAACAAAATATGTTTAATTAGCATCGCAAAATAAAGTTTTAAACAGTGTGAAATTAATACATTTTGGGGTAAACATAATTAACGTTCATTATTAACGTAGTCACAATAAGTTAACTTAAAAATGGTAACGAAATTAAGTTTCTTAATTCACTTATTTCTTCACGAATGGAAACACACTCAAATGAAAGTTTATTTTAAGAATAACATATTCAAGTACGAGTTTTTTCAAATTGTGAGACAAGAATAAAACATTCAGTTATTTGTAGAACGTTCGTTAAGAAATAAAATTGGAAATTCAATAGTTCCCAGAAGCAATTTAAGTTGTTTAGCGAGCATCGTTATTTGAAAGATGTTTAAAAAACTATAATGAGAGTACTTTCATGTATATAATTAAATTGCTTGAGTAAAAATAAATATGTAAAAAAGCAAAGATTTTATGAATGCGTTTGGTTCGTGCAGAAAAATAGGGGATTACGTTTACGACATTAAAATAAGTACTTATTTATAGATTTTTTATCACAAAAAAATTCTTTAAGAACTAGAATATTTTGCTTTACGTTCTCCATTCCGTCTGGGAAACATTCACCCGTCTCGTTGACAGTCTTTTGAGAAATAAACTATCTCAATAGTGCTCCATTATTTTGAAATTAGAATATTTTAGCCCTTCGGAATGCTCATCAAAAATTCTTAATTTAATGTTTTGAATTTTGATCCTAAAATTGGTTATTTGATTAATTTTGTTAGAGTACTAAATATTCTGCATTTTAACATTGTGCGTAAAAGTAAAGAAATGTTTCTCACCTTAATTAATTAGTCAAATGATATTGGAAGCGTTAGAATACGACCTTTTTTCCTTCGTGCTCCTGAAATTTGGAACTGTACATAACCCTAAAAGAGGCCCCACAGCTTTGTGGACTAGTTAACAACTTCGCATGTGTATGTACCAAGGAATTAATTGCGCATGTTTTCGGCTGGTCTGACAATCATGGAGGCAATTCGTTTTTCCTTTGAGTTTTATGAAAATGTGTACATTTTCTTGTAATTATATTCCAGGTGTAGCTCCATATTAAAATCAAGAATGTGCGTGCATTGAGCACAGCCTAATTTTTTTTTCTTATTTCATTTCACGAAGAGTCACATATATTTTATAGTTATTTGTAAGTGTTATTATAAAAGAGGAACTGAACAGTTATGTAATTTCATATTATTCATATTATACGAAAATTTTTAAATTTATTGGATGAAATAACTATACTATATTCATATCAATTTTACTTCATGATTAATTAATTTCCTTCCTGAGCTGCTACTGAAATTAATAAAATTTTCCAAGTATATCGTAACAAGTCTTACCTATGATTAGTTCGCTTTCATTCTGATGTGAAGCATACTAATGGCTTAGAATATGAATTGCAAAACTGCAGCAAAGCTCTGTGCCGTCTCGTCTCACATCGATTCTTACAACTTAATATTGTGAATTTTTCACACTCTCAATTAAAGTCTTATACAACGGAGTATAGTATAATGATGCATATTAGCATTTACATCTGAGGAGTGGGTACTAGAGATGAAGCGGGCTCAGCCCGAGCCCGAAAGCCCGAGCCCGAGCCCGAGCCCGGGCCCGAACCGGGCTCGGGCTCTGTAATTCACAATTGTGTTCGGGCTCGGGCTCGTGAAAAATTTTCCTTTTATTGAACATACTGCTTGAAACAGATTTTAAAAAGTGATTCATGAGGAAAATAAAAGTACTTATAAAAAATAAATAAATCAATAAAAATAGCAGTACGGGCGCCTAGAAGGTGCGTGAAGCTCTTTGGGTATTTTAGAACGGCGGTTTATATTCCTTAGTTAGTCATGAGATCCTACATTTTTTGATAAAGGATGGATACAAAGAATTAGGAAGTGCATTGGGAGTTTGCAACTCTATTTGTCTTTAATTTGCACAAACTATAAAGTTTATTGTATTCTATCAATGAAGTAATTGAATTTTTTGTTTTTTATCTTTAGCTGAAATTTCGGGATCGGGCGGGCTCTGATTAGAAGTCCTCGGGCTCGGGCTTCAAAAAATGAGCCCGAACTCATCTCTAGTGGGTACTTTGCTCAGACGTACACATACGCCTGAGCATGTAAATGCGGATTTAAAAAAAATGCGTTTAAATGTTTTTCTTTTCCATAGAAAAATATTTATGTTTCATTTACATTTTAATAAATTAATATCACTATAACTAAAATAAGTACTTACATGAACAAAGCGTTTATACAAGGGGCATTCAAAAAATAAGTTGCACTTGTTCCTCCAGGAATGGAAACATTGCGAAAGAAGACCGAAACTAGCGCAGACGATAGTTCAGTTCCACGGCTTCCAGCGGCAGCAATTTAATTCGGATAGTGACAACCGTTGGGTGCATAGTACATGAAGGAAATGGCGTTTAAACTGGAAGCTTACTCCAACGTTGAAGTACGCGGGACAGTACGTTTTCTTGTGGGCAAAACGCGCATGGCAATGCAAAACCCCATAAGGCGCGTACAACACAGGATTCAGTACGCAGCTTTCAATGGCAGGTATGGAAACATCCACCGTACAGTCCCGACCTGGCGCCCTGCGACTTTCACGTGTTCGGAAAACTCAAAGAGCGTTTGAGTGGAAGATAATTTTCCAACGATGGCCAGATTCAGGCAGCTGTTTGTTCTAAGCTTCTCTAAGCGCTGGCTCCGGGAGCAAGGAGCAATATTCTATCGTCAAGTCATCGAACGATTGGTGGAGCGTTCCTTCAAATGTCTACAGAGACTGGGAGATTATGTAGAGAAACAGAAAACTATTTTTAAATGTTCGAAGCCTGTCTGTATTAGGAGTTTGTGTAACTTTTATCAACGATTAATATGCTATATTGCTATTAAAATTAACATTTAACGTCTTGTACTAAATACAGTATCCGAAAAAAAAGGAAATTTATGATATTAAGAAACATGAAAAAAATACTGAGCTGGTCAACATTTACATGAAAATAACTTTTTGATTTCGTATACGTTGGGTTTTTTGAACGCTTGTGAAAATATATAAAAAGTAATCTGCCAGAAGATAAAAACTGCTTTTAAAAGTTTTGTATGCCTTTTAATAAATAAATATTTAGTCTGTTTCTCTGCCTCTTTTCTCGCATATATTAACTCTTGCACGTTTTCATTTACATAGAAGTAAATTACTGCTAAATTATAGACATTAATCACTGCGCCGGTATTTTCAGTCGTCCTGATGGATAGGGAGAACATGGTTCTAATGATTGATCGCTTCTGTCTGCTTAGTATAAATAAGAAAGGTGAATTATACTAAATGCATCGGTTATAAAACGTTTTCCAAATGCAATATTACTGGCTATAGGTAGTATGCGAGCCTTGCTTGTTTTACTTGAAATCAAACTATTTCATCTGTTAAAACACATTTATAAAACTGTAAAATTAATTAAATCTGGTATCGTGTGTTCTATATATTAATTTCAAGTTGGATTCTTAGAAAACGTTGCTTTTCTTACTTAAAAATGATGTCTGTTAACCGATATTCTTGCGTGGGTCCTGGCGTTTTATCTCTGCCTACGCCTCATCTTCGGTGCTGACGTAACCCATGTCTGAAGTTTTTTGGGACATGTCTTAAGAACGACTCATATAAGTAATTAAATTGTTTTTTGACGTAGGTGACAGCGGGATTATGCAAACGGTTCTCCGAATCGGAATGTACTTTTTTTCTCCATTGTGTTGTCTGAAGTTCCACTGTCGACTTTATGTATTCACCACGTGCATCTCCATTTGTATATCTACCCCCGTCAGAAAGAAAAGCTTTTGATTCCCAGGAATCTATGTATGTTTATATTCAATCCTGTTTATAAAACATACACATACATACATATATGTGTATTTAGTTTTAGGCTAATTTTCGACTGAATCCAATAAACAACTTTACCACCTTAAAATTGAAATTAAATCTTAATAACAGGAAGTTTTCTGATGGAATTTTAAAAACTAAATACTTGTATACTTCAAGAAGCTGATTACTCACAAAGCTGTAAAAAGAATAGGAGCTGACATCAGGTTTTGATGCACTGCATCGTTAATTAAAAAGACATTTCTTTGCTTGCACTTTGGAATACAATTCGTAATTATATCTAACACATGCTAAAGTGTCAAAATATTTCCCTTCAAACAGCTGAATATGCCTCTGCGTAATTACAGAGTAGGATAATCGAGACTCCGTCTGATTCGATTGGAAAAATTCCAAGAGTATTAGTCTGGGAAGACGTACAGCTGCCATCTCCCGTTGAACAAATAACGATCAGTTAATAGTAATAAATACTTGGGAAGCTTTCTTGATCTTTTATTTGTTCCCGTATATATGTTCCCGTGCTCCTCTGGAAGCAAAAATAAATGCATTTACACACAGAAAAAAATGTTTTGTTGAATCTACAAAAATGTATATGTTGAATCTAAAAAATTATCCAATTCAAATAATTAGCAAAATTTTTGTTAAATTAACAAAAATGAATGTACTTTGTTGAATGTTTTGTTTAATATACAAAATGTATATGTTGAATCTAAAAAATTATCCAGTTGAAATAATTAACAAAAGTTTTCTTAAATTAACAAAGCAATTTTGTTAAAATGATTTGGATATTTAAACAAAACATTTTGTCAATTTAACCAAACAATTTGGTTAAAATTAACAAATGTTTTGTTAATTTAACCGAACTGTTTTTTAAATGGTTTATTTGGTTAAAATCAAGATTACAAGTGAAAACCAAGTAATTTGCTTGAATCAACAAAATTTCTATGTTAATTTGTGTCTTCATGGCTCATTTAACAAATTATTTTGTTGATTTTACTACTTTAATTTTTTAACCCACCAAACCGTTGGCTGAAAGTTTCAAAGGTAAGACTAATTACTTTATTTATTCATCAGAATTTACATCTTTATTTTATTGTTTTTTATTTTAATCTACAATTTTAATTTGAAGAAATTCAAGCCACTTATTTGTCTTTTGTTGTTGTTCATAAGACAGTTACACAGTCAGAATCGTTCTTAGGTTCATGATAAAATAAATATGTATCTTTAATACTAAATAACACACAAGATTGCAGTTTAATTAAAAAAATAGACTTAAACAAAGCTAACTTCTTAAGTGTTATTTTTATGGAATTGTCTCTTTTTATTGCATGTATGAGCATCATGGGCGCCGGCAGAATATTTATCAGGGGGGCAAAGACTACTTCAACGTATGGTTACCATGTTGGAAAGAGCAAAAAAGCAAGGGAAAACACTGCATAGAAAAATCCAGGGGGGCATTGCCCCCTCCCCGCTTGCCCTATGCTGCCGGCGTCCATGATGAGCGTTAGCGTAAATTGGCTTAAAACATTGGGGGGGGGCGGATAATGTTTCCTATTGTATCGAAATGTTGTTTTCGAATAGGCGATATTAGAATTTTCTTGAATTTTAACGGAGGGTGCAATTACCCCCTCTTACCCTTCGTAAGTTATGCCTATGTGCATGGACGTTATTGCAATTACTCTGTTTTTGTCTAATGAAAACGGACTTACAATGAAAGCCTCTCACTCTGGATTGCGCGTTTTCGCATATGTCCTTGGCACATGCGTATCAACCATTTTAAATGCCATTCATTCTGAGTTTTGACAAAACGTTTTGTTGATTCAAGAAGGCATTTTATTAAATGAATTTGGTTGAATCAAACAAACTTTTGTTGAATCAACAAAATGAAGTACTAAAGTGTTTAATCAAAGATGTTTTATCAAATTCAAAAAAATAACTTTTAGCTTGCGTTCAATGTTTTTTCTAGTGCTCATTGTAATTGTCTCCCCAACCGGCTTTGACTTCTATGTAGATACTAAAGTGCTGGCTTATATCTATAAACTAATGCAGTGAGCCTCTTACTCTAAGAAACATAAGTAATTTTCAGTTTTTTATTTGGAGCTTTCATTGCAATTTAAGTTGATCTATCTGATTTTATTAAGTTTAAAAATCAGAAATGATAAATACAATTTTATCTATTCTCTTTAATATTGATACAGTTGTCCATTCTTTGGTAACACTTTATTCAGTTATCCACAGATTTTTAAGCTGAAGTACAGTCTGACAAAGAAGTACACGTGTAAAATACAATTTTTCCATGGTAGTTTCATGGTAGATCACCGGTCAACACGATTTTTGGGTCTGACTTCTGCATGTTAAATTTTAGTTTCTCCTACGCCAAAACTAAGGAAAATAATTTTTTCTTTTATGAAAGTTTGCTTTTGTAGAAATTAAAGCAATTTTTCAAATTTTTGGCAAAAATCACTGATTTTTATATATTTTTTAATAATTCCAATCTAAATTATGATCAGAAAAGTTTTTGCTGGATATAAAAGTCTTTTTTATTCAAGATTTGTGATAAACAATAACATATAAATGTAAAATAATAAGTCATTAATGTCTAAAACTGAATATTTTTCGTATTTCTTTTATGTTCGTATGAGCAAATAATAGTACAAACAAATAATAATATTACAAATAATACTACAAGCAATACTACAGAGTTACAAATAATAATACAGTTTACTTTCGGGTTAATCAAAGTGCTGCCATCTTTAGTTTATGAAATAAATTAAAATATACTTATCGACGTAAATCAGACAAAAGCAAACTTTAAGAACTAAAAATGAAAATTTAAGTGTTTTTCAATATCTAGAATCAGAATTTAAGCATAAGAACAGAAACGAAAAAAAAAATTGTTGACCGGTGTAATAGTTCAGAAGTTTTTACTCTGAAGATATAATTCAACTGAAGTTAAATGGCACATACCTTATTAGGAATGGTCAGAAGTGTAAACACACAGCAATTGCAGATCTATGCGTGCATTTGTGTGGCATAAGGCACTCGAGAGATTGGCAAAGAGAAGGAGATTGTCCCAAGTTTTGCCACTCAGAGCTCGACGGTGTAAACGTGTGATGTCAGGTGCTCATTCTTTATACCGAATGATTTATTTTTACGGAGACCAAGTTCTTGCATCGCAAATCAGAATGGAAAATTTGTCTTACGCTAGGATACGTCTTTGAGTGTGTGTATATTTTGTTACAAAGAATAATACTGGATCACCTTTAATGTTGTCTTTATTTGTTACGTAGGGAAAAAGTCCTTCACTCTATAGAGTGAAGGACTTTTTCCTTATGTTTTGATAGTTTTTTGTTTAGGAGTCCTTAGCATAATAACACCATATGGTTTTTCTTGGAAAGTTTTTCTGTTTTTTCGTGTTCCCCAACCTTTGTTTCTCATTTATAAGTAATAAGAATAGCTGACTATTTGAACCAAGATGCTTCATTAGCCACTTTTTCTCTTTCAGTTCATACAAACAATTTAAGGGTGGATATGGGGCGCATTAATCTGTTGCAAGCGATGGGATAGCATGAGGAGAGAAGCATATCACACCTTTTCCTCTTGCAATATTTAGTAGATCAATACTATTTTATACTCTAGGATCGTCTGCCTATTGTTGCAAAAACGAGCTTCTGCGCAGAGGTATGAAAAACACACTTCTAGAATCATACAGAAAAAAAATATTTCAATAGTAATCTGTCCAATTTCACTATAAGCTGTGCATGATCCCATAAAAGCATGAAAACCAGAAGAAGAATTGATATGGCTCTTGGAATGTTAAGCATCTGTGAAATGAAATTGCTTTTACTTTCTCTTTAAAGGGTATTTTGCAAATTAAATTTCTTTTTCTTTATTCATTTGGAGAAAAGAATTAGAAGTGTTGTTCACAAAACCGGAAACTACACGTTTATGTTCAATTGAGATGTTCCCGGTTTTATCAGACAATATCATTGATCGAAAAAGAAGTCTTATATTTAAAACGTGTTGCAGTGCCTAGTTTAATAATTTAAAACAATAACTAAAAGAAGTGTTATTAGACGTTGAACTTACCTATAATAAATCTCTAAAGAGTTAAAAACCTCACAAAAATATGTACAGAGCTAAAAAAAATAATCGAAAATTTCAAATCATAGGTTAATAAAAGGATAACAAATTTCGTTTGTCACTGACTCAAAATCACATGGAGGCTGTCTGCCACTAGTTATGTGATTTTCGACAGATTGCATTGTGTTCGTAATATAGTGGCTCTTCGGTAAGTGTATTGCAGAAATTAACATTATGAATTAACCCTTTGAGGCGCAACCCTTTCCCAATGCTGAAAAAAGGGCAGCTGTTGCCATCGCTCGAATTAACTACCAGCAAGATGGCGGACGATCGAAATGTTCACCGCGTGCCATAGATCTAGAGACCCTTTTTTGACGACAGCTGGCTGTAGCCAGCTGTCGTCACTATAGCCAGCCGGCCATAGCCAGCTGTCGTCAAAAAGGGTCTCTAGATCTGTGGCACGCGATGAACGTTTCGATCGTCCGCCATCTTGCTGGTAGTTAAGTCAAGCGATGACAACGGCTGCCCTTTTTTCAGCATTGGGCAATCTATGCAGCTGTTCTCGCATTCTTCCATTTTTCAGCAGATGTCAGTGCGGTTAAAAATAATCGTGACCATTCTTTTATGGAAAATGACGTGCTAAAAAGTAAAGGATTCTCGTGGAGCTATGTCACCCGCAACTATTTTTATAGAAATCAAATCTATTGTTCGTGACTGGCAACAGTCAAAACTTCAGAGTTTGTTGTTCTCAGCGCGAGAACACTGCACGTTAAATTGTTAAACAAAATCATTGTGTAGAAAGTGTTTCATTTTGTTTTTAGGATTTGAAAAAGCCTGCTCGCACAAATATCGCAATGGTAAGAAATTTATGAAACTGACTTTTTTAAGATTAGCTGCTGTTAAAAAAAATATTAAAAAAAAGTATTTTTAGTATTAAAAAATGTAAAAGTGAAATTCAGAAAAGTTTTTGAAAAGTCACTGTAAAATGCATCACATACGACTTAAGATATGTACTTTAAAACTGAAAAAATCTTTAAAATTTATTCCTTGAAAAGTGATCACTTAAGGAATTTTATATAAATGCTTTGTTTTTTTGCGTAAAAATATAAATAATAAGAAATACTTCGTTTTCCTCATTCGACTCCAAATGTGTAAACCATTCTGCAACTGTACATAGTATTATTATTATTTTATAAAGTTTGTTTTATGTTTCATATCATCTTTCCAAGCATCATAAAGTCCGAAATTAGGTTTCGAATGTAACCATCAACTCTCACATTAAATAGATACAACATTTTTATTCATTTAAGCGTTTATACTATTTTCAGGTTTAAAAACTGTCAAATTCACTACTATTCAATCTTCAAGTAAGATAGATTTACATTTTTAGATATCATTTTCCATATTTATGAATCAACTTATCCCTTAATGATGAATAATGAATTCGTTCTGTTATTAACAACAAATTTTTCGATGATACTTAAATTTTGAAGTAAAACCGTTTGAATACATTTTTTCTCTTAATTTATCGCTTTAAATTATATTTATTACAAGTACTTATTATCTATCCCTTAAGAGAAGATTTTCAAAATTTCTTGTCATTTTACTACGAAATTTTGCATTTTCATTAATTTGCTATCAGTGACAGTCCTGCACTGGAAATTAATAATCAAATGTGATAGAAAACCGATCTCAGAATATAAACTTTGAAAAATTTTCTTTATTATCGGTGACAACAGTGTTTCGTATTTGTTTCTTTATTCAAAATTGAAGTGAGCGTCAACATTTTTCAGATGAGAACTCCAAATATATGAGATGTCGTAAATGTAATTACAAAAGTAAAGCAATAAACTTTGTGCTTCAATCAAACATTTTCAACAGTTTGGCTTTGGGAACTTATGCAGCTGCGGAAGATAAATTACTTTAGAAAAAAAAGGAGAGAGACAGAGAGAGAAAGGAAATCAGCAATCCTGTTCATGTGTTACGAATTCTCAATATTTTGTCATTTTCTTTCAGATTGAAATAATTTGTTGTTATTTTTGTTAGCTATCTTTTCTTTAAGCTACGAAACTTTATTTGAAGTGTGTTAATTACATTTTAAGTCACATTTATCTTTATATTTTAGTGTTATATATTTAGTGAAACAACTTTGAGCGGCCACCCCTCCGTACCAAGCACATTTGGATGCACAGAGGGGGATTTTATTTACTATTATAAGATAATTGCCATAATGCGTAATATATAAACAAGTCTGACACATATTCCTTATTTAAAGTGAAATTTAAAACTTATCTAAAGAGAATGCATGTCTTTCGGTTACATGCGTGGTTCGCGTGCGTATTACCCGTTTGACCTTATGTGCTATGCGGCTCGAAGGATCATATTTCGTGTTCACTCCGTTGCATTTCGAAAAGATAGGCTCTCTCTCCATTTGTCTCCATGGGCGCGAATGACATTTTTGCTCCAGAGTTATCGGAATTCGCATACAGAATCTGCATTCGTAAACGACAAACTCGTTGCACGAGTTTTCGTAAGAAAACTGGAATGCGTGTGTTTAGTGCTGTCAGTGGTTATCAGTTTCAGGGCCCGATTAACCTCTGAAGTGAGGGGAAGCTCAGTCTCATTTCGGGCCCCCCCATCACCTTTTTGTTTGGGAAAAGTAAAGTTTTAATGATTTTCTGTCATAAAAATATTTTATTCATAAAAAAGAAATTTCATCGATTTAATTAGTTCTAATGATTTCCTTTGAAAAAAGCATTTTGTTCATTAATTTGAAAATTTCCTTTGATAAAAATATTTTATTCATTAATCTTCATAATAGTTTAGTTCATTGTAACGAGATTTTACAGTATTTTTGAAATTACTTTAAACATTAACAAATAACTAAAGACATTTCATTACCTTACTGGAACATTAAACTTTATTAATTTAGTCCTATTTTTCCTTACGCATGGCTTTTTTCGGTAATTCTTAGTTTTAATGACATAAAAATCACAACACAGAAGTTGAGAATTAATTTTGACATTTAGAAGATGTTTAACCATGGGCGCCGGCAGCATAGGGCAAGGGTGGGGCAATGCCCCCCCCTGGATTTTTGTATGCAGTGTTTTCCCTTGCTTTTTTGCTCTTTCCAATATGGTAACCATACGTTGAAGTAGTCTTGCCCCCCCCCTCCCTGGGAAATATTCTGCCGGCGCCCATGTGTTTAACATTACATATTAAAAGTCTACCCCTTTCTGCCGGCCAAATATTCCCCATAACAGAAAAAAACTCTCAACCACAGTAGATGCCCCAGGCAAAGACATCGCAAACAACCAATATAGAAATGTTGCGACATGAAGTATGAAGACTTCTGAAAAGCACTACTTCTCTTCATTAAAAATGTTTACAATAACTTAAAAGATCATTTAAAAACAAAATTTTGAATTTTTATCGCAGTTTTTCAGTCATTTTCAGGCCCCCCTTCAAATTCTGAGGGGAAGCTCAAGCTTCACGAGCCTTTTCAGTAATCAGGCCCTGATCAGCTTCCTTTGACTTTACGAACAACTTCAGTTTATTTAGTTTCGTCGCTTAGGAGACGTGTTTGTTTACATTTCCCGGATGTGTTAATTTTGCTGAGGAGAGTTTTTAGTACATACGCAATATAAAATCAACAGGATTTTTAAAAGAAAGAGTGGCCATAATTGAAGTGCACAAATCAAAATTTAAAAATTTCAACTTCATTTTTTCAAAAGTATTTAGCAAGAGAAGTTCAAATTTCGCTAATAACGGATTAAATCAACTTCAATCTCAACACTAAAACATGCATTTTTGATTTACTAAAATGAAAAATACAAGAAAATCATTATCTTTGAAAAATTATGTACCTTCGTAGTATTTTCTAACGTACGCATGAATTTTCTCCTCGAAGAAAGAATATTTGCAGCTTTAGAAAACGTAAAATACTTTTCACAACAACATACTTTTCCATAACAACGGATGCCATTTGTAAACAACAACAACGTGCAGCAAGTGTATCTTCTAAACAACTGACGAAACCTTAGCAGAGATCGGTTTATTTCGTTTGAAACTAATCGCACTCAGTTTTGTATACGAACGCTCTAGTTTAAAAACTGTATGCACTCAGTCTCCTTTACGAACGTCTTAGATGGAAACTCATTGCACGAGTGTAACTCGTTTGGCGTTTACGAATTTAGTCAGTCAATAGTAAGCAAGAGTTGCAATTCTCCCTTAACTTCCGATTGGAATTCCGAACAAAGGCCCTAAGACACCTTCAACGCCTGTTTGTTCAGTTACTTCCTCAGTTACCACCATAGAATTTATACACGGTTATAAGCTCTATGGCATCCGTGGGTGGTGCAATAGGGATTCCCCATCTTAAGGGTGTTGGGAAAATGCAAAAAAGACAACAGATTCAATCTTTAACCCTGCCTCTAAGAAAAGGAGGATAAACCGTGGGAATGGACTTCGCAAGTTATTACTGGCCCATAAACCTGACTTTGGTGGCTGTGCCGGTAGAGCCAGCTGTCGTCAAAAAAGAGTCTCTAGATCTGTGGCACGCGATGAACGTTTCGATCGTCCGACATCTTGTTGGTAGTTAAGTCGAGCGATGGAAACGGCTGCCTTTTTTTTCAACATTGGAAAGGTTTGCGCCTCAAAGGGTTAATGACTGTGTCATTTTATCTCTCACGTCCTTTACAGAAAATTGTCCCAAAAATGTGTCCCAAAAAAGCGACATAAAAATGCGACATAATTTTACGTATATTTAAGTACAATTAGTTTACAATAGCTTTAATCTACTGTTACAATATTTCGTAAGCTGTAGAATATGAATCACATGTATTTTTTTACATATATTTAAATATTGTTAGTTCACAACAGCTTTAATCTCTTGTTACGATATTTCGTAAGCTGTAGAATATACATCACAAGTATTTTTCTATAAATAGGTTACAATCATAAGCATTTCAACATAGGGTTACCAGGCGAAATACACGAAAGATGAGAGATAAAATGACATAGTCAATTAATATCGTTTTAATATGGCAATAATGCAAATAAAAAATTGGGGGATTTAAGGGGGTCTCCCCCAGACGAGGCTCGAACAGCCAAGTTAATTATTATTATTTGCTATCAACATTACACCTTTCTAAACCACAAGTTAATTTTGTCTATCCGAGTTTCATTTAGTGTCGATAAAAGGAATTTAAATTGCATAATTTGAAGGTTTAAAAAAAGTTATGCTTTTAGAGTTAAAATAATTCTTAAAATACTTTTTTCTTGAGCCAGTGAGCCCTCAAGAATACCTATCACCGACGATTGATAGACTCAAAGGCATTGCACTGATCAATAGCTAAGAGAACAAGAAAACAGCTAATAGCAGCCATTTCTCTTAAGTAGGCAGGGGATTTGAAGCAGATAGAGGTTTTTCTCTTGGGGGTGTTAAGTGAAAAAGATGGTCTTAAGACTCGAAGCAATTCTAAATAATTAATGGATGATGAGCGTCACTTTTAAATGGGAAAATACAATATTAGCATTAAGATGCTTTATTATCTGTACCTTTTTATACTTCAGAGCACTTGCAATCCACTGGTTTGAACATATTTAAGGACTCAGGGAACATCTCGAGTAAAAAGAAGCAGTTTTTGAAAAAAGATTTAGCACCATGTATTTTATTTAAAAATTGAGACGCAAATGAAATGCTTTTGTCCCCTGTATGTATGAACGCACATTACAGCTCACATAAAAATAAAAATGAATTTTATGTACAAATTATTTTTTAAGAACTAATAAACTTTTTGCATTTTTCTACGAAATTGTTTGAAGAGTATGTCTGTTTAATACACTTTTCTAAGAAACTATTGCGTTTATTACTTAAAAATTTGGTACAGTATCAGGAAACATACTATCTGAGAATAATAAGAAGCAATTTTCTTTTGCCTTAAAATAAATAAATTAAAAGTATTTTGCTAAAAACTTAAAAATATCCTTAAAAAAATTATTAAAAAAAGTCACCCAGATTTCTAATGTTGGTATTTTTAAAGAAACAAATTAGTTAAACAATATCGGAACTTTTTCCCTGAAGCAGATTTTTTTTAAAGTGCACCAAAGCAAAAAAAAAAAAAAAAAAAAAAAAAAAAAAAAAAAAACATTCTTTGAAAAAGACAAAAGAGTAAAAACATACTCCAATCCTTGAAATATATTGCTTAAAAACATTACAGTGCCGTATTCATTTTGATTTAACATTTCTGCATCAATTTTATTTTGTTTTATCATTTCTTTAACTCAGTCTGATTTCAAAACTTTTTGGAAATTGAATATAATTGAACTAAAATACTGAATTTGAAATACATCTCGACCTCGAGTGTCATCAATTTTTCTCAAAAAATATTTCATATTATGGCCAAGGTCATTTCGTAAACATAGCTTTTGTGAGGATACAAGCACTATTTAAAAAACAGCCTCTAAAACATCAAATTTCAAAGTACTAATTGAAGCAAAAACATTGTTGAATAAGCGTTCCCTTAAACAATGGTTGAAACTCTTATTTGTAGTTTTACCATATGCGCATTTGATTAAAAGCTTATCAGAGAACGGAAAACAGTTTTAACAGCAAAAATATAGCTTGTAACAAGGAATGTTTTCGAATATACTGCTTTTAAAGTTTTATTGTAGCCACATCACATTTATTTACAGTTTTAAAAGCGATATTTTGAATGTTTATGTATTCTAAACAGACATAAATTATACATGCATGGAGTCGTCTCAGTCTGCTCTGTGTTTTAGGCGAATAATTGATAATTCGAAAATTTGAGCCATTTTATGTTCCATGTGCCCCTAAATTAAAAGAAATAATAATAAAATAAAGCACTCAGGTAATCATTGATTTGTGCACTCATGATATCCAGCATCAGTCGGTATATACCAGATATAACTAAAAGACAACAAATTTATGTACTTATAACTGTATTTATAATTTTTCAACGAATGTTGGTGCATTGGTTTTTCAGAATTATTTTTTTTTTTGTGTGTGCAATTACTCTTTCCTTAGTATTTTAAATGAGCAAGGAGACATGCATGTCAAGATGAATGAAGCACACCTATGACTCCGGTACATTTTTGTAATTTATGTGATTTATCGTTAACCTTTCTATGAATTTGGGGGACAAATTTTCTATTTTAGGATTCATGACATTCTAAGGTATCTTTCTCTTTGATCTAGGGACATTGAAATTGGAGTGTATTATCAGCACCCCATGAAAACAAAAAATTCTACTGGTAATAATTAAATTATTAGGTTGTAATGAAAGTTTCCCGCCACCATAAATATCGTCTGTGGCGGTCAACACGAACAATCTAAGTTCGCGTTGTCGTGTTTGCTCATATTTTATCAAACAATTTTTGGCATTTCAAAGAAAGAGACTCGCTTTAGAACACTGTGTTGTAAAATCTTTAAAAAAAATCGTTATCATTAAGTACAAGGTGTCTGAAATGGAACTATCAAGCTACCAGATTCAATCCATCATTTACTTCCAGTTCTGTTACAAAAAGTCAACTATAGCATGTAAACAAATTATGTGTACAGCTTCAGGTACTACTGTTTTATCATATGACACTGTGAAGGTTTAGCACTGAAAGTTAAAAACAAGGATTCAAGAAGCAGAGCATTGTGGCCGGCCGACTGATGTTGACGAGGGCCACCTGCGCGAACTTGTTGAAGAAGATCAGTATTCAACCACTCGAGAACTAGCTAAGGTGTTAGACGTCAGTACATGCCTATTAGTCGTGCTATGCATTATATAAACTTGAGGCGCAAGCTCAATCGCAAGTGCCTCATGAGCTGACTCAAGCGGTATTGGCGGAAAACTTTCGTTACAACCTGATATTAATACTGACGAACTAATTAATCGATTATCATGTAACAAATTGTGACTATTTCTCATATGGACATTTTAACTTAAATTGAATTTAAGAATAACAGATCAACTCGAAAATAAGTAGCAACAGATTACAGTCTTAATTGCTGTGGAAGAAAAAGTACCTTAAATAAGTGGCCTTAGAGAGATTGTTTCTGAATTTCGATGTAGATAATTACGTTCAAAAAAAAAAAAAAAAAAAAAAGAAGTTACGCTGAAAAGTGTATTATTGTTCTCGTTTTTAACGTGATTTACCTCTTATTTTCGTAATTACAATAACTGTAAAACTTATGTTACTTAAAAAAAAAAAAATCATTATCTGGTCAGATTGCAGTTGACTCTACATTTTCCTTATACTTCTTTTTCCAGCAAAAAATTATCTTTTTAGTGTCGATTACATTAGAATGTTATTTCTTAAATCTAGAGAGAAGATATTTATTTTTAGTTGCAACATTTCGTTTTGCTTTAACAAAAGTTGTAATGCGTAGCTATCAAGATAAAATAAAATGGTCATAATTATCCCAAATTTTAATATAGGATTATTTTCCGCCTTAGCGGCCCTATCTAAAGAAAAAAAAATGTTTAAGACTTGTAAGTTTGAATATTACTCCGTTTGTAAACTAAATGGATGAACTAATTGAACTTGATTCGAAATTCTTTTACAGTAGTCAAAAACATGAGATCACAAAATAAAAATTGCTTCAGATTGATTAAGTTGATATGTTTACGTTGTAAACAAAATTGCATCACAAAGCAAAATTGGAATTCAAACAGTTCCAAGCGTTAAATTTGCTCCCTTCTAGACAAATTCACATTTCTTCAAGTTGCCCCCCCCCCAAAAAAAAATAATTCTATGAGTGTCTGTGTCACAAAGTGATGATCGCGAATGGAAACAGTATCTGTAGCGTTTATAGTTCTTCTACAGAAGCATGAAAAAGAATTTCAATACATTACTGTCTATGGCAGTGCAGAAACATTCATCCTTTTCAAGCATAATACAATAAGTATATAAAGGTTTATAACTGCTTACTCTTCAGATCGATTGAAATAAATTTTAAAATTCTTAAAGGGTCTCGCAAAAGTAAATTAATAGTGATATACAGCTTTTTTATCGCTAAAATCTCGCAGAAGGTCCATAGTTTTAGGCCTATAAAGTGTCTTTCGATTTACATTTCTGGAGTTTTAGCCGATTTCCTCCAGATGTAAAATGAATACGCCTCAGAAACCCTTGAAAAGATGCTGTGTCCAAGGATTCTCCCCCCTCCCTATGTAGGTAGTCCTCGTGTCTCTTTGCCTAAACTCCTAAACGAAAATCTCGCCAGATTTAAGTACAATACATCGCCAAATTTGGCCCAAAAATACTCTTGAGTTATAAACTGTTTTATAATCGATGCGCTTGGCATGTTTTATTTTTCTTGTTTTTTTAAATAAATTGAACGCAAAATAATTGTCAAAAAATTTACTTTTATTTTCTGAAAATAGTTAAGGCAATTTATAAATGGTTTATTTCGGCTTCAGTCGATTTCAAAGATGAGATTGAGCTTTCTTATGTGCCCAAACGATGAAAACGATTATTTAAATGAACCGATATTTCTAAAAATATTCAAAAAAGACTACGTAGCATAAATAATAAAATAAGTTTAAACCCTTTACATATTGATTTTAACCCCAGGCAGAGCAACAAACTCTGTAGACGTCTATTAACGTCTACAGAGATACTGAACGTTCAGAAAACGTTCAGTAATGTTCTCTGAACGTTAATAGATCTTCAAAGAACAATGTTGTACTGCCCGGGTAAGTATTCGATGCACCACTTTTCCATCTGTGTCGATGTGAATATCTTATATTTAGAAAAAAATGTATTCCACGTTTAAAAGACGAAGTGTGAAATGCTTAAATATTTTCTCTTTGGTAATTGGCTTCACAAAAGAAGGATTTTTTTTTTTAAATTTTGTTTCTCAACTTTAACTAAACAGCTTATTGTTGTTGTTGTCGTGTCCATGGATAGACAACACCATACATGGAAAGGGGACATCCATGGAATGTCCAACCCCCTCCAGTGCCCCGGAGGGGGTTGGTCCCTAATTTTGAACCGATAACAGATGAGGGACCAACCACCACCTGAAATTCGCACCCCCAGAGCTATCGTTTAACAACTTGGAGGACATTTGAGCCACGACAGATTTTATGTGCACCAGATCCCATTAGTTCCACAGCGGACGAGCCGAGAGGGAGATGACCCTCCCAAGCACTGGCCAAGCCAGACGCTCCTTCACTTGCCGTGTTCTTATGCGAACGGAGTTTAGCGCTCAGACCAGAGCGGAACAACTAAACAGCCTAACCGATCTAAATAATTTAAACAGTATTCTACAGTATTCAGGCAGAATCCTAAACGGCCATATACATTTTTCTATGACGTGAATCATAACATTTTTCAGAAATCGAAAAAAATCATGTTCATAAGATAGTTTTTTCTTTTTGGCAATATGCTCAATAAATTTTTGAAAACGGCTTAACCGACTTGGATCACTTAAACTGTGTTCTGTGCAGGTATTTTCGAGGCGACCTTTACAATTTTGTACGACATGGAACACCGTTTGTTAGAAAATATGGAAAAACTGCGTTTATAAGTTTGTGACTGATGCATGCTTTTCAAGATTTTTCTATTATTCTTGTCAATATAATCCACTTTTCAATGACATTATTGTCAATTGTTGAAGTCTGTCGGTTGTTCTTTTTAAACTTTATTATTTGTTTACTCTACATATTCTCTACCTTAAAAAAATTGAAGAAAGAAAAATACAGCCCACGTAGTTACACGTACTGATCTTTTTATTTAATTATTAAGTAGTTTAATTTAAATTTCTTAAGCATTTTAACTCTGTGTGAAGTGATCTGAAAAGCTGGAGGTAAAAAAAGTAAAGGAAAACTTTAAAACCCAAACTTTCTGGGTATTTACAAACTATCTTTCCTCCGAAAAAAAGAATAATTGAGATTCGGATAGCGATGCTGGGATAGAATGAACATTGAAGGAGATAAAAGTGAAAGGCTCAATACCCTAACTGGTAAATCCCTCAGAGCAAAGCTATTTTCTGTTTTCTTCTGGAGGTAAATGAAATCGCAGTGGCTAAATATAGTCACTTTTTCTTTTCGTTTCTCTTTTCCTTCCCGCCCAGAAAAAGAGCTCATGAATTTGCGAATCACGAATGCAAGAGTCTGAATGTAATTAGCTGTCTAAATAAATACAAGAGTACAAGCACCCATCTGACACTTCGGGAATATATTTAGATTTATTAGTGGAATACAAGACCCTGTAAATTGAGCAGAAGTCTGTATATATGCATATCTGGATATATGTATATCTGAATATATATATCTGTATATATGTATATCTGTATATATCTGGAGTCTGTATATATATATATATATATATATATTCGGGAAAAGTACCGCAATAGCCTAGTCACTAAGCTCCGTTAAGAACACGGAAAATGAAGCAGGCCTGGCTTGAGAAGTGCTTGGGAGGGTGAACTCCTCTCTCGGCTGGCCCAAGCAACACAACAATGTTGTTTCAATGTGAACTTTCAATGTCACTTCCACATGATTTTGTTCAGTTTTCTCCACATTGTTTCAGCATGGACATTGATATAATATTGAAACAACATTGTGAAATCACAAGAGGAAAACAAATAAAAACACAAATTTTATTTCTTTCATGCAAAATTATTAAAATCATACGGAAATTTACGAAAAATAAAATTGTTGATAATTATCTACTTGAAAACATCATTTTAATTCGTATTTACTGTTGTAAAAATGTATTATGACAATGCTATATTTTAATACGAATTAAAATGATGTTTTCAAGTAGATAATTATCAACAATTTTATTTTTCGTAAATTTCCGTATGATTTTAATAATTTTGCACGAAAGAAATAAAATCTTGTTTTTTTATTTGTTTTCCTCTTGTGATTTCACAATGTTGTTTCAATATTATATCAATGTCCATGCTGAAACAATGTGGAGAAAACTGAACAAAATCATGTGGAAACGACATTGAAAGTTCACATTGAAACAGCATTTTGTATGTTAGCATTTCACATTTAAACCTTATTGAAACAACATTGTTGTGTTGCTTGGGGGGCTGCTGTGGGGCCATGTAAGCTAATGGGAGCTGCTGCAGATAAAATCTGTTTGTGATCCAATTCCTCCATGGTCAAACGACATCTCTGGAGGTGCCAATTGCCGTTGCTAGATCTCTCATCTGGAACTGGTTCAAAATTTAGGAGATCACCCATAGAAACCTAAGTTGGTCTTAATAGGTACCCCTAAAATCAAATGACTAACATCTCTGGTCCTCGTCGAGGTCAAGACTCCATAAACCGCTAACCCGGACATTAGAAAGAAAAAAAATATTCGGAAGAAAAAGATAATATTTTTTTCTTTTTTACTCAGAAATACGAACTTGGGAAATGACAATGAAAATACCGTTGGACTCGGTAATTGTGGTTTTATTTATAATAACATATCATTTATAGCACCAAAACATCCTTTACCGTCCTGTCTCTTACCCATGTGTGCGCATGTTGCAGAAACTCGGTTACGGTGCCATAAAAAATTGTTACAAAAATTATGAAGTGGGTGTGAGTTGAATCTGTCCAACAAGCTCGAAAAGAAAGTATGACACTTTATTCGACGAATATCTCACAAAAAGTACAATAACACGAATATCTCACAAAAAGTACAGAATTTAATAACACATGCAACAGAAAATCATTAACTGTCACAGCGATAACACTATTCAAATCGCAGTGTCACATGTATAGCTCTGTTCTCTACAACCACAATCTAATTTCCCAGCGAGAGAGACTGTCCTATTTATAGGTTTCCAACCAGGTCGTGAAGCCATATTTCTCGATTTTTTCGTAATTTTTTTCTTAGAGACGCAGTCGAAATTCCACTACTCTCGTGAACTTTCGTTTGGCCATCAAAGTCGCAAAAACGGTCACCAAGTTTGTCACCAAGATCAAGGGGTCACATACTGAAACTCATTTCACTTGCAGGAATTCCTGTACAACTCTTTTTACAGCAATACGATCGATTCCAGAATAACAACATTAACAACATTAATCCAGAATAATGCCAGAAAACAACATTACAATTTTCTAACACTGCTCCTTTCTTGAAATACTGACTATTCGGCAGTATAATCACATAATACTAGGATCAATATGGGGGTAGCGGATTAATGTGGGCGGCTTTTGGGTTGGCATTGGGCGATTTCTTCACTCTGTTGACAACGTCGTTCAACTTCTTCATAACAACATAAGGTTCTTCCCAGCTATGCTGCAGCTTAAGGCTCAGAACTCTCCTTCGCTTCAGGTTATTCAGCCAACTTGAGATTATACACCCTTCTTAAAATTGTGATCCGTTGCTCTGGAGTTGCAGCAAATCTTCATTCGATCACTGGTCAAATTAATTCGCTTCTTAGCAAACGCATGTACTCTTGCCAAATGTACCTCTAGATTATTGATGTAGCCATTCGACGAGGACGGCGTATCACTCGGACGTCCAAGAACAACTGGGTAATCGAAACGTTCGGCCGAACATTTCTACTGGAGACCATCCACTCACCTCATGGATTGAATTTCTGTAAAACAGGAGGAATAGTGGCAAATGTGCATCCCAGTCGGTACGATTCTTCGAAACAAATAATGCCAGATAATTCAAAAACTATTCCATTAAACCTCTCGACCATGCCATCAGACTGGGGATGCACCCTGATTTTAACGTAATATCATAGGGACACCGTAACAAGAGATCCATCCTCGGACGATTTCTTCAGTATATTTCCTGATCTGGGAAAGAAATAGCTTCTGGTAAAGTAGTCCAGCACTACTGGAACATACTGATTTCCTGTCGATGTTACAGTAAGTGATGATACAGGTCCTAAAATGTCCGAAGCCACTCTTTCTAAAGGGGCGCCCAATTTATAGTGCTGCAAGCGACCCTTAATTTTAAGTCTTTTCCGATCTCCGCTAGCGTGGCATTCTCTGCACCGTTTTTCAACGTCGGCAAGAAGTTGATCCCAATGAAATCGCTCTCTGCTTTTATTTAACGTTTTTCGTGCTCATATTTAAAACCATTACTAGTCCCTAAATACATAATTAAAAAACGAAGATTTTTTTATTTTAGCAGTTTTTATATTCACGCGAAGCAAAATATAATTAATATTTTATAAAATATAAATTATAATCGTTTCTAATCGTGCAGTTTCAGATCATCACTATAATTTGCTATAACAATTTAGCAATTATTATTACACGATGAAAATAATTTTAATTAAATTCGTTAAAAGAAGTTGTTTTAAAGCTATGGTGCACAAATTTACTAGACTTAATAAAAAAACTGCATGAGATGTAAAGGATTAAACAAAATATTTGATAATACTTACCTTATAAAATATTAGTTTCGTGCATGAACGTATGGGTTGACTTGGATGAAATTTAAACTACTTTAACACCATTAGATAATGACTGCTTCCCTGAGTGAAGAGCATTGTTTGTTTTCCTGGATATTATTGCAGGATATAATACATCAGAGTGCCTTTTGTTGCAATATTTTAAAGTTGCTTAGAATATGTTCCATTAGACCCAAGAGTTAAGATCTGTGGGACAAAATTTCATTTCATAAACTACGACTAATTTCCATTTAATTATTAAGAAATCGCTTAATTTTTTATCACATTGCAGAAAACTATTTGAATTAACTGTCCGAAGAAAAATAACTTTGTGGATTCCGCTTTTTACAGCATAAAATGTTAAGTGTGTCCCATTAGCCCCCCAGTCTGTGTCCCAGTAAGACACTGCCTGACTTTCTTGTGGAGTGAAATTAATGCGCACGTTTGCCTATTCCTCGGGCATTTAGAAGTTTAAAGCTACAAAATTTGAATTTCTTCTTAACCCTTTGAGGCGCAACCCTTTCCCAATGCTGAAAAAAGGGCAGCCGTTGCCATCGCTCGACTTAGGCACAGCCAGCTGTCGTCAAAAAAGGGTCTCTAGATCTGTGGCACGCGACGAACGTTTCGATCGTCCGCCATTTTGCTGGTAGTTAAGTCGAGCGATGGCAACGGCTGCCCTTTTTTCAGCATTGGGCAATCTATCCAGCTGTTCTCGCATTCTTCCATTTTTCAGCAGATGTCAGTGCTGTTAAAAATAATCGTGACAATTTTTTGACGGGAAATGACGTGCTAAAAAGTAAAGGATTCTCGTGGAGCTATGTCACCCGCAACTATTTTTATAGAAATCAAATCTGTTTTTCGTGCCTGGCAACAGTCAAAAGGTCAGTGTTTGGTGTTTCCAGAGCGGTAACACTGCGCGTTAAAGGGTTAACCTAACCGAAACAGCGAACACATTTTAACCTTGAAGATCTGTGCCACTTACAAACTTTCCACTGGATGCGTACTAATTGAGTTTCAAATAGCAAAGTTGGAAGAATCGTTAAAGAAGAGAAAAGACACTTACATTGTCCGTTTTGGGAAATCCCTCAGTAAAAGGCTATTTTCATTTTCTTCTGGGTAAACTGAGCGTGAGCTAAATATAGTCGGTGTTTTTTTGGGGTATCTCCATAAAAAGATATTTCATCATGAATATCTTATTCAGAAATACAAGAGTCAGAATGCAATTAGAAGTCTAGACAACCAAAAGATAAATACCAAGTGCATTTGACATTACACGGATATATTTAGGAAGCATAAGTAAGAAATAAGTGTCCTACACAGAATTTTATGCATTTGGTAGCTCTATGTTGTCAAAAGTGTGTATTAATAAAAAATCACAAAAAATTTGATGTTTATCCGAAAATCATGCGTCATGCACAAAGTATTTTTATTTTTATCTACTCTAATATGAGAAAGACTTAAATTTTGATTCTTTGTATGTAGAGGATAATCTTTGGAACTAATGAACCGATTCTAAAAATTCTTTCCTTAATAGAGAGCTATAGTAACTCTGTCGGGCATGGGCTATATTTTAAATCGAAATTCAAATGCAAAATCTTTTATTTTATAATAAAATAAAATAAATAAAAACTTCATGAAAAGACACACATAAAATGATGCGTATAGCAAGATAAGATCAAGATAAAATACTGCTTCTAGCAAAATGTTACTTATAGCAATATAAGAAAGTCTGTAGACTTTCTGTAATTAGTGCTCAGTGCGATATTTATTTACAGTGTTTTTATTATTTACAGTGCTGCTGTATATAAGAAACATTTATGTGAGAATTTGTATAAGACGTTATCATCCTATGTCATTATTGCAGTCATTTTATGAATTAAAATGGACCAGTTTTGTTTTTTCATACATTTTTCAATGCCAGTGCTGCCCATGGCTCCCATGAGCTTTTACAGTGACATCTAAACTTTGTTGCAACCCTAAACTTAATAAATGTAATGACAAATATTCATTATTTTAAACACGATTTTATAAAAAAAAAACAGTTTTTTTTTTTTTTTTTGAATGAGTCCAATAATTCAGGCAACGTTTTACCAGGTATAAAGAACGGTAATGTATTGGGCGGCTAGTCTTCTTATAGCGTTTTCTTTTTCAAAGATGACATGAAAAAGCAATACGAATACAAAATTCTGAGACTTTTTAAAAACAAATTTCTTATATATATGTGTGTATGTGAATGGGTGTTCGACTACATAAAAAATCCAGATATTAAATTTCTATGAAAAGTGGAACTAGGGAATGCAATCCCGATCCCGCGGGAACGGGATCCTGCGGGATCACGCACAAATATTTGCGGGACTAGTCTCGCGGGATTACGATCCTAATCCCGCGGGATTGATACTAAGAAATAAATTATTTTTATTACAATTTCACGCCACTTTCTCAATAAAGAGAACGAAAAATTTTGAATATTCATGTCTCTTATCTAACAATATACGAATCAATAATCACAAATTTTAATTCAAAGATTTATTTTTTTATATATATCTTCCAATGGAAGTCTGGATCAAACATCTAAATCTAAATTTTTGCAAATGAACTGAAATATTTCATACTAATTTATCTCTTAGCGAACAGTCACGAATTAATTATAAAACGTTTTAATTTCAGTTTTTAATTTTTTTTAATTCACACATTTAATTATTTTACTAAAATTAAATATAGACCGAGAAATGATTCATTGGATTTGTTCGATTTTGTACGTTCTTTTTACAGCAACTAAGAAAATAACGTAAGAGTGTGAATGTATTTATAAATTGTATTTTTCTGTAAATTCCTGATTTTTAGCAACTAACATAACTAATCGTAATATACTGAGACATAACTTTGTATATCATACTAAAAATCATGATTATAATTTTCATATTTAAGTTATTGTATAAATTATCTCATAAGATTAATTATTATTGTTAAAGTTAAACTTCATAGTGCTTAAAGTCTTACTTTTTTAATTTTTCTCTGTTGAAATGAAGTCCTAGCTAAATGAAATGTCAATCCCGCGGGATTGCTCAGTAAATCTCAATCCCGAAATCCCGCAAGACGAGAAACAATGCGGGATTGCATTCCCTAAGTGGAACGAAAGGAAACTGTACAGTGTAATAATTAAATCTAACACTTGCAGATATAATAGTAGAATACAAAATAGTGTACCATGGGTATGATTTGATGCATTCCAATTATTAATTTAAATATTTAAATATTTCTATCAATATCATGGGAACAAAAATGCATTATGCAACTAAATAAATATATCCAAACGCAGCGATGCTTTTTAGGTTAATTGTTGCAAGAAAGATTTTGATATATGAATCTATTTATGATTTGATATTTCTATTGGTGTTATAAATGTTTGGGTGTCTTGGAACGTATTTATATTTTTTAATTAACTTCAGAAATTTATAATTTGAACCAATTGTTTTCCGCAAACAATTTATTACACTCATTTTTGACGTCACTTCCACCGTGTGGAGTGCCGTGATTATACTTACGGTGTTATTTTATTTCCTAATTCTTTAGCTTAAAATTTAAATTTCTTTAAAATCATCCTTCTAAAAAATTAAAAAAACTGGCACCTATATTTTAACAGCAGTTTCATTACATTTGTAAAAACAAAAGATTTTTTGGGGCGTGCTTAATTGATATTCAGATAACGAGTTTGCATATACTTTAATATGATAAAAGTCGAATATACACTAGTATGTTTGGGAAATTCCTTAATGCAGACTATTTTATTTTTATCTGGAAGTAAATAAAGTTGTTACTGATTATATTTATTATCCAGTAAATGTAGAAATTTTCTGATGAGTATGGCATTTGTGAATGCTATAGTGAAAATGTAATTAAATGATTAGACAAATAAAAGAGAGTCAAAATAAAATTGCCTAGTAGACTCTCATACCTTTAGATATATAAATAGCAAACACATGTGTCCTTTCAGTACATTTTCATAATGATTCTTAGGAAATAATATAACGGAAAATCCTATTTTTACAATTTGTTAAAATATTCATATATATATATATTAATACATTGTTTGCTCAATTTTTTTTTTTTTAAGCTTTCCAATATGTGCCATGCAAGGAAAGTATCGAAATCACAAAATACGAATTTGAGATTTCGGTGTATTTACTCGTTTTGAGATCCACTCGTTTTCGAGCCTCTCGTTTTGAGATCCACAATTTATTTAAGTGATTTTACGGTGATGTTTATATGCATAAGTATGTGTGTGTGTGCGTGTGTGAGCGAGTGAACGCGATAGCCCCGAAACGGTGTATTCGATTGTGCTCAAATTTGATATATATATTATAGACCATACTCGCACGACCGGTACTGAGTTTGGTGTGTACTGGCGGGATCCCCGGGAGAGAAAGAAAGCTTCTTCACGAGGGGTCCGGGAGGTAGATTTCGTGAAGTCACAGTAACGGAAGGGTTTTTCAACGTTTTGTATTGAATCGTATGGGAAGTTCAGTTAATTAAATGCTAAAAATCGCGGTATTTTCATTAGACATGGTCTAATCAAATTATGTTATTTGTTTCAAAATGCTACGTTCATGAAAATATATTGTGTTTATTAAATTTATTTACAAATATACTTATAATAAACGAGTTTGAAATTGAGTTTTATTGAGTTATAAGCAACTGAACAGTGCTTATATCATTTATGTTATTATTTTTATTAGTAGTTAGTTTTTATTAGTAATTTTTTGTATAATAAAAGCTCTTTAAACATTTATATGGCACAGTACAAATAACTCTGTGATTGTAATCTTTATTGATTCTACGTTATTTTAACAAAATTTATATATATTTTCTTCGTGTTTTTAATTAATGCATTTAATTGTACTTTGAAAAGACTAATTACTGAAAATTAATAGTTGAAATGTTTATACTAATTAATAATCATAATATAATTATTTAAATAAATTAATATTTAACCTTTCAACGAAATATCTTTTCTTAAATGTAGAATTCTAATACAGAATAATCTTATTACAATAACATTTTCTGAAAATATAAAGATATATTTTAAAAGTTTAAATAACGAAGAAAATCATATTTATAAACACAATAAGAATGATTAGATTACAATGCACATGATACACGACATTCATATAATTTTCTCTGCAAGATCTTCAATAGAATTGATCGAATCATTTTTTTCAATCTCCGAATTTTCTTTTTTTAATTGATTTTATCTCCTTCCTTCTGGATCAATTCTTTTTCTTTTATTTATTTATTTATTTTTTTGTTTTTAGAGTTTGATAAAAATGACTACAAATTTGGAAAAATGTTGGGTGTTGCATTTGGCACCTGTTGTCTCTTTATACAATCAAATCAGAGCCATCGGGCTTCTGAATTTTATCCTCTTTTATAATCTTGCCCTCATTAACCCTTTAGCACGCAGTGTTCCCGCTCTGGGAACACCCAACGCTGACGTTTTGACTGTTGCCAGTCACGAAGAATAGATTCGATTTCTATAAAAATAGTTGCGGGTGACATAGCTCCACGAGAATCCTTTACTTTTTAGCACGTCATTTCCCGTAAAAAAATTGTCACGGTTATTTTTAACAGCACTGACATCTGCTGAAAAAAGGGCAGACGTTGCCATCGCTCGACCTAACTACCAGCAAGATGGCGGACGACCGAAACGTTCATCGCGTGCCACAGATCTAGAGACCCTTTTTTGACGCAGCTGGCTGTGCGGCACAGCCAGCTGCTTACAGACTGTGTGACAGTTGTATGTAATTAGTACCGTACCTAATTAGCACTAATTCGAATGCACCGTTAGACACTTGTGTACTTTAAAAGATTTCCGTCCACAGGCTGCACGTATTGTATAAGAATTATTTTCTGAATCCCTGTAAACAAACTATCAGCTCTACTCACACCAAAACCTATCCACGTCACGTGTGGCGTTACCTAAAATATACATATCCTATTTGCGCTCAATCGAATGAAACTTTTATACTCTAGCGCACTTCCAAGAATTTCCATCCGTAGACCGCAATGTAAGATAATTTTTACTTTCCGAACATGTACCATGCAAGGAAAGTATTGTAATCATGAAAAAATTCGAATCCGAGATTTTGGTGTATTTACACGTTTTGAGGTCTTCTGAATTCATTTATGCTATTTTTACGAGATGTATGTATGTATGTGTGTGTGTGTGTGTGTGTGTGTGTGTATGTGAGTGAACACGATAGCTCCTAAACGGGACATTCGATTGAGCTCAAATTTGGTATATATGTCATAAACTACCGTCGCAAGACCGGTATTGATTTTGGTGTATATAGGATAGTTTTTCTACAGGGCTACGGCAAAGATTTCTTTTACATTATGGCCTATGGGAGGAAATTCTTGAAAGTGCGCTAGAGTTTAAACGGTACATTCAATGGCGCTCAAATTGGGTATACATGTTATAAACAACTATCGTAAGACCGGTATTGATTTTCATGTGTACAGGACTTATAGTTTTTCTACAATGCTACGACAAAGATTGCTTTTACATTATGGCATAAGGGGAGGAATTATTGAAAGTGCGCTAGCGTTGAAACGGCGCATTCGATTGAGCTTCAGTTTGCTATATATATTTGAATTATTCATCGATTAAAATTGATTTAAATGCTTGGTAATGATATTAATCGTAAGTGTTCGGAAAGTCGAGTGGAGTCACTCCAGATTTTTTTTTATAGCCCTGTGTAAAAACTGTGACCTGTACCAGAGCCGCCGCGAGGAGAAAAACATCTTCGAAGAGGAGAGCCTGGGTGGTGGTCACGTGAACGGTCTGCAGCGTCACGCTAAACGATGGGATTTTTGCTGGTCTTCCTATTGAAACCAATGAGGATTTTGGTCTTACTGGTCGTTTAACCCTTTGAGACGACAGCTGGCTGTGCCGCACAGCCAGCTGTCGTTAAAAAAAGGGTCTCTAGATCTGTGACACGCGATGACCATCTCGATCGTCCGCCATCTTGCTGGTAGTTAAGTCGAGCAATGGCAACGGCTGCTCTTTTTACAGCCTTTTTCGGCAATCTAACCATCTGTTCTCGCATTCTTCCATTTTTCGGCAGATGTCAGTGCTGTTAAAAAGAATGGTGACCATTTTTTACGTGAAATGGTGTGCTTAAAAAGTAAAGGATTCTCGTGGAGCTATGCCACCCGCAACTATTTTTATAGAAATCCAATCTATTCTTCCTTACTGGCAACAGTCAAAACGTCAGAGTTTGGTGTTTTCAGAGCGGGAACACACTGTGCGTTAAAGGGTCAATGCTGTTGTTCTGTTGTTTAAGGGTGTGTAAACGATCTGCGTACATAATGCATTATAAGATTTTGGTGTGTTTAGGGATTTTACTTTTTGTACAGGGCTCCGAAAACGAATTCTTATGCATTCCGGCCTATAAGGTCATACGGGAGAATTATGGGACAAAAAACAACAACATATTTAATTTTTTTAAAGAATGAAAGATAAAATGACTTAATTTGGCATGAAGTAAGCTTAAATAATTTAGACATTATTCAAAGAATCACTTTACATAAATTGAATAATTATTTATTTCATTTAAATTACTGAGTGGCCAGGAATTATATATATATCTATATAACCCATATTCGAGAAATTATGGGTCATATGTGGGATTAAATGTGGGACACCCTTTTTTTTATAGTAATGCATATCAAAAGTAAATAAATATTGTAAAGAATTTTTACTTATGTTATGTGTTGTATTTTAGAAAAAAAACTATTTAAATAATAAAATTATTTTTGTGAGCGTTTCCTTTCGCTCTAAGACCACAATTCCGAACATAATTTCTTGTAATCTATATATATAAATACGCTAAGCAAAACCTTACTGTCCCTTTTGCAGCGCACTGCGTGAACTTAGAAGGGTGAAATTCGGTATAGTTAAAGTTCGTATGGAGTTGCTTGTGCGAATGTTAAAATTTTTGTGTAATATGCTAATGAACCTTAAAAAAAATTAGAGTAGTAAATTGGCGAGTAATATTGTGAGCCAAGTCGGATAATGGTTCCATTGTTGTGTCCATTTTTAAATAACAGCATTAAGTTAAAACGGTACAATAGGGTTATAATATTCCAATAAAATTCGCAGAAAATGAAATTAATCGCCAGTTTAGTGAAAATATTATCGAAATACATCAGCAACAAATAGGGGATAAAAATAATATTACATTATTAATGAGGTGCATGGAAATATTTCCGACAAAACATACTCTTGGGTAAATAGAAGTCAGTTATTTTAGCCCTTAAAAATGATGATTGTACTTTTGTTAATACTGATATACTTAATAAAATACACGGTGAACTGAGAATATTTCTTAGCTACGATAAAATAATTTTCCATGATGACGGTAAAATTATTAATTGGATTTTTTGAGTTATTTCACTGTTAATAGTTTGGATAACTTTCAGTCAGCCGATAAAAAGCCAAATAATTGAAACCTGCGCCAATTGGAAAGAAACCTAACGAGAATCATTGAGCATCATTTCCAGTACAAAGTTCTTGCATTTTCTATATTTTGGAATTTTAATATAATTCTATATGTTTTTCCCATTTCTATAATTTTAAAGAACGATTAATCCAATAAACATACAAATTTCTTTTTAGTATATTGATACGTTTAAACACTGTTATTTGTATATAAGTACTTTTTTTTGTATATTGATTAATACGGTACTTACGTATTATCCCGGCGGTCCGCCAAGACGAGCGATTTTTCGCCAAGATAAATGCCGGACGCAAGAAATTATTGATAGTTTGGAATACGATTGGCAAGTTTACCAGCACATTTGACGAAAAAATTGCTTGGCGGGAATGACCGCCGGGATAATACGTAAGTACTATTAATACTTTTGGCTTTGTTTTGGGAAACAACAACGTTTTAGTCTTTTAATGTCGCCAAGAAAAAATTGTTGGTGGGATTTACGCCGGCTAATCGAAAAGTACCATAGTTTGTGACCACATATGTTAGTGTTGAAAGTTAATTGCATAGTTTTACTGATTAGAAACTTAAGTAATACAAAGGGACGGGGGTCAATTGTAACCACGACAACAGCTATCAATCAAATCGAGGGGCGAGTTGCACCGAAATCCATATCTTGCTTCCCCTCGAAAATACATGCTATCCCTGTTCTTTGCGACACCCCAAAAAACATCACTTGGTCCAGCTATCGCTGTAAGGGGTACATCGAAAATCTGCTACTGCTGACGCTTTGCAAGACCCCCCCCCCCAAAACCTCACTGGGTCTGGCCGTTGCTGTAGGGCCTCTTCAAAAAATGCTACCGCTGGCCCGTTGCGAGACCACAGTGTTCCTCTATGATTGTCCCTTCCATTTCGCGGCCGTGGATTAAATTCATCATCGTCAACGGTGCAACTCGCCCTTTTCTCCTTTCGACCATTGCAATAGGGATGGATGCGAGACGAAAAATAAGTGTCTCGCGTCTCGCAAAATAGCCTAAAAGCTCGTCTCGTCTCGCAAAAATCCCTATATCGTAATGTTAAAAATGTGTGTCTCGTCTCGCAAAAAAGCTGTAAATCTCTGTCTCGTCTCGCAAAAAAGTCGTCTCGCGTAAATCCCTACATTGCAACTAATCCATTCCCGTACAAAGGAAGCATAAATCAATGGAGCGCGAATGCGCATCAAGTTTATGCACCGTTATGCTATCAATGGAGAAGTTTTAACTAGAATCCCATGCAGTAGGAAAATTTGGATTCCAAATAAACGGACAATTCGAAATGTGTCACGTACAACATATTCTGGAGCTATTTTATCATTCTCTTATCTCTCAAAGGAAACCAATTTCCAATTATACCTGCATTTGCAATGACAATAAGTAAGTCTCAAGGACCGACATTTGAAAAAAATTGAATAGTATTGAAGCCGCCAGTTTTTCAGTTGTACGTCACAGAAAAGTAGTGTTCGATCATTCCATGGTTTGAGATGTTATATTAATTTTTTACTTAAATTTTATATACTTTTAAAAAGATACACGATATAACTGTGTAGCCTTGACGAAACCTGGGCAGTATAGGAAATAAAATAGATAAATAAATAATAAAATAAGTAAAATAAACCGGAAATGCCAAAAAATGTATTGCCGCTTTTTGAATATAGCTTAGCCAAGTTATACCTCATTTTTCCTAGCGTTCGAATTTTTCGAAAAACTGGAAAATTAATGCATAATGACGTATTGGTATACGCTCCCAGCTGACGTAATAGAACAAAATAAAAAGCGTTATAAGCAATAATTACAGAGGTATGAGCAATGCTTATATAGAGGTTTAATATATTTCGGTCGAATTTCGACCACTGGGCGATCACTAGTATTTATATACTATGTTTATCCTGTAACTATCAACAACAAAGGGATTATTCTCATTTAAATTAACTGGCCCGTAGAATATGCATTCGTTTTGAATTGATTCCAAAAACTCTTGTTTGCGTAAATGAAAATTTCCGGCACCTTGTTCCATAATTATTTCTAGTTTTTCTTTGTCCAAAATTTTAGTCATTTTTCCTCTGTAGCACAGGGTCATTAACATAATATACAACAAAATATTTCTGCTCTTCGGTACAGTGTGAATTCCTTGTAACACCTTCTTAGCATCTCTTAAGGAGGAGTTTTTTGCTTTTTATTGCAGCCTCTTGTATCTTATTTTCATTGTCACTAGACAGTTCTTTAATCACTAAACAGTTCCAAATTAGCTCGTTTTGCATTTCAGGGACTGTTTACACTCTACATCTGTGGGTGATTTTACTTTTTCGCAAGCAAGATCTCTCGTGATGTCTCTCAATTTTATGCTTTGGGGTTTCCTTTTCAGCACTAAGGGTGCTGTTTCGTTCACATCCATATTTTAGTAGACTTGATTTGTAAATTACTTTGTATACATGATTTGTAAAGAGGTTTTTTAGACATGAATATCACGGTGAAGATCTTTTCTAATGGGTTTTGGCAGATAACGTAGAGGTGCGGGGGAGGAGATTAAAATCTTGAAAGTCGCGCAAGGTTTGCCATTTTTGATAAATGATCTCCAATTTTCCTGCCAAAGAATAACTTCGAAACCGAACCAAGCTTAACGATATCTTCAGAGTTTGGCTAGAAACTAGAAAACTATAGTTAGAATATGCCTGGTGAAGATTGTGAAATAGTATTAGTAGGCGATTTTAATGTAGATTTTAATTCCAAATGTGTGTTTTATGAAACAAGAAAGGCAAACACGGCACACTCATAGATTATGATGCCCATTCCAAACAGTATTTAAAATGGTGAAGTATAGTCGGAATATCTGAAAAAACACTCAAAATACTGGTGTTAAACGATAAAGTAATTAAAAAACTTTGTAAAAAAGTCGGAATATGCTTGATGAAGATTGTAAAACAGTTTCAGAAGGAGATTTTAAGATAGATTTCGGTTCCAAGATGCGTTCTATGGAACAAGAAAGAGTTGATTCCTAATTTAGCGGCCCCTTATTCTCGCCAACCTAAAAAATCGTTGCACTTTGGCGAGCTTTTCCGTCATGGACCTCTAATAGTTACGCAAAAGTTTCAACGCTCCCAAAGGAACAAGCTGGAAACGAAATTGAGCATATTAGCGATAAACGTACCAGTTAAGGAATTCGAAGACTCTTCATTATTAAAACTACATTAACTGGCAACCCAAATAATTAAATGAACAAATAAGTAATGCTGTACTTATATGTTGTTCCAAACCGCCATTTTTATATTACGGTTGTCACGTAAATGCAAAAAGTCGTCATGGTAACTGAATATGTATAGTTATCGCCACCTTGGCTAGAATGGGGGAATGTGGGGAGGTTAAAGTAGGAATCAACCAACTAAAGTAAACAAATTAGTGCTAAAGTTAAGGAATTTGAAGGTATTTAATTATTAAAACTATATTAATTGGCAACCAAAAATAAATAGATAAGTAATGGAAGGCTGTACTTACATGTTGTTTTCAATTCGCCATTTTAATTCTAAACTACGGTTGTCACATAACTACCAAAAATCGTCATGTTAACCGCATGTATTTAATTATCGCCACCTTGGCGAGAGTTGGAGGTGTTAAAGTAGAAATCAACCCAAGAAAGACAAACACGGCATACTCATAGATTATGAGGACGTTTCCAAATAGTTTTTAAAACGGTGAAGTACAACACAAGTCCTCGTCAAGCAATTGGAATATGCTTGACGAAGATTGTAAAACAGTTTTGTATGTGATTTTGAGATAGATCTCGATTCCAAGATGATATTCTTTACTCCTGGGTACCCAAGTACTGCAATTCAGTACTACGACGTTACGTGGAACTGAGACCAGGGCCCTTATTTCTTCAATGCCGCTCCAGTTTCGATAGATCGATGTCAAGATGAAAAAAAATACTTTGATACCCGTGGAGGCTGCGTTTAAAAATAGATTGTACCAAATGCCTTCCTATGAATGCGTATGTCTTTTATTTCTTGAACAACTTTTGGTAAGTGTTTGTTTTCTTTCTGAACCACCAGTTGTAAAATACCAATACCTATATACTTGTATAGGCAATAAAACTAACGAAAATCTACAATTTATACTAAATTTTTGCGTATACTAAAATAAACAACCTTGCCAAACATATGACAGTAAGAGTGTATGAGGACATGAAAATTACAAGTACTTTCTTACATAAAAATGCAGAATAATAAAAAGCTAGTTATGTTTAACTGTCTGGACGCCATGCATTTTCAGTTTTTATACTACGTTCACAAATTTTATAGTTATTCTAATTTAGAATCACGCTAAATAAAGGTTTTATTCTATGTCATAATCCTCGTATGTGAGTAATATTATGGTAATAATTTAAACTGCTTCTACTGTTTTCAGTAGATTTAACAATAAACAAAATAAAATAATAGAAAAATAAAGAAAGAAAAGATACATACTCAGTAATAATTCTTTCACTCACGAAAAAATTTTAATTCCCTGCTAAAACAACCTGGTCGTTCAGCAAGAATTACTACGTAGTTCTAAAACTAAAAGTGTTTCGTTGCATCTTTAAACTATCTTTTCTCCCAGGGAGCTTCAATTGAGATTCAGGTAACGACGTTGGAAAGAGAGTGGACGTTGAAGAAAATAAAGGTGGAATGTCTCAATACCCATCTGGGAAATCCCCGTCAGTGGAAAGGTGGTTTCTTTTCCTCTGAAGGCAAATGAAATCGAAGAGGCTAAATATAGGCTTTTTGTTGTTGTTGTTCTTCCAGGAAAAGATCCCAACCACCCCGCGAATTTGTTATTCAAGGTTCTGAATGCAATTAATTATTTCAAAAATTAAAGAAATGAAGAGTATGAGGATGTGGTATTACTGCGTTTCACACTGCAAGGATGTATTTAGATAAATGAGTAGGAAATAAGTTTTCTAATTTGGATTATGTAGAACTGTTCTAGCGGAAAGAATGCGGATAGTTTATTTTTAGTCACGACAGAGCTTCGGTGCTCAGTGTTCCTTTTTGTTTTTTCCTTTGAGCTTTTCGGAGATACCATTTATGGATGCTTTTACATAATGTATATACGGGATCTCCCAGAAAGATAGTAACGGGCTTTAATTCTTTATTTATTAGAGATAAGTGGGCAGTGTAAATTGAAAAAATGTTCAAAATAAGGTCGGAAAAACTCCGTTAACCCTTTAACGCGCAGTGTTACCGCAAAACGTCAGAGTTTGGTGTTCCCAGAGCGGGAACACTGCGCGTTAAAGGGTTAACGTTTAACACCTAATATTCGATCTTTTTTAATGTGTTTGTGCGCCATTCAATTAATTAATAATATTTTTACATTCTTATGCTATTAGGTCCACATGGTGTGGTATTTTGCGCACACACATACAGTGGTGGCCAAAAGTGTGGACATTTTTTGAAAGTTTCATGTTTTTCAACTTTGTGTGCTTGTAGAATATATTAATTTTCACTTAAATACAAATGTTTATATATCAAATTGAAGGTAAGTTAATGTAGATTTAATAACAAAAACAGAATTAAAATACAAAAATGTTATGCTTATTTTAGTAGAACAAACACAAATCGTTTTGAATAATGACGTGTTTTTAATAAAAGCGTACTGGCCAATCACAAACACTGTTCTGAGGACCAATCAAATGTCTGTAACTATAGTTTAGGTTATTTGGATGGTAAAAGAGTTATTGTTGTCGAAATATTTTGCAGAATGATGCATACTAGTACAATTAAATAGAGTATTGCTGTTTTTGAATATTTTAAGTCCTTTTTTTAAAATTAAACTAATTTTAAACAATGTCACCAACAATAAGAACTGAATGGACATCTACAAAAAGAAGCCGAATTGTCATATTGAGAGAAAATGGCCTCTCTTATGCTGAAATTGCAAGACAAGTTGGTGGTTCAGTGACTTGTTCTGGTGTACGAAAGTTCTGTTTACGTTATAAAAAACCGAAATCAGTGGAAAATAAGGCCAAATCAGGCCGAAAAAAATGCACAAGTGCTACTGCCGATAGAAAAATTAAACGGCTATGCCTTCAAGATAGAAAACTTTTATCAGATGCCATTAGATGTATAATGAATGCAGCGGGTATTGCAGTAAGTTCAAGAACAATAAGAAGAGGGTTATCAGGATTTGGACTACAAGCTAGAATTCCAAGGAAAAATCCATATTTAAATCAACAGCAACGTGAAAAACGAGTTAAGTGGGCAAAAGAATACATTGAAAGGTCAGAAAATCAATGGTAGCAAGTAATCTGGAGCGATGAGAGTAAAATATCACTCTTTGGTAGTGATGGTAGAAAATACGTGAGACGTAGAGTAGGTGAAGCACTTCATCCTGATTGCATTGAAGCAACTACAAAAAACCCAACAAATGTCATGATTTGGGCATGTATGTCTGCAGATGGTGTGGGCCGAAATCAAGTGATTGATGGCATCTTGAATGGCAAAAAATACATCAGAACTGTCCTTGAACAAAAATTGATACCTTCCATCAGGGATCTCTTCCCCAACAAAGCACCATTTATTTTTCTGTAGGATTCAGCTCCATGCCACACAGCAGAAGTATGCAAAGAACGGTTTCAAAATAAAGGCATAGATATATTACCATGGCCAGGAAACAGCCCTGATCTCAATCCAATTCAAAATTTGTGGCGACGTTTCAAAATTCTTATACGAAATAAAGTCCATCCAATAAAAGACAACTTATTAAATCTATAATTGATTCCTGGCACCATGTGATTTCGAAAGATGAACTACAAACACTCGTTTACTCGATGAAAAGAGGTTGTGAAGCTGTCTTAAAAAATAAAGGTTATCCTACTAAGTATTGATTGTGTAAGTATCACTTTAAAAAAATGCAAATCTAAGATACATCTTACTACTAGTTGCATATTTTTTTTTTGTAATAGAGATATTGTAATACTGTTTTTGTTATTAAATTCTACATCAAATTACCTTCAATTTGATATACAAACATTTGTATTTAAGTGAAAAAATTAATATATTCTACAAGCACACAAAGTTGAAAAATATGAAACTTTCAAAAAATGTCCTCACTTTTGGCCACCACTGTATATGTTGTTGCAAAAAACTCTTAATTCTTGTGTTCGTTGCTTTAAAGTCCAGGGTATATAAAATTTTCTAGTAAACAATCCTTTGACAATACTAAACACAAATTTTATTGATTCTGAAAATTTGGCAAACAATCTCCAATACACACTTTACAGAAATTAACAAGCGATATCTTGATTGTTAACAGTCAGCTGATCACGGAAGCTTTCTCAAATGCTGGAATTCGCTTACAATTAAACCTTCCACAGTCTAAAGGTCAGTGGAAATTCTCGAGCGGAACTCTCAACTGCTTTTCAGCATACAACAAAGAATAATTCACAAGCAGCTGCTTTCAAAAATAGGCTTCTCAAAATGCGCAAAAAAGTGTCGCTTATACACAGCTTTCAATGCAGCTTCCTGTACAAGTTATGACTCAAAAAATTGAAGTGAAACTCTGGAGTGACCGGCTCTTTTATACTTTTCGCAAACATTTAACGAACATTCTACGACTTTCGTCTAGTTGCATTTTCGAGAGAAATCTTGATTTGTTCGCATCATACTAATGTTATTGCGTAATACTTATGCTGGAAGCTGGAAAGCAAACATTACAGGCCCTATTAAGACAATCGAACCAAATGTCATCAAGCTTCGCAACTTTCGGCAAACTATCGCCAAATTTTGCGAGAAAATTAATTTTCCAAAACTGAAGTCAGCTAAGCTATATCGCTAATATTTAGCGAGAAATCCCTAAACCATATGTTAAACAATGGGCAAACCCAAAACTCCCTACATCGATTTCTAGTTAACCGAATTTCATGGGACAATATGCAAATTTTAACTATTCGACGCTTTAAATCTTCTTTGATACGAAAACCAGGTATAAGACAACTTAAATCTTTTTTTGAAAGCAACGGCTTGTAATGCACGTTTGATAACTTTATATTTCTGAACATTGCATACTTACTAGCTTTTAGAATAGGAGGGAAAAAATAACCATGGTTTTTTTCATAGATGGGATTGTATTGGGTAGAAAAGTTAAGGATTGCATTTTTTCGAACATGTGCTGAAATATTTGAAAAGTTCAATTCATCAAACAGAGCATTTAAAATGGATGTACAACAATCTGTAGATCATTTAATTAACGGGAATTCGGTAATAATTACATACGTTAAATCTATTCAATGGTAACATTTCTTTGAAATAAAACTGGAAAAAGAACAAAACTGATTACCTTATAAAGATGGTCATTTTATGAATGTGGTAAAGTGTAGTGGTTGTAAAGTGAAATTGTAAAGCAATTGTGTACTGCTGGTCACTATAGGCAGGTGGTCAATTTACCAGGTTCCACTGTACCTGGAATGGTGATAGCCTCTCTCTACTCTTGGCAAAACGTATATATTAATGCAAATCTACTGGCAAAATAAATTTATTAATGTTTAAATTAAAAAAAGAATTACAGAATTAATCTCGAATTCCGACCAATTGGAGACAACTAGAACAAGAATAATATTAGGTTGTAACGAAAGTTTCCCGCCACTACAAATACCGTCTGCAAACAGTTCACGCTGGTGTGTTTGTTCATATTTCGCCAAACAATATTTGTCATTTGAAAGAAAGAGACTTTGCTTTAGAACACTGTGTTGTTAAAAATTATCGTTATCATTAAGTACAAGGTGTCTGAAATGGAACTATCACGTTACTGGATTAGAACCATCATTTACTTCCAGTTCTGTTGCAAAAAGTCAGCTACAGAATGTCAAAGAATTATATGCGTAATTTAGATTCCACTGTTGTATCATACGGCACTGTGAAGGTTTGGTACTGAATGTTAAAAAACGGGGTCTGTGATATTCAAGGAGCAGAGCTCTCCGGCTGGCCTACTAATGTTGATGAGGGACACCTGCGAGAACTTGTGGAAGAAGATCAGTATTTAATCACTAGAGAGCTAGCTGAAGAGTTAGATATTAATGCCATGCCCATTATCCATGCTATCTATGCATCACATAAACTTCATGTACAAGTTCAATCGCTAGGTGCCGCATGAGCTGAATCAAGCAGATTTGGCGGAGAACTTTCGTTATAACCTGATAGATTAAACTTCCGTTTTTCTGCTTTTGAGATTTCAGCTGATGTGCAATGTAACCTGTTCCATTCGAGCCCTATTATTATTTACTCCAGTTCTCTTTGTTTCAAAGTCATAAAAACTGAAATTAATAAATAAATAGTAGAGATGTTACAGGGACTTTCCTTAACTATTAACTAAATAGAGTGTTGAGCCTCTTCAAAATAAAAAATAAATGAATAGAAATCATTTTAAACAGGAATTTTGCCATTATATTTTCTCTGAAAGCGCCTAACTGAAATACAGAATAAGGTATTGGTGTTCGTATGTATGTGTGTGTAGGGGGAGGGGGCGAATTTACGTTGAGGGAAAGGTTCACTGCACCCATCTGCAGAATTCCTCAGATGACAAGAAAATTGAGTGACTAGATAAATTCTTCGTTTTTCTAGTTTCGTCCCCAGAAAGCGATTTCTTCATGAACTTGCTGCTCATATTTGCAAATCGTGAATGACATTAGAAGTACAATTAAAGAGAAATGCAAAGTGTGCATTTTGCACTTAGAAAGTACATTATTTGTTTAAATAAAGAATTTTAACCCTTTAACGCGCAGTGTTCCCGCTCCGGTAACACCAAACTGTGACGTTTTGACTGCTGCCAGACACGAAGAATAGATTTGATTTCTATAAAAATAATCGGGGGGTTACATAGCTCCACGAGAATCCTTTACTTTTTAGCACGTCATTTCCCCCCCCAAAAATGGTCACGATTATTTTTAACATCACTGAGATCTGCTGAAAAATTGAAGAATGCGAGAACAGCCGGATAGATTGCCCAATGCTGAAAAAAGGGCAGCCGTTGCCATCGCTCGACTTAACTACCAGCAAGATGGCGGACGATCGAAACGTACATCGCGTGTCACAGATCTAGAGACCCTTTTTTTGACCTTTTTTTGTCACGAAACCCTTTTTTTGTCAAAAAAAGGGTCTCTAGAACTGTGACACGCGATTTACGTTTCGATCGTCCGCCATCTTGCTGGTAGTTAAGTCGAGCGATGGCAACGGCTGCCCTTTTTTCAGCATTGGGAAAGGCTTGCGCCTCAAAGGGTTAACGCAGAACTACGTTCCTCTATAACGGTCTTATGTACAGGATAGAGAATGGTCTTTTATCTCCTTTTTCAGCTTTTGCGAGTTTCACTATTACTCCGTCAGAAAACTAAGAGCATAAACTAACCCAGGTGAGCCAAGAGAACTGGGTCTACTACTTGGGTGTATTTTACGGCAGTGAAAAAGAGACGTCATCAAATAAAAATTTCGAAAAATTGATACACTCGCGTCATAATTTACGTCATATTTTCAATTGGTGCTATTCTATCTAAATAGCTCTTTGGGACTACACATTTTAAATTTGCAGAGATTAAAATAAATAATTTTCTTCCGTGGAGGGTACATAGATATTCTATATTTACATAAAATTCTCCTTATTTACGAAAACAAATTTTAAAAATGTATTACACGACATTGCACGCCTTAAATAGTCAACCAAAAACTTTTAAAATTCAAAACCACGACGAAATAAAAATGAAGACCCTTATAACTTTAAATGTGAAGTTTCTTGGCATTTACAAATTATCTTACCGCTCACGGCGCCTAATTGAGATTCAGAAAAAAGATGTTGGGGGAAAGAATGGACGGTTAAAGAAGATAAACGTGAAAGACCCATTGCTCCATCAGGGACTTTCTACCAGTACAAAGCTATTTTATTTTCCTCTGAAGGTAAATTAAACCGCAGTGGCTAAATTTAGTCACTTTATTTTTCTTAGAATGTCCGGAGATTTCCCCACGAATTTCCTATTCACGAATGCAATAGCCTGAATGTAATTATACGTCCGGATAAATAAAAGAGTATTCAAATAAAGAAAATGGCGGAGTAAAGCTACTTATATATATATATATATATATATATTTGACACTTTTAGCATGTATTCTGCTTTTTAAGTAGAAAATAAATGCCTTATTCCGAATTAATGTAATTGTTCTTGAAGGGGAACGCATAATAAGGCTTCTGTTTCTTTTTATTAGCACTCAGACCTATTTAAAAAGCTGTAATATTTACATTAACACAAGTTCATAAATTGTCAGTAACAATTTTCCAATTGAAGTACAATAGAAAGTTCGGTTCACCTTTTTATTCTCTACTGTCTATTTAAACCAAGAGAGTGGTACTTATTAATTTACTTTTTTCTTCATTAGTGATTTAATATATAGGGTGATTCAAAATTCATTATGAATATTTGGTAAAGAGATAAGGAATAAGAAAGAAGACTATTTCACACTGGAAAGTATGGGCACAAACGAACGCTTGGCAGTGTAGGGGCGCTTTGTGTCCCTCTTTGAGGCACCTTAAGCTAGATGTATGGAATTGGACAAAGGACGATCATCCACGTATTGTAAAAGAACTGAACGAAATTTCCCTGTAAGATGGCGCTTTGAGGCGTTATCATTATGTTTGCTGTGCGTATGCTTGCGCTAGTAGTATGTGGAGTCATGATTCGTGGCTGTGCGTCGCAACGTTGCCGTCGAAATCTAGAGACCCTTTTTTTGACGACAGCTGGCTGTGCGCGCACAGCCAGCTGCTTCAAAAAAGGGTCTCTAGATCTGTGGCACGCGATGAACGTTTCGATCGTCCACCACTGGATCGCTGGAAGTTAAGTCGAACGATGACAACGGCTGCCCTTTTTTCAGCATTGGGCAATCTATCCAGCTGTTCTCGCATTTTTCCATTTTTCAGCAGATGTCAGTGCTGTTAAAAGTAATCATTACAATTTTTTACGAGAAATGACGTGCTAAAGAGTAAAGGATTCTCGTGGAGCTATGTCACCCGCCACTATTTTTATAGAAATCAAATCTATTCTTCGTGACTGGCAACAGTTAAAACGTCAGAGATTGGTGTTCTCAGAGCGGAAACACTGCGCGTTAAAGGGTTAAGTATTTATATGGTTAGACGGCTGGACCGAAATCATTTAGTGGTCCGATTGGCATAGCTCAGTAAAGGAAAAAACTTCCAGTGGTGAATTTTGAAAGTTTTGATTGTGAGATTCCAGAAACTGACCAGAAACTTTTAAGCAGGGATCAACAATACCTCCTGGAAATAAGCTTTGCTATAAAATCAGGCAATTGTCCATATCTGCTCGTATAGCTATATCTGCTCGTGAACTTTACCCACTTTCTCAGGCAAGATGGTTAACAACAGCAAATGGAATTCTCTGATTGCATTTATTTGTTGAAAACCCAGCAAAATGAACACAAGACCTTAGTTTCTTTTATTCTTAAGTTAAATATGCCTGTGTGATTTCGCATCAAGAGAACTAAATATTTCACAAGTGAACCAGAACTTGTATTTGAAATGATAAAATCTTCAAGATTTCTTCCAGAAAACTTGCTAAAAATTATTGACCCAGTTATTGAAAGAAACACATATTTGCCCACCCAGGAAACTGGCTTTTGTGTATAATAGTCGATAAAAAATATCACGTTAGAAAATTAGGTTTCAGAAGAATCATAAAGGCCAGAAGATTCGAAAATCAATCAGGCTTTTCCAAACACCCAAAATCAATTTATAAGCTGCAGAACTACATCGAAATAATTCACTGGAACATTACGACACTTCACCACCACCTTTGCTGCAAAGATCACCGATCAAAATATTTGGTCTAGGGTCCAATCAGATGGAATCGCGACTGAAACCTTGTTTGTTGGATTCCCGTATCACACACAAGTCGTTCGACGATCTGTCAGGCTAATAACCGAGACGGCGCACAAAAGTGATCGGTTCTAATTCTAGAGATGGGTTTATAAGGACTTAACTTCTTTCAAGATCTTCAATGCCCATTTTTTCCAGACAATCTTATTTAAAATTACCAAAAGAAACTAAAGACAAGTAAAGGACTATATTTCAATACTAATTGATTTTTTGAAAAAAAACAGGAAAAAACTTCTGCTTCAATAGAAATTCTCATATGTTTTTAAAGTGTGATAAGCTACTAATATTTTGTATTATACTTTATTCTACTAAAATATTACTACAGTTACTTATTTTTAGACATATTTGATACTTTTCCATGTATTAGGAAATCTACGAAAATTGATATATTTTCTCAAACTTTAGAGCCGATTTGCTGTCGCCAGATAAAAAAAAATAAATGAGAATATATATATATATATATATATATATATTTCATTTCACATATCTACCCCAAGTACAAGTTTTCCTCAATATAACGTTTCAAAAACAGCTAAAAAAGATTTTTCGGTCAGCCCTAATATATGTATATTATACAGTATTATCATATTATATTATGTTATTCTATATAATATGTTATAATACGGTTATGAAGGACAAAAAAGGCATTACATTGTGCTGCAAACTGTATTTTTACACAATCGGAAAAAAATTTGCTTCTATGGAAAATTGTGAATTTTTTAAAAATATGTGTTTTTTAAGTGTAGGGCGTTACTAATAATTTGAAATATGCAATTTATTTTTCATTTATTTATTTTTCCTATACTTTTCCTCTACTAAAGTAATCTCATAGTTACAATTCACAAAAATTATTTGATTGTTTTCTATTTAAAAAAAAATTGAAATCGCATACTTTTTCAAAGTTTAAGGTCGATGCGCTATCGCCACATTAATTTTTTTTTCATTATATATATACAAATTTTCGGCACTATGGCGTTTGAAAAATTAAAAAAAAAAAAAAATTCTGCTCACCCTAATAAACACAAGCGCTCCCTGCACTCATAGGTACGTTTGCTCCTATGCTTTTCTATATGAACATACTTGTTTTCCTATTTCCTAACTCCTTACCACAAATTGATGATGAATTTTGAATCCCCCTGTATATAATACAAACATTTAAAATAAGTTACACAAGAAATTAAGCTGTTTCTTTGTACCCAATACGTTCCAGATTCATCTATATTTTCCCGGTAAATCTAAAACTTATTTTTAATTTTCTCTATTAAACCTGACTGGATTTCTAGCGCCCACTCTCCATTTACGGTATTGTAAATCACATCGTAAAGTAATCGTCAACCACACAACATAATTTTTTCCAGTATAATAATTAAAGATAATTAAAAATAAAAAGCCTCTGAAAACTCGTGCGTCAGTGTGTTCAGAACGGCTAAACCTGATCGCCTTCTCGAGTGCAATTTCGGTTTGGATGGCATCATTAAATAGCTTCACCTTGGAAACGGTTTCCTTAATAGCGGAACGTGCGGCTTCATTTACTTGATTAGTGATTCATTAGTTTGAGTGCAAAAGTTGACAGAATTTGCTACTTAAGCATGGACAAGACCCTATATTTACCACATTGAGTGATATGTTGCAGGAAATTAGGCACTGATTGCTATCGTAGAGTATTTGCTTTAATTTTATGGCAGGTGTCAAAATAAATTTAAACGTACGCCACAGGAACGTGCAGATCACAGGTTTCACTTACTTTGTTTCCCTCCCGAGCAAATAAACATAGTATTAGTAATGCATTTTTAAGCCTTTGAGGCGCAACCCTTTCTCAATGCTGAAGAGAGGGCAGTCGTTGCCATCGCTCGACTCGCTGTGTGCGGGCACAGCCAGCTGTCGTCAAAAAAGTGTGTCTAGATCTGAGGCACGCGATGAACGTTTCGATCGTCCGCCATCTTGCTGGTAGTTGAGCGATGGCAACGGCTGCCCCTTTTCAGCATTGGGCAATCTATCTAGCTGTTCTCGCATTCTTCCATTTTCAGCAGATGTGAGTTGCTGTTAAAAATAATCGTGACCTTTTTTTTTTTTTTTTTTTTTTTTTCTTACGGGAAATGATGTGTTAAAAAGTAAAAGATTCCCGTGGAGCTATGTCACCCGCAACTATTTTATAGAAATCAAATCTATTCTTCGTGACTGGCAACAGTGAAAACGTCAGAGTTTGGTGTTCCCAGATAGGGAACACTGCGCGTTAAAGGGTTAATACATTTTCCGACAATATCAAAATAATGTGAATAGATCTCTAACGATTTTTTTTTTTATATGATGAGTATAATATTAACACATTTTACACAGGTATGAACAAAAGATTATTTGATTTTGTTTTTAAATAACATTACATCTTGTTTAAAAATAGTATTGCATTACTGTGTATGAACATGAATAGTTTAGAGTGCATTTTAGGAATTTATATATCACAATTAGGGTTTATGACAGTCTGCGTACGTTATCGAAAAGTTTGGCAGTCTTTTACAAACCCAAAATATTATCTTCATTATGCTTTAAGGATATTTATTGAAATAACTATTTTAATAGCGTCGCATTATTGTCTTTTAATTTAGTTGTGTATTTTTATACGTTAAAGAAAAAAAGTTTGTTAGAAAGGGTTTTAAAATTATTCTAGCGTGATTTCCCTTTCTTGCCTAAATATTTTTCTCAACAAGATTAAAATCTGGGTATATTATTTTGTGCATGGAGCCACGTCGAATTATATTGGCTCGTTTGATTTTTGAATGTAATGTATAAGATACTTTCCTGAAACATTCATTATTCATTTTGTTAATTTTAAAAAGTATACTTTCAAAAAGTCTTTTGTCTTAACTTATACTTATTCCGCACAAAATAATCAGTTTTTTCAAAATAATACATTAAAAATAAAAACTATTCAATACATAAAAAAGTACTATTTAGAACATTTCCTTTATTCACAAATAACTTTGTGGTTAACAATATGTCATTTTCAGATTTTTGTCCCCAAGCTTCTTTAGAATCTTGGCTGACAAAAATCTGAAAATGACATATTGTTAACCAGAAAGTTATTTGTGTGCTTTTGACGACAGCTGGCTGTGCCCGCGCACAGCCAGCTGTCTTCCAAAAAGGTCTATAGATCTGTGGACCTTTCACGCGATGAACGTGTCCATCATCCGCCATCTTGCTGGCAGTTAAGTCGAGCGATGGCAACGGCTGCCCCTTTTTCAGCATCGGGCAATCTATTCAGCTGTTCTCGCATTCTTCAATTTTTTTCAGCAGATGTCAGTGCTGTTAAAATTAAACGTGACATTTTTTTTTTTTTTTTTACGGGAAATGACGTGCTAAAAAGTAAAGGATTCTGGTGGAGCTATGTCACCCTCAACTATTTTTATAGAAATCAAATCTATTCTTCGTTACTGTCAGCAGTCAAAACGTCAGAGTCTGGTGTTACCAGAGCGGGAACACTGCGCGTTAAAGGGTTAATAGTTGGAAACTTTCTTATACGGCCAACTGCCAGTTCTCCCGTGAACTTGAACCTGGAACACAATCCCACACATGAATTCGCCTATCTCGGATTAAAGAATTCCTTCTCAGGTGTCTGAATCGCTACCGCAATTGGAATGTTGGATTATTTTTGGGCCGACATACAGCTTAATCAGTTTACATGGTTAGATGGTTACATCAGTTACACGGTCAGTTTACATGGTTACATGGTTACGACAGCAGACTGTGCCGCACAGCCAGCTGTCGTCAAAAAAGGGTCTCTAGATCTGTTGCACGCGATGAACGTTTCGATCGTCCGCCGTCTTGCGGGTAGTTAAGTCGAGCGATGGCAACGGCTGCCCTTTTTTCAGCATTGGGAAAGGGTTGCGCCTGAAAGGGTTCAATTAGGTCCGCAAAATATGGGTCACTGATTTACATACTGCTTAAAGTTTAGTAAGTGTAAGGCTTACTTTGTTGGCTACAAAAATGTTTTCTTATACATTGCGGCCTATACACTCAAATCATTTTAAGAGTACTAACGCCTGAATACTAGATCCTATTGAATTGAATGCAATTTATTTGAGCGCTTGGCTGAGATCAAGTGTTCTGGATGTCGAGTGGTGTCACTCCAGTGTTTTTTAAATTGCGTTTCATTTGCTTCGTTAGTTTGAAAGCTATGAATTAAGATTTCCAGAATTTTTTAACTCTACTAAGAAACCGACAGCTAAAGTTAAAAGCGCAAAATATTTTTTCGAAATATTACACGCTCGCAAGTACTTTATAACAGAGATAAACAATGGCTGACCGCCCCCAATCATTCATGCAAAATAATTTGACAGAGATCAAACATCGATTCCTTCTAGAAGAACGAAAAAATATATTAACTCCTGGCTTAAAATTAAGAAAACTGCCTGATGATAGCAATCTGTGCCTAATTATCTGCAGCGTATCACTCAATTTCGTACCCCAAGGGTCTTTATCTGTGTTTCGCTGGCAACCTCTGTCGGCTTCTGCACTCAGACTAATGAAACGCTGATTAAGTAATGAAGCCGCAGCGAGCCTTGTCAGTTCACCATTAGGTAGCCGTTCCTAAGGTGACATTATTTAATGATGCCTTCGCAACGCTGGATAGATTCTAAAAGATGGTGATGATGCCGTGCTAAGTCATTTTCAGCCTGGCAAAGATCGGCGAGTAGAATTTCTAAGTCTTTTTATTTAGAAGATCGGTGTTCTGGTGAAGTAGAGTGAAAGGAAGTTTCCTATGTGAGAAAAATTTTCATTTTGAAATTTTTTTATGCGTTTCCAAGGGGTTTTTTCCTTTCTTTTTTGAGTAAATCTAAAAGCTAACATTTATTTTATCGAACTAGAAACGGAATGAGCTAAGATATTTTTTTTCGCACTTGATAGTTCTATATCATACTGAAATTTAGTAAATATATTTCGAATTAAGAGAACAGAATGCTTTTCTCCCCAGCTTCCTTATGGATGTCTCCATTTCAGAAAAAGTAAATAAATGTGTATTTATTTTTATTTTATTTCGTAATCTTTTTAAAAAAAAATTTGATGTGTCCAACACATGACTTCCTTGCACGTCTATTAAATCAAAAATGTTTTTTACGCACTTCCTCTAAACTTATTTGTTTGAAAGATATAAAATATCAATGATAGTAAGGTTTAGCGATTTCTAGCCAAATATTTCGATATCGCCAAGCTGAGTTCAATTTGAAAGATTTCCTTCTGACACTTTATTTGGCGATATTTCACCAAAAGCCGACAAACTTGAGATAGTTTGCGAGATTTTGGGGATAGCCAAAGTAGTCATTGACCACAGACTTTCAATGAATTGAATGCATCCATACACCTTAATGTATTTAAAGTCATTTGGCTCACCCTGTAAATAAATTCCCAGTCGATTGCTGTCAAAAAAGATATTGAAAACCGTTAGGTATTATAATATAGTTCTAAATACAAAAGTTCAAAATTCTACGGGTTAAAGTTTTAGAGTTATACAAAATACGAAATACTTTTTGGCGCCAAATTTGGCGATATTTCGGCGAAACTCGTCAATGTCGACGACATTTGGCGAGATATTAAGCATGGACCAACAATGACAGATTATCGCCAAATTTGGCGATATTTCGCCAAAACTCGCCAAGAACGATGACAAATGGCGATACTTTGGGCATGGACGAAATGACTGACTATCGCCAAATTTGGTGACATTTCGGCAAAACTCGCCAAGGTCGAGGACAGACGGCGAGATTTTGGGCATGTACCAAACAATGACTGTCTACAATTGTATTATATTAAAGATGTCCATAGACATTAAAGTACTGAAATTCTTTTCGGTGGTCCTGTAAATAAACTCTCCAGTAGATTTTAACCAAAAATCGAGATGCACAACTAGATGTTACAACAATCTTATATATGAAATTTCATAATAGTTTTTGAGATTTGAGAAGTAAATATGCACACACGTACACAAAAAAGTCGCCAAGCTTGGCGACTTTTGGCATAGTTCTTGAGGGAGGCACGTGACCGTGGTCGGACCATTAACTAACTTATGTGGTAGGACGGTATTGTGCTTGAAATGGATGAATCTCCTGCAATTGCCGTTGAGCGTAATGTATTGGAAATCTTTTGAGTGTTTCTGTAGCAGAACTGTAAATGATAAAGACACTTTTTTTAATGGAGAAATTCATTTTCTAACTCTTTACAGCATATATCACTTCTGAGTCGTTTGAAATAGCCCAATACCTCTAAAAATCGCTTTGATGAATTTCGGCCCATAGAGCGTAATGTATTTCGAATCTTTTAGGCGGTTCTGTAGATAAACTATCCAGTCGAATGGAACCGAAACGGGAGGTGCAAAACTAGATGTTACAACAATCCTAAATATAAAGTTTCAACATTCTACGCCTAATAGTTTTTGAGATAAACGAGTTTAATGAATTTCGGCCCATTGAGCGTAATGTATTTCGAATCTTTTGGGCGGTCCTGTACATAAACTATTCATTCGATTGCGACCAAAAGGGGAGGTGCACAACTAGATCATAGAACAATCCTAAATATCAAATCTCAACATTCTACGACCAATAGTTTTTGAGATATGCCAGTTACATACATACGTACGTACGTACGTACCTACGTACGTACGTACCTACGTACGTACGTACAGACGGCATGGAAAAACTGACCACAATAAACTCGCCGCTGGTCAAAATGAGTTGCAGACGCGTTCATATGATCGTGCAGATCATATGATCGGAAGTTCATATGATCGTGCATGCTAGCCTACGATGAGATGCATCGAAAAAATTCTTAAAATTAAATTTAGAGGTAGTCAAAATCGGATTTTTTGTCGAAATTTGGCCCCCAAAATTTTTCGGGATCACATTACTTCCTTATACTACGTACAAGGAAGTAATAACTGTTCTACAGCGCTGCATAGTTATTTTTGAATTTCTGGAGAAGTTTTATTCGACTGAGAAAGATAATCAAAACAATTTGTCTGAAGTGAGCAATAAAATATTTAAAAAAATTAATTCTTGGTTGTTATTTATTATTATTATTATTATAATTATTATACAAACCATTATTGTAAAAATTTTTTTAGTCGATTTCAAGTACTCTTAGAGGATATGAAAAAAGGATTAGAATAGAATTTTTATTTGTCTCCCAAAGTGTAAGTAAGACATTTTGTCAGAGAATTGCAATGGGGCGGTTTTTATGTTTAGAAAGTAAAAACAATCGGCAAAACTTTCTTTTTATTATTTTAATTCGAAATGTTTAATATTTAGTTCCTAGTCAAATTTTAAGATTATTTAAAAGTTAAACTTTTATTTTAAAATGATGAAAAACAAAATTATATTTATTTTATTTGATAATAAAATTTGAGAATTTGATTTAATGTCATTTTTGAATTAACTGGTTGACATATTTAAGCTTTATTGTAAAATGATATTAATACTTTAGTCATGCAATAGTTAAAATTTGAATTTAGTTACAGTACAACATCTCCCTTTGAATTGGTTAATTACATCTCAAATCTATGTCCATCAAATTCTAGTTGTCTGTCAGCAGGAAATTGGGTTTTCTATTCAAATTCCTGGGGTCTCAACAAGTTTATAATTCTCCAATCTGTGAAATTTGCGTATTCTCGGAAAAACTTAACTTTGCAGGCAAAGTATTACTAAACGGTCTGAAGCCTGCTTAACAGTCATGAGATAACAGTATAAAATCTCATAAAAGTAAATGTTAGCGCACCAAAATTAAGGTAAAAGATATTTTGACGTCAGTACGTGCGTCCGTCAGCTTTTAGGGAAGTTCAAAATTGGAAGTTTCGCATGAATTGTTTTTATTTTTGCACACAATATTTCAAATTGCTTTAGTTATGCAACGGGAACATGCGATTATTAATTTAAAAAATCTGAAGTGACTCCACTCGACTTTCCGAACACTTACGATTAAGATCATTACCAAGCATTTAAATAAAATTTAATCGATGAACAATTCAAACTTATATACCAAATTGAAGCGCAATCGAATGCGCCGTTTAAATGCTAGCGCACATTCAAAAGTTTCTCCACATACGCCATAATGTAAAAGAAATATTTGTCGTAGCCCTGTAGAAAAACTATAAGACCTATACACATCAAAATCAATACCGGTCTTACAATGGTGGTTTATAACATATATACCCAATTTGAGCTCAATCGAATGTACCGTTTAAACACTAGCGCACTTTCAAGAATTTCCCCCCATAGGCCATAATGTTAAAGAAATCTTTGTCGTAGCCCTGTAAAAAAACTATAAGTCCTATACACACACCAAAATCACTACCGGTCTTTTTACCGGTTAATCAATACCGGCGATGGTGGTTTGAGCTCAATCGAATGCACCGTTTAGTAGCTATCGTGTTCACACACACACACACACACATCTCGTAAAAATAGCATAAATGAATTCAGAAGACCTCAAAACGTGTAAATATACCAAAATCTCGAAGTCGAATTTTTTCATGATTACAATACTTTCCTTACATGGTACATGCTCGGAAAGTAAAAATAGGAGATTTGTTACAATATACGGTGATAATAAACATTTCGTGCATATTAAATGTATTTGTTACATTCCTCCCTTCTTCAATGGGACGCTTCACGAATAACTAAACGATAAGTAACCCTATGTTAACATAGTAGAGCCCGTCGAAGCTTCGGTAGAAAGTACTACCTAATCGTCTTTCTTACTGCAGTTCTATTTATTTTACATGTAATGTTCTTCCTCATGTGAAGCATGAGTTTCCTAGAATTTTTTAAAAATTTCTTTTTCATATTTTATACAAGTTTTTCAGATAGAACGGTTATTTTTCTATTACTTGAAAATATATCTGTAGTACAGTGTAGTATCTTTGTTTGTGAAAGCTTAAGCTCAGAACCTTTTAAAAAATCATTAGCATTCGTCTAAGGTTAACCTACGAAAAGACACTATAGGTGCTGCAATAAACAATAGTACGACTGCTGAAGGACAAAATACAGATTCGCGTAACAATATTAATTAAATATCACAAACTTTTAAGGCTTTTTTCAACATTATATTATGCAGACGTTATTATAGAAAAAAAACTGTCACTCAATATTTTTAATAAACCATGATTAATTTATTCAGCTTTAATTGGTATGTTGCAGATCTGCAGCATGGTAATACAAATCGTTAAGTTATACATTGTCCTTTAGGGTTATCTGCTTGCTGAAAAAAATATTCTTGTATAGTAAATGAGCGTTCTTTTAAATGTTTTTTACTACACTATGATTAATTTATTCATTTTTAATTGGTATGTTGCAGATCTGCAGCATGGTGATACCAATCGTTAAGTTATACATTGTTGTTTAGGCTTATCTGCTTGCCGAAAAAAAAATATTCTTGTGTTGTATAATAAATGAACGTCCATTAAAAAGTGCAACAGAAATCCCAGACAGCACAGCAAACTTGCATCAAATTTGCAGCAAGTTTGATTTATCAAGTCAATAAACTTGAATCAAGCTTGAAAATTTCAAGCGTGTAAGCTTAATGCAAGCTTGATTCAAGTGTTCAAGTTTACACTTGCCCAGCTTGCATTAAACTTGACATAGCAAGCATGAATCAAGCTTGACATAGCAAGCTTAATTTCAAGCTTAAAAAACGTTCCTTAAAAAAATTTCTTAAATACATGGGGTGCCCGTCGGCGAACTCACCCTACATATTTTAATTTTCCAAGCATTTTCCCCTCTATGCTGAAACTTCAAGTTAATTTAATCTGTTTCCATCAATTGTCCGCGTTGGAACTCGAGACCTAAGGGTTGGGAGGCCAGCGTCCTAACCATTCCACCAATCTACCTCGCGCTGGCATGACTAAAATTTGAAGTGACTGTTATGGTTGTCACGCCGTTTCCTGGCGAGATCTATCAGTGCCCGATGCCGATCTGTTTCTTTTATTTTTCCATGGGATGAATAAAGATAAAATAATGTTATGTGTGATTTAGAGACTCTACTAATAGAGAAATAAGCATAATATTAACTTAAAAGCAGCACACGTTTTAAAACTTTCAATATCGCGACACTCATGTTGGGCAATACTGGCCAAAATCGAGACAAACAACTGATTTTGAAACCTATTTCGTAGTATAATTGTATTTTATTTTGAAGAATTTCCATATCTGGAAATATAGAATCTTTTTTTTTTAATTCTATGGTCAAGTACATTTATGACTGATGATAAATTATTTGTTATGTGGATGTGACTTTCCAAATCAAGCAGTAATCAAGTTGTATTCAAGCTTGGCAGTTCAAATGACTTGCTTGCTGCAAGCTTAAAATGAATTGAAATGTCGAGCTTGTATTAATACGTCAAATTCAAAGAAATGTCAAGCTTGATTTAAGCTTATGTGCTGTCTTGGATGTAACTAAATCGTCAACCTTATTTTGTCGCATTAAGTAAGAATCGGGCAATTAGCGTTAGTCCAGCACCAGAGAAAGCTTCCTCTTCTGCTGGAAAAATCGAAACCATTTTGAGATACCCATCTCCGCAGATGATATTAACCCTTTAAAGCGCAGTGTTCCCGCTCTGGGAACACCAAACGCTGACGTTTTGACTGTTGCCAGTTACGAAGAATAAATTTGATTTCTATAAAAATAGTTGTGGGTGACATAGCTCCACGAGAATACTTTACTTTTTAGCACGTCATTTCCCGTAAAAAAATTGTCACGACCGTTTTTAACATCGCTGACATCTGCTGAAAAATGGAAGAATGCGAGAACAGCTGGATAGATTACCCAATGCTGAAAAAAGGGCAGCCGTAGCCATCTCTCGACTTAACTACCAGTAAGATGGCGGACGATCGAAACGTTCATCGCGTGCCACAGATCTAGAGACCCTTTTTTGACGACAGCTGGCTGTGCGGCACACCCTGCTGTCGTGACCATGTAACCATGTAAACTGACCCTGTAACTGATGTAATCATCTAACCATGTAAACTGATTAAGCTGTATGTCGGCCCAAAAATAATCGAACATTCCAATTGCGGTTGGGATTCAGACACCTGAGAAGGAATTCTTTAATCCGAGATAGGCGAATTCATGTGTGGGATTGTGTTTCAGGTTCAAGTTCACGGAAAAACTGGCAGTTGGCCGTATAAGAAAGTTTCCAACAATTAACCCTTTAACGCGCAGTGTTCCCGCTCTGGGAAAACCAAACTCTGACGTTTTCACTGTTGCCAGTCACGAAGAATAGATTTGATTTCTATAAAAATAGTTGCGGGTGATCACGACAGCTGGCTGTGCGGCACAGCCAGCTGCGTCCAAAAAGGGGTGTCTAGATCTGTGGCACGCGATGAACGTTTCGATCGCCCGCCATCTTGCTGGTAGTTAAGTCGAGCGATGGCAACGGCTGCCCTTTTTTTCAGCATTGGGAAAGGGTTGCGCCCCAAAGGGTTAATCCTTAATATTTATTCATCCTTATATTATACATCCTTAAATTTTAGTTCATTTCTCTACTACTACTTATTCCTATTATTATTTCATCACCGCGAGATCCGCATCCACTATTTATTGGCAATGACTGCAGCCTCTTCCAGGCTGGCAGATTTCGCACTTTGGCTTAATGAAGCAAAGAGCGAGTTGAGTGAGGAGAGATCGCCTCAAGATTTAGGTCTGGGGCGCTTTTCTCCCAAGAAGATTATGTATCTAATAGTCGTCCGCTAATCGGATCAGAAAATCTGCGACACAGCGAGGCGGAGTGTATTTCTAGGAAAAGAAAATCGCATCATCCAGCTATTAAAACGATGAGAGCAAGTATTTTTATAGAATGAAAAGGATACTGATATTCTTGAGCTCAATTTTCATTTATTTATGTTCTCGTTTCTATCTACTCGGCATTTAATCAAAAAGATTATTATTATTACGTTTTTCTTTTTTTAACTACTATGTAGTATTTAACAATAATTACAATTTAACGTTTAATCAAGAACATAATTAAATGAAATCAGAATTATAAAAATCTGTGCTATTTGGATTTTCAGGTGTAGTTGAAAGACATTTATTGTTTAAAATTAACTAAGAAATTATAAAATTGTAAAAACAGGCAGTTTGTAACTTCTCTTGTAGTTTCACAATACTGTTCTAAAAATTAGCATTTCTTCTAAAACTGGAAAATAAAGCCCGTTATGGAGGCAATTGCAACGGGCGCTAAAAAAAACGTTCGACAAAAATATGTCTACACTCAATATATTTAATCTTCGGTCACTTCAAATCAATAACTCCACATTCAGTTTTCATTATACACTGAAGTCGAATTTTATACTCTTCTGGAAACGTGTAGAAACTTTCCGCTTTCGAAAGATTTCGTTTTGTGTAAGCAGCTTCTCTTATATCAATGCTTCATGCAGAGGGGAAAAAAATAAACTGAGTAATCTACAAAAACGATCTTAAACAAATTAGAATCCCAACTCCTCCTTCAAAGCCTGATAACCTTTACTTCAATATGACGTCTTTGTCACTTGCGCCTCGGAATTTTGTCACGCAAATAATGATTTTTTTTTTTTACTCTCAGAAATAAAACAGAGCTAAAAATAGCGAAAAATTGCTTTAAAATGGGGGGACAGGTTGATTTTCAGATTTTTAAAGTAGCGCAGATTGTTTTCTATATTTTTGTACATAGTTATGAAATTTTTCGAGCGGATCGTACAAACGGTATAAATGTTACTGCGCTTTTTGTGCTTAACTTTTTAATATTTTTGAAAGTATGGAGATAAAAGTTTTATCTTGGACTGGTCCCCCGTTTTTCTTAGAGAATCAGTCAATCAGTGAGACAGTGAGACAGAGATCAGCATAACTATAGAGTAGGATAATTAATAAACAATATTTAACCAAGGGCATAAGTAAATTAATTCAAACATTTAAGAAGTATATGCGTTACATTGATTCGCAGGTGTAGTAAAAAACATATGTTGTTATTAAATTTAAATTAACCAGGAACTTATAAAAAAAAAAAAAAAATGTTATCTGTAATTTTTCCTGTAAATTCATTGTAAATGTAAACAATAACATCAGTGTTTCCCACCAAGTTGGTAAAGCTATCCGTCCCCTAGATCTTGGCTGATGAGATCTGGATAGTCCTAACCATAAATAGGGTCGGCAGCCAATTCACTCTGAATGTGAAATGTAACTCTGGCATCTCAAGATGTTGAAAATATGAAGTAAATAATTAACTATTTTAATTGTTATTGTTTTGAACAATTAGTTTAAAAATTATTCGTTTATTTTAAATATATTATTATTCGCGGTTTCAGATAGTTCAAAATAATTTAGTAAAACCTATTTACTGAAATAATTTTGAAATCTATTATTTTAAAAGTTTCTACAGAATATTGCAAAATGTGTTTTCAGTAGATACTTTAGAAACTAGTGTGAAATAAAAATATTTTATTTCCTAGGAAGAAATTAATTATCTCTCAATGCAATTAATTATATGACGCAAGTTTAAATTATTATGTTATGAGTTTAAAAATATGTTTACTTAGAGAAACTGAATGCAGAATTTTTATTAATGGAACACTTCCAATTAAATGCATGGTCTGCTAAATTTTAAATTAAAAATTAATGACTTGTAACTTTTAAAATCGAGAAATCCCCCCCCTCTATAAAAAGTGTGGTAATTTTTAGAAAATAATATTTTTAACGTAATTGAAACAGTTATTCGATACAAGTAAATCTCGATTCATTTAACTAGGTTAAAGTGTACTACGAGTTTTTAAGGAGATGTAAATCCGCATGAAGTAAAATTGTAAAAAATCTTTTTCCACACACAACAGCAACAACAACTAAAACAAAATTAACCTAGGCGACATCTTTTGTTCGAATTGATGTTAAGACACTAAAGGAGTTCTTCATATTAAAAAAACAATAATAATAAGGTTTTAAAATATAGATGGTTACGGATTTTTAATATCCACCACGTCGAAAAATAAAAAGCTAAACGATATTTTTTCATTAATATTTATCAAATAATCGACGACTTTAAAATCACTAAAATATGGTGATTGGTGGTGAGAGAGGAATTTTAAATTTTGAATCATAGCTCCAAAAATATTGGCTTTATTTCATTATATCCCATTTGAGAAATATTTTTTAGTCTTAAATATAAACATAGGGCTTCGTGAATTATTTTTTATATATGCTATGAAGTATTGAATCGTCTTAAAAAACATAAATTGAAAATTTTTGTTTTCGTTAGAATTCAGTTTTTCGAATTACATAATCCAAAACCTTAGAAAATAATCTTTGGTTCGATCAATAAAGTAACTTTGAAAATGCAAGGTGATCAATTTAAAAGTGTACCCATTGGTTTTTTCTTATTACCTTTAAATCTGACAGATGTGGCAACTTTTCTTACAATGAAGTATAATTGTTTATACTGTATGTATATAAATATACAGGTTATGATATACATTATCTGACCCGCAGAAGATATTTGTAACATATAAAATTAAACATTCTCTCAAAATTCAAAATTTCTATTGGCTTGCTTCAAAATTCTTCAGGGCGTAGTAACTTTCGTTTTAAACAAAGGATTTGTATCAGGATCTACATTTAATTAAAACGCAAGTAATATATCTCCCCTCTTTCTCACAGTTTTCTGGCACCACACCTCACAAGAATTTCCTAAGGCTAGGAGACCCGGGCGTTTTAATAACCAGTAAATGCACCTCTTTTGGAAAATGTGATATTTTATAGAACACGTGATCCGAGATTATATATTTTGAAACGCAGCTCGGAGAGGGGCTTTTTCGTGACTTCAGTCGCCGTGTACACTTGTATGAAAACTAAATAAAAATATATCTTCGTAATCCCGGAGTGGTTCATTCCATACGCTTACAACTTCAGCCCGAGTTCTCCTTCCTGCCTTACGTAGACCCGGCTACCAAGTTCCAGCAGCGACAGGCCAACGATTTCTAGCTCCGAGGTCAAACCCCGTTGTCCATTCCAGCACAAAGGTTTGCAGAGATTTCGCAATATTATACCATCAGACTGTAGAATATTGAAGCTGGAAATGATAATTATTTTGAAAATATTGCTTATTTGTCTTTGAAACAGTCTATACAGCAGTATTTCTTCTTTGTTTCTTTCCTTGGTGAGCGGCGTCTTCGACTGGTGACCTTAGATAGAAACTTTGGAAATTAGGAATATACAAGTCCGATAATCGACCAGTAAGTAATGCAAAGGGTATATTTCTTTCGCCATCTTTCTTTCTTTTTTTAAATTGTAATTAAAGTTTGAAATGCGTCAGTCATTTTTGTGCCCAATAACTCTAAACATATAATTTCTGCGATAATAAAAGCTTAGAAAATTGTTAAGGTGAAAATTTTCGTAACTTATTATTATTATTATGATATTATTAAGATATGCTATAACACCTAGTTTAACAGTAGTTGCACATTCACACTACTTTTACCTAGAATGAAAAGTATTGCAAAATAATATACTTCTCATATTACCTCTGTTTCCACGATAAGTGGACTGTAGTAGTATTTCGAAAAGTAATATAATGCGGTTGTAACCAATAGAAATTTTTATTTCTGCAAATCCGAACGATTTGTGAAGATGAAACAAAACAAGCAAGTGTTACAAAAAAATCCAAGTAAGCAAGTGATACAGAAAAATCCATGTATAGGGAGAGGCATGAAACAAAGCAAACCTAAAACATAACTCACCAAATAAAGCGCCAAACATAGAAGTCTCGTGAAGGCGCAAACAACCTCATAACTTTATTGACAAAAAAATAAAAGAAGAAGCTGAAAATATTTTCTAAGTAAGCCAAATTTTCAGGATGATTATGAGAGTGTGGGGGGGGGGGGGAATTTGAGGAATATTGGAAAACAGTTTTTTATATTGCATACAGTACGTTTAAGCAATTCAACTGAGTGCTTCTAGCTTTAGCTGTAATTAAATTCTGAATTTTTTAATAGGTTGTTTGAAATTACAGTTAATGAGTTTACATGAACTAATCGATTGTGTAAAAAAAATAAAATTAATAGTTAGTAAATAATAAAGTAAATAATTTCAATACCTATAAATTACAATGTAAAAATCAGAAAAAGACTTTCTGTTACTTTGAATTAGTAGCTCTCGCAAGGTTAATAAAAAATTATGATACATCTGCAGACTTTTATGCGCTATACGAATTACCTTGTGCTAAAACAGAAAGCGAATAAAAACATGAAAGCATAATCAAGCCATGAAAGTACAGACACTGATTTATTTCCGCCAAATACCCACGTAACATGGTTGTTAAATATTTACGCGCCCCCACAGAAATGTCAATAATAACCATAAAAGTAACATGCGGCTGGGAAGGTGGTAGATAATGCAACACATTAAGCCAGGGGAAAAAAAACCTAAGCAATATTGGATAAAAGTAAATACATCCAGAAATGACTAACATGAATCTTAATGATAAGTACAGTAACAGAAATGGAATAAAAGGATTTTAGTACGTATATATATATATATATATATATGTGTGTGTGTGTGTGTGTGTGTGTGTGTGTGTGTGTGTGTGTGTGTGTGTGTGTGTAGTGCGTGTGTGTTGCTGAAATAACTACGCAAGGCCAAACAAATTGTCAAACTTGCGTATAACGACGATGAAAGAAAACGCTGAGCGAGATTATTGGCATATCTGGGGAAAGTCCTTAGCAATAGAAGAAATAACTTCGCTCAAATAAATCGCGTATATCGGTTCTTAATGAAAAAAAAAGTGGATACATATATACCACATTCTTGTAAATCAAAATGTTCGTATATATCAAAAGGGGAACTTTTATTTTGTTGTTTCTATAGTTCATTATTAGCGGAATAACCCTTTTTCTCAGAAAAAATGAGGGCTTTTCTTCCGGTGATAAAAGTTTTTTTTTTCTTTTTTCTCAACATTTTATTCTCCCATTTTCTATTATATATCAAGCCTGTCTATCTCGATGCTTGAAAATCGCTTTGAAATTTGAAATTCCTACCAATCAGAAAACGGGTTTGTGTTTTGTATTTATAAAAATAAGTAAGATTTTTCTTTCGTGCTTTCTACAAATATGCGGAAATTTCTAGAAGTAATGGTGTCACGTTGACACAACGTGCATATTTTTATAAAAAATTATTAATACAGATGTTAATTATTCTTTTCTAAATTTAAACTAATAGTCTATTTTAAATTTAACTAATTATAAGTATTTAAGAGTAACTGTTTTTAAAGCTTTCAAATTTCATTTCAGTTGTTTCATTTGTAAGGCAATAACGTACTTTTAATCATTTCGATTTCCTGCTTTCAGCTATGCTAATCAAACTCACAGCTGCAATCTGTTTTATTATTATTTTTCTTACCATCCTCTTTTAGCACTTTTTCGTATGAAAGCCTAACTTGCAGTATTGCACTGTTCCCAGACCGCAGTGTTTTGTTTTTCATTTTGCTTCTCTGTGTGCAGCTGCATGCATCGAATGTTCTAGAAGAGTCTTTCAATTTTCGTTTTTCTTTTTTACGTATGTAACAGCTTAACGGCAAAAATTAGACCTCCTGACATACCCCCCTGCAAGGCCAGGTCGGCTGGTCGGCGATCGCCGAGGGCCCCCGGCCCAAGGGGGCCCCGGTGAGGCATTCAAGAGTGGATATAAAACTTTATAATAACAGTAATTTGATTATTTATTTTCCAGCAATCTTACGCAGTGACGCAGCGGAGGATCCCAGAAACCCCCGACGCAAGGGGCCCCCGAAAAGTCAGGGACCCCCCAAATCTTTAAAATAGTTAAATGTGATTTTTAGGCGCGTAAACCTAATTTTCAAATATTACATATTCTAATATTCTATTTCCTCTAAATTCCTCAGTAAGAGGCAGGGCCTGATTTCCGGGAGGGCATTCGGGGCAAGCGTCCGGGCCCCCAAATTGTTCTTTGTAAATTTTGAAAAGTTTTCGTAAGAGGGGGTCCACATTGAAGCTTTTGTCCAGGGCTCCCAAATCGACAAATCCGCTCCTGAAGAGGCCCCTTTTAAATCTCCAAGGGCCCCCAAGAGAGACAGTCCGGGCCTGCCCTTGTGCATTATTGCATATGAGCAGTCAATTGTAAGTTAGCGATCAGAGAAGAGCTGCGTTGGAGGTTCGGGCAAGCACTTTCCCCTTGGGGATTGTGCCTCTGCCCACCTAGCGTATTAATTATTTTGTAACTATATTTTATCATTTTCAATAACCAAGAATTTTACGTATATATGAGTACCGAAAGTGAAGAAATATTTTGTAGATTTTACTGTTTGAAGTGTTATATATAATGTGCTATGAAGTATACTAAAGTAAAGGTCGCTGAAGTATGATTTTCATCTGTTTCACGTATCCCGACTCTATAAGCAAAATCGTGCTGGTTCGAGTTTTATACAGAAACGCCTAGCGATCTTTTTGCCATCAAGTTTTTTTCTATCTAGTGTAATTGAAGATTATACAGTTAATATATGTGTTCATCTTCACTTTGTGTGAACAAGACGTATTTCTTTTACAGCGTGTGATTGTGATACAACTATGTTTTTGTCTAGCTTTTTCGCTGTGTGTATCAGAAACGATTATCTCTTTAATCTAATGTTCAAACCGTCAAGAATATTTATTATGAAAAATTTATAAATCGGTACATCTGGCGCCAATGGCAGGCACGAACCGTTTGCGAAGTATATTGCGTTATATAGATTTCTTATTGTATTATTTTGCACTTTCATTTCCACTTTGATTTTAATTTTTTTTTCGTTTGCAAACCTTTTGAAATTTTGACGTTGAAATGTTCTCGAAGTGCAAAATTTTGTTTTTATAAGAACCCTATAGCTTATTTGTTTACTTGATTTTTTTGGAAACTCTAATAGTACGAAGTGTGTTAATTTATGTATAATATCCAAAAAATTTATATATAAGTGTATAATGTAAAAAAAAATATTGATCAGTAATATTTGAGAACAGCTTTGGATTCTAAATATGATAATTTTTCAGTCATTTTTTCATGGGAACTTTATTTGCTATACAAAGTAATTATTGTAGTAGTATATGTGACGTATTTTTTTATACGGAGATAAGTAAGAGATAATTTGAAGTAATCTAATATATAAAATTCTCGTGTCACAGTGTTAGTCACCTAACTCCTCCGAAAACACTCGACCCATTTTAATGAAATTTTCTATGTATATTCGTTAGGTCATAGAATAGGTTTTTAACTATGTCTCATACCCCTAAGTCATAAAGGCGGTCCACCCCAAAATGTTTAGCCCCCGAGTGCTATTCATTTCAATCAGGATTTCTGTGTAGACATTAGCGTGTCGAATCACTTTTCAAATGTGTTTGCCAGATAATGTGGAGAGGGGGGGGGAAGTTAATAAAATGTTGAAAGTCGCACAAGGTTTGCAATTTTTGATAATGGATCGCTAAATGTGGTGCCAAAACGCGACAATTTATTATAAATATATTTCGCGTATAGTTAGAAAACGCCTGGCGTATATTGTAAAAGAGTTTTATTAGGCGATTTTAATATAGATTTCTATTCCGAAGAAGTGCTCTGTGGAACAAGAAAGGAAAACACGGTACACTCATGGATTATGATGTCCATTCCAAACAGTATTTAAAATGTCTTTGCGGTATAGTTGGAATATGCCTACAGGAAGAACATGCCTGGAGGAAATTCTAAACAGTTTCAGGTGGCGATTTTAAGATAGATTTCGATTCCAAAGATGTGTTTTATGGTACAAGAAAGAGTTGATTCCTATTTTAGCGCCCCCACTCTCGCCAACCTAAAAAATTCCCGTACTTTGGCGAGCTTTGCAGTCATGGGTCTCTGGGAGTTATGCACAAGTTTCAACGGTACATACGTATTTTCCAGGCGGTCCGCCAAGACAAGCAATTTTTTCACCAAGATAAATGCCGGGCACATGAAATTGTTGATGGTTTGGAATACGATTGGCAATGTATTTAAAATCTATGAAAAAGTAGTTTGGCGGAAGTGACCGCCGAGTTAATACGTAAGTACCGTTTCAACGCGCCCAAAAGAACTAGATGACAACTAAAGTAAACAAACTAGCGATAAACGCACCAGTTAAGGAAGTTGAAGACCCTTAATTATTAAAACTTCATTAATTGGCAATCCAAAATAAATAAAATTGTAACGGCATGCTGTACTTACATGTTGTTCCAAATCGCCATTTTAATTCTAAATTACGATTGCCACATAAAAGCAAAAAATCGTCAGGGTAACTGCATATGTTTAATGATCGCAAACCTTGGCGAGAGTCGAGGCGTTAAAGTGGGAATCAACCCAAGAAAGACAAACCGGTACACTCATGGATTATGATGCACATTCGAAACAAGATATAAAACGATGAAGTATAGTTGTAATATACTTGGCGTAGATTGTAAAATAGTCTTAGTAGGCAATTTTAAGATAGATTTCGATTCCAAAGATGGGTTTTACGAAACAAGAAAGAAAAATACAGCACAGTCATGAATAACGATACACTTTTGCAACTTAATGGAATAAGTAAGAAAAATAGGGACGACGTATAAATTATGATACGATTTTAATATGTAGCACTATAGTGCGTATTTAAAACCTGAAAGTGTTTCAGATTTTCACCCTTTTTACTTTCCGAACATGTACCATGTAAGGAAAGTATTGTAATCATGAAAAAATTCAACTTCGAGATTTTGGTGTATTTACACGTTTTGAGGTCTTCTGAATTCATTTATGCTATTTGTACGAGATGTGTGTGTGTGGTGTGTGAACACGATAGCTCCTAAACGGCGCTACCTCCGCAAGAGAGAGACTATGAAATTAAAGTGTAGCGGTTGCTGTCTCATAAAATATTATTTAATGTTAAAATAACTTTCAACTTGCGGTATTTTAAAAGTATTTATTTCCTTACTAAAGCAGATTAAACTTCCTAAACATTGTTGTTCTAAAAATCATATTATTATTTTATTCATCGTTGTTGCCACTCGCAATCTGCGTAAATTAGTTGCAACAAAGATTTTTTTTCTAGAGTCTACAAAAGTATACCAGGCGGATAGATGGCGCGCTCGGCGAATTGGTGGAGATTATCGGAGAATAAAAGGAAGAGAAAAATAGGGTTACTTCTTACAGTATTAGTTCTTCCTTCCTTATACTCTCTAGCTCCATGGTTACACGTATAAATTATTTTTATTATGAGTGTGTGCAAAATTTTGTAAGAATCATTTCAAAAGAAAAACATTGTAAAAGGTACGTAAAATAATAATAGAAAATATACACGATGTACACTTAATATAATATATACGTATAAATACAATCAAAAAATAAATATTAATACATTATTACTGTTTTTCATCATAAAATAATTCAATTTGTTCTATTTATGTGTGTTTTAAACCGTGAACAATGCCAAAAAGACGCAAAGAGGCTTCTTTGGGCAGGAAAACACGTAGAACTGCAGGCAAGCGAAATATAAGAGCCCAAAGGACAGAAGAACAGCAGCAGCAAGATAATACTAATGTGCGTGTGCGCATGGCTCAATTGCGTCAAGCAGAATCAGAAGATGCACGATCTGAACGAAATGAACAAAGAAGATTAGAACAAAGACAAGCACGCTATTTTATAGTTAGCAGACTCAGAGCAAATGAACAACACCGCAAACAGGTACATCGATCATTTACATCTGCTTCATTCCTGCGTCTAGCGTTCCAGTATGAACCCGATGTTCAATATTATGCTCATTCAAAAGTAGTAATTGGTGCTATGGATAAGGAATGTCCGCATTGTAATGCTCTTAAATTTAAAAATGAGCCAGCCGGAATGTGTTGCGCGTCCGGAAAGGTGCAGCTGCCTATAATTCAAACACCACCTGAGCCATTGAACGGTTTACTTATCGGCACTGATCTAGATTCCAACCTGTTCCTAAAGTCAATTCGAACATTCAATTCATGTTTCCAAATGACTTCGTTCGGAGCAACAGAAATAGTTAAAAATAGCGCTGTAAATGGTCAACAATTCAATTCAACATTTAAAATCAAAGGCCAAATTTATCACAAAGTGGGTTCATTGCTGCCAATGCCAAACGAACCACATAAATTTTTACAAATTTACTTTATGGGTGGTGAGGATGCACGCGTGGATGCACGTTGCGGCTACAATAACCTTAATTCAGTTTTTGCAAGACGTATCGTCAGCGAGCTGGATGCTCTATTAAATGAACACAATGAATTGTTGAAATTATTCAAATCACACATGCACAAATTACAAAGTGATAATCATGCTATTGTCATCAATCCTGATAAAACACCTGCTGGAGAGCATATTCGTAGATTTAACGCACCTATTGTTGACGACGTTGCTGGAATCATGGTTGGCGATTGTACAGCTACACGAGAAATTGTGATTCGTAGAAGAAGTAATAATCTCCAGTTCATTGCTGATACACACCGTTCATATGACGCTCTCCAATATCCACTAATATTCTGGAAGGGACAAGACGGGTATTGCATAAATATTAAACAACGAGATCCCACAACAGGTACTATATTCATTATGAACTTGATCATTACTCATTTACCAAAAACTTAATTTATTAATCGTAATTCATTAAACTTAACTATTGTTAATTATTAATTAGTATTTGTTTTTATTCATATATATCATTACAGGAGCCGAAACAAGCAAGAACGTTAGTTCGAAGGATTTTTATGCTTATCGGTTGATGATTAGACCCGGTCAGGATAACGTCATTCTACGATGTCGTGAGCTTTGTCAACAATTCATGGTCGACATGTACGTGAAGATAGAGAGCGAACGATTACGGTACTTGCGATATAATCAGCAAAAGCTGCGTGCGGAAGAATACATTCACTTGCGAGATGCTATTGCCAACAACGCCGATGCCGCCGAAATTGGTAGCTCTGTCATTCTACCATCATCGTATATAGGCAGTCCACGTCATATGCAAGAATACATACAGGATGCTCTGACTTTCGTGCGCGAATATGGACGACCATGTTTATTTATTACGTTCACGTGTAATCCAAAATGGCCGGAGATCACATCTTTGTTATTGCCTGGACAAAATGCAATACATCGTCATGACATTACAGCACGTGTGTTCAGACAAAAATTAAAGTCTTTAATAAGTTTCATTACAAAATTACATGTATTCGGTCCCACACGTTGCTGGATGTATTCGGTTGAGTGGCAAAAGAGGGGATTACCTCATGCACACATTTTGGTTTGGTTAATCGACAAAATCCGTCCTGAAGAAATCGATAGTATAATTTCTGCGGAAATTCCAGATCCGTCTACTGATCAATTGCTGTTTGATATTGTTACAGCAAACATGATTCATGGCCCATGCGGTGACCTGAATCGTTCATCGCCTTGCATGGCAGATGGAAAATGCACCAAAAGTTTCCCTAAAAAGTTCACTAACGATACGATCACAAATGTTGACGGATATCCAATATATCGTCGAAGGAGTCCCGATAATGGCGGACAATCATTTACTAAAAATATCAACAACATAGATATTGACATTGACAATCGTTGGGTGGTGCCATATTCGCCTCTATTGAGCAAAACATACGACGCTCATATTAACGTTGAGTTCTGCAGTTCCGTGAAGAGCATCAAATACATTTGTAAGTATGTACATAAAGGCAGTGATATGGCTGTATTTCGAGTTGAAAATACCAATAACAATGCTCCTCCAGTGAATAAAAATGATGAAATAACTCTCTATCAAACGGGCCGATACATCAGCTCCAATGAAGCTGTTTGGCGTATCTTTGGTTTCCCAATTCATGAACGGGATCCAGCAGTTATTCATTTAGCCGTCCATCTTGAGAACGGCCAGCGCGTATATTTTACGAACGAGACAGCGATTGATCATGCTATAAATCCACCAAAAACTACACTCACCGAATTTTTTGAATTGTGTAATCGTGCGGATGCTTTTGGTGCCTTTGCACGGACATTACTCTATTCAGAAGTACCAAGTTTTTTCACATGGGCTCAAACAAAAAAATGGATGCCTCGCAAGCAAGGTACACCGATTGATGCATGTCCCGGTTTATATAAATCAAACACCTTGGGACGAGTATTTGCAGTAAATCCAAAGCAGACTGAGTGCTTTTATCTTCGACTGTTGTTGGTTAATGTTACCGGCCCATTGTCATTTCAAGATATACGTAAAGTGAATGGACAACAATATCCAACGTATAAAGAAGCATGCCTTGCACTAGGCTTGCTGGAAGATGACAACCAGTGGGAATGTATGCTTGCTGAAGCAGCATTGAACTGTACGGCAAAACAAATTCGTCTACTGTTCGCTATAGTGTTGACTGCATGTTTCCCGGCCCGAGCAGAGACATTGTGGGATAGTCATAAAGATTCAATGAGTGATGATATTTTGCATGAACATCGTACACGGTGCAACGATTTAACAATACCATTCAGCGACGCTATGTACAATGAAGCATTGATTGCTATTGAGGATCTGTGCATTATCATTGCCAACTTACCACTCAGTCATTTCGGCATGCGTTCGCCAAATCGTAGTGTATCTGATTTAATAAATAATGAAATGAATCGAGAACTACAATACAATACTGCAGAAATGGCAGCGATTGTTACTCGCAATATCCCACTAATGAATGAGGAACAAAGAAGCATTTACGATCGCATTATGCTCGCAGTTTCGGCAGGGCAAGGTGGATTCTTTTTTTTTGGATGCACCAGGTGGAACTGGCAAAACATTCCTTATTTCGCTAATCCTAGCCGAAATACGATCGAATAATGGCATCGCATTGGCCGTTGCATCGTCTGGTATTGCGGCAACTTTATTGGATGGAGGCAGAACAGCTCATTCAGTATTTAAGCTACCACTAAATATTCAAAATAACCCAGATGCAGTGTGCAACATAAAAAAACAATCGCCCATGGCCACAGTGCTGAAACAGTGTAAAATTATCATCTGGGATGAATGCACTATGGCACACAAACATTCGCTTGAGGCGTTGAACAGGACAATGAAAGATCTTAAAAACAAGGACAAACTATTTGGCGGCACTCTGGTACTCCTTTCAGGAGATTTTAGACAAACACTTCCCGTCATCCCACGTTCAACGTATGCTGATGAAATCAACGCCTGCTTAAAATCATCGCCACTGTGGCGTAATGTTGAAAAATTACAACTGAAAGTAAATATGCGCGTTCAAATACTTCGAGATCTATCCGCTGAGGCATTCTCAAAACAGCTGTTAAATATCGGCGATGGAAAAGTTACTGTAGATGAAACTGGATGCATAAAATTACCGGCCGATTTCTGCACAATTACTGATTCGCAAGATGCTCTCATTGACCAGATATTTCCCGATGTACATACACAATATATTAATCATGAGTGGCTGGCAGAAAGAGCAATTTTAGCAGCAAAAAATGTAGACGTCAACGAACTGAATCTTAAAATACAACATTTATTGCCAGGGGAGTTAGTGTCATACAAATCTATTGATACAGTTTGCGATGCCACCGAAGGTGTGAATTATCCAGCAGAGTTTTTAAACTCATTAGATTTACCAGGCATGCCGCCGCATAACTTACAACTGAAGGTTGGATCTCCGGTTATTTTGCTTCGTAATTTGAACCCACCACGGCTGTGTAACGGCACGCGATTAGTTATTAAAAAACTAATGAAAAATGTTGTCGAAGCCGTCATTTTAAATGGCAAATTTCGAGGTGAAAATATATTACTACCACGGATCCCTATTATACCCACGGATGTGCCAATTCAATTTAAACGTCTTCAATTTCCAATAAGATTGGCATTTGCAATGACTATCAATAAGTCTCAAGGCCAAACTATGTCTGTTTGTGGCTTAGATTTGAGCACACCATGTTTTTCACACGGACAATTATACGTGGCATGCTCTCGAGTGGGCAAACCATCCAGTTTGTTTGTGTTAGCTAAAGGTGGGGTAACAAAAAATATTGTACACTCTATTCCGTTAAGAGATTGATTTTATTTTTTTTTGTAAAATTATTGTAATTAGCGATATATATAAATTTAAAGAATACATTACAATGAATTAAAAATACAAATGTTTGGTATTGTGTTATTTTTATATTCCAGCATCGTTCACAGAGCTCCGTGCCTCTTCCACTCATATACCACATCCTCACAAACTTACAATAAGTTAGTCATTTCTTTCTACTAAAATAATCCTAGGAATAATTTATATGGCAAAACAACGTTTGCCGGGTCAGCTAGTAATAATATAACATTACATTCACTTTTTATACAAACTAATATCCATTATATTTTATTTTATTTAATTTTGATACATACATCCCAGCAAACACAGCCGTATCGGGTAAGGGATGGGCCGACATCGGCAGTGCCGTTTCGATGTCGGCATTGGCATGATGGTAACTGGAGCGGTGTCGGTTCTGTGTCGGCAAAATGCGTTGTCGTAGGCAAAAGAAAGGTGATTTCGGGCATGCATCGGTCCGATTGCGGCAAGTCTTTTAGGGTTAACATGCGATTTCGGCGATGTACCGCATAACCGATATCGGACCAGAAGTGTAATTTCTAAACTCAACGGTATAAAGCCAGCACAAGCAGCACATATATATTGTTATAATAATTCTTTTTAATTTATGATTTCAATAGTTACTATTTACAATGTTTTGAGTCCGTTGGATTCAAGTGCCTCCTTCACATGCGAAAAAAAGGAGGGAAAGGGGGCAATCATTCTATCTGGTTAATTTACCTGAGGTCCTGTCCAGCGTTCTGGTCTACCGCGCATCTGTCAATCTACAGTTTAGATGTTGGTGATTTTCTCCAGATGTATTGTTAATATGCGTTAGATAAGTTAACCAGTTTTTTATGACTTAGTATTGAAGGGGTTTCTAAGCGCCCACCCCCACCCCTCAATTGGGGCAGTTTCTGTCTAGTTATTCACAACTCTGAAATAATTATATGACTATAATTTTCATTTTATATAAAGTGATAGTTGTTAAGTACTTCTAATTTAAAAATAATAATAAAATTAATTAATTAATTAAAAATAAAATACATACAATGCATAACATTAAACGCTGCATTTTAAAAGTTCACAAAAGGAGCCCACCATGGCCGAGTGGATAAGACACCGAATATGGTTGAAGTCATTGGCGGATCCAGAGCCCCCCCCCCCCCAGACGAATGAAGTTTACACTATAGAGCATTGACTTGTTTTGTAAATTCAAGTCATTCAATAAGAGAATGTAACAAAAATTGTCTTGCGCACCCTCCAGAATTTTTTTTTCTGGATCCGCCGCTGGTTCAAGTGTGAAGGTCCAGGGTTCAGGTCTACCGAGCATCTGTCAATTTACAGTTTGGATGTTGGGTGATTTTCTCCAGATGTAATGTGAATATGAGTTATATAAATTAACCAGATTTTTGAACATAGAATTGAGGACAAATCACCGTTGTATCCCCAATTCTGGAACAAAAATTGGGGATATCTTATAAATTTTATATAAATTCAAAACATTATCTAATATTTATAAAATGAAGGAAATATGGTTGATTTTTATAAAATTAGGGAACAAATAATTATTATAATTACTGTTCAACCCCAATTGCTTATTAATTGTTTTATATATTGGAACAAACGCTAGAAGCCTTCTTCCGCTCAGGGCACCGACGCCCTAAGGCTTAACTCCTGTGTTTTTGCCTTACAAAAAACACAAAACAACAAAACTTTCTGAAATTAAATTGGATTAAAATAGTAGAAAAAATACCTTTTCATTCGTATTTCCATAAAAATAAAAAATATCAGTATAATTTATAGTTAAGGAATTTTTTTTATAATACATTAGCTGCTGTTGTTAAAAAAATAATAATAATAAAATTAAATAAATAAATAAAAGTTTTAATTCACTATACTGAATAATTATAAATTGAAAAAAATAATAATAGTTTCATTTTAAAATTATCACTATGAATAATTAATTTAATAGCATTTATTTGAACAACTTGTTTGTCATGTTTCTGTTCAAATAAAATAATAGTAAAAATTACGCCAAAATCATGTTTTGCTACAGCATTGTAAAATGCTGTTACAAATTAAAAAAAATTTAATGCTCTTATCTCCTTAAAAATGAATAAAAGTAACCATTTTTTGCTGATTATAGTACTTTATCTTTCTAAAAATTAATTGATTAATTCATTGCAGATATTGAAGTATAAACTATTTTGCAGTAGAATAACACTAATTTGTTTTATTTTTTTCCACGCGATCTAATTTAAAGTAAATAATTTAAAAGCTAAAATCCCGCGGACTTTCTTTTCCAACTACCCCGTCCCGTGTCCGCGTTCACATAACATGTAGGGGGGGGTGAGGGGGACGAGTGCATTCCTAAGAGCTTTCCACCCCTTGTAGGAACCACAGTATTACACAGGAAGACGAAATGGACCTTTCCTATTATATCGGTCCCTATTCATGGTCAATCGAAGAGCGGAAGTTGGTGGTTTGTTTTTTTTTTTTCGTTTGCTTGTCCATTCCATTCCAAGGCTGTAACAGAAATCATCTCGCAACGTAAACTTTTCAGTAACGTGGATTTTGAGTTTTCCCTCAGGGTATTTGTGAGTTGCGGTATTTTCTTATGGGTAATATGTGGTATCTACGGACAGTTAGAGCTCTTTGAAGATATTGATTTCCCCCTCACCGCTAGTTTATTTGACGAACCAGTCGAGCGTACATGATGGAAATCTGTGTTTCAATGTATTTTCACTTTTAGTTTTACTCCCCCCCCTGTCCAACACAAACATAATTACGTGCCCTTTATGCAAAAAGGGGAGATCAGGGATGGGATCGAATTAATGACATGTTTGTAAGATGACTATTCGGGGAGATCGGGCGGATGTAAAGATAAGTGCTAGTTGAATTGTTTCTAGGTGTACTCATTTTACGAGGGGGGCTCGTGTGGTGGCGGATGTTTTACATTACTTTATTGAAAGAAAATGACAAAAATTCTTGCAATAGAAGAAAATTAATTTCATTGTCGATATTTTATGCTCTTTTATTTTTAGCAATTTATACATTAGACAGTTATGATATTAGAACTTGTATTTATACATATAATTTATATTATGGATTTTTTCTAAAACAGAGAGTGTAATAGTCAAAAAAATTTCGAAGTTGCTTAGATGTGTTCTGGTTTTGGTTTTTGATGAGTGGGCCTGATGAATTTTTATGAAAACGACATGAAAGTTTTTCTACTGATTTTAATCGCAATTAGTTTTTTCTATGTAATTGACTGAAAAGTCTGGCTAGATTTGTGTTTGCCTTACACAAGCCTAATCTTACATAGTATTCGAAATTATGATTAATAGTAGAAAAAATACCTTTTCATTCGTATTTCCATAAAAATAAAAAATATCAGTATAATTTATAGTTAAGGAATTTTTTTTATAATACATTAGCTGCTGTTGTTAAAAAAATAATAATAATAAAATTAAATAAATAAATAAAAGTTTTAATTCACTATACTGAATAATTATAAATTGAAAAAAATAATAATAGTTTCATTTTAAAATTATCACTATGAATAATTAATTTAATAGCATTTATTTGAACAACTTGTTTGTCATGTTTCTGTTCAAATAAAATAATAGTAAAAATTACGCCAAAATCATGTTTTGCTACAGCATTGTAAAATGCTGTTACAAATTAAAAAAAATTTAATGCTCTTATCTCCTTAAAAATGAATAAAAGTAACCATTTTTTGCTGATTATAGTACTTTATCTTTCTAAAAATTAATTGATTAATTCATTGCAGATATTGAAGTATAAACTATTTTGCAGTAGAATAACACTAATTTGTTTTATTTTTTTCCACGCGATCTAATTTAAAGTAAATAATTTAAAAGCTAAAATCCCGCGGACTTTCTTTTCCAACTACCCCGTCCCGTGTCCGCGTTCACATAACATGTAGGGGGGGGTGAGGGGGGACGAGTGCATTCCTAAGAGCTTTCCACCCCTTGTAGGAACCACAGTATTACACAGGAAGACGAAATGGACCTTTCCTATTATATCGGTCCCTATTCATGGTCAATCGAAGAGCGGAAGTTGGTGGTTTTTTTTTTTTTTTTTCGTTTGCTTGTCCATTCCATTCCAAGGCTGTAACAGAAATCATCTCGCAACGTAAACTTTTCAGTAACGTGGATTTTGAGTTTTCTCAGAGCATTCTCTGGATAAATTGCGATTTTTTTTTTCCTAGACTAAATGGCACTGACTGCAGCTAGACAAAAATTTTAAAATAGTCTGAATGTGGTTAGTGCTTTTTAGTTTTAAATAGGCTAAGTTCTTACGTCAGTTAGATCGGACTTTGCTGTAGTTTTCTCTGGATAAACTGTGATTTTTTTCTAAAGACTAACTGGTATTAACCTCAACTAGACAAAAATTTTAAAGTTGTCTAAATGTGGTTAGTGCTTTTTGGTTTTCATTTTGCTAAGTTCTCACGACAGTTAAAAAGGGGTAAGTTGATTTTTAAGTATATATTAAGAATTTGTATTTTTTCTTAGCTAGATTTTTTTATGTTATCTCAGGGACTACTAAAATAAGATGTAGTTCAAAACTGCTAATTATTTCTAAATAATGCGAAAATGAAATTTATAATTCAAGTAAGCAAACTTGGAAACTATTAATAAACAAGCAGGACGGTATTTTTAATAAATAACTTACATACTGCATTGAAAAATGTGTCTATTTACTTTACTTAATTTCATATTACTCAAAACAACAGAAAAAAATAAGTATATTCTGTTATAGAAAGTTCCTTTCTTCTACTAAAGGATAATCCTATGAAAATTCAGTAATATATAAAATATTTACTTAAAGTAAGTATCTTCTAATAATAAACATGGTTTTATTAATACTTATTAGTTTCATATATAGTTTAGCACTAATCAACCTATTAAAAATAATTATTATTATTATATAAATTACTTTACATCACTGGGGCTAATTTTGAAATATACAAAATACTTAGTTATTAAGTATAAACAAAATAATTTGTTTGTATATTAAAATGTTTAATTATTTTGAAGAGAAAACGTTTTTATGAAATTAACCGTTTATTTGTAGAATCAGCCAATATTTTAATTTCTTTTAACGTATGTTGTTTACATTCTTCTTTAAAACAATATATATAAAATCAAAAGTCAACTTTATTTTGTATTATGACATAACTTAACAAAAAAATAAATTAAAATATTTTTTAAAAAAGCATGTTGTATAACTTTAATATTTTTTTTCTCTCTTTTTTTAGCATTGCATGAATGTTTATTTATAATCTTTGGTTCTAGAAAATTATAAATTTTCTTGGCTTCTAAAAAATTTTTGGAAGAGAAAAAGGAACATTGTCTAGTTGAGCCTAATATGTTGTTTAAAAAATGTATATGGTCTGATAAACATATAGTAACACGTTTAAAAAAATAAAAACCATTGGTTGATGCATAAAAAAGTAATACGGTTAATTTTAAAAAGAGCTTTCCTTCTTAAATTCATCAAATATTTTCTTAAAAACAAAATAATTTGCCAATTAGGTATTTTTAATAAATTTAGTCCTAGTGGTGTAAAGTCATTTATATAATAATAATTATTATTTCTTTAATTTGTTGATTAATACTTTAGAGAACTAACTACGGAGCTAATCAGGGTATTTTGGGAATCAATAAGGTGCTGGCCGGTTTTCGATATTTTGTCGTTGCCGATACCACACCAAAAACGTAATGGTTTTGGTTCAAAAGTGGCACAGGGCTGGGCCGACGCCGTTATCGTTTTTGCCGACACCGAACCAGAACCACCCCATCCTTTCGGCCCGACACACGCCCAGGCGGACGCAATTTTGTCGTTTTCGGTACCGCGTGAGCGATGTCGCCCCGGCACATTCTGCGCCGGCATGCCAGTGTCGGCCCAAAACTTATCCGATAGGGCTGTGTTTGCTGGGATATTTTTAATTTGCTTTAAATACCTTACGATCATTTTTTTCATTTGTTTACATAATTTTCATTATTTGTTAGGGCACCTATTTTATCATGCAAGACTTCTTATGAAATTTACACATGTTGGTGAAATTTTTTTAGGGCTACAGTTTTACACTCATTTTTGTATATTGTGAATTTCGATACCCTTTTGCTATGACATATAGGGTTTGATTGCATCATTTTTGGTCACTGGCTGGTCCAATTTCCTTTTTTGTCTTCTGTGATAGTTTCAACAGTATACATTGCTTTGCGTTGCGTTTTTTTATGCAGTTTGTTCCATGCTTCACATTTTGTTTCTCTATATACTGCATTTCACATTTTGATATTAATGGTATAGCCTCTTTGAGGTACAAACAGTTTTTTTTCCTCACCATTAAAAAGTCTACTTGAGCTAATTTTGTTTTTCTTTCCACGTACTAGTTATAATTTTCAAGTCCAAGGCAATCCCTTTCTGAGGTACACAACTTTTTTCTTTTTGTTATTATACACTGCATTCTTGAATACTTAAGTCCATGGCACAACACACGTGAAATTTGTTCAGCTTATTTAATTATTTTCTGCTGTCCAATTTTTACCTCACAATGTACTTTTTTTACCTTGTCATTTTTTACACAATTTTATGGTTGAAGTACTGATTTTTTTATCTCTTGAATTATACAATTTTGTCATGCACACATTGTGTACTTTTAAATGAGTGCTTGAGCTCTTTAATGTGAATAGTCTGATTCCCTATTTGCATTGGATGGTTCCAGTTTCTTGTTTACAAGTCAAATAAAGCTTTTTTTCTTTTCTTAAATTTTCAATAATTTGTTGTACACAGTCATTTTGCATTTTTTTTTGCCCATTGTTTGTAACATGTCAATTTACATATCTTTTTTTTTTTGTATTTTCTACTGTTCTATGCATATGTGTCTTTTTGATTCTTGGAAGAAATTAAGAAATTAAGTGAAATCAAACAATTTCAATTTTCCCCCAACTACATTTTTTTCTTTTCAATTTTTTTCCAGACACAGAAACTGTTTTGTTATTTAGAATGTTAAAACTTTTGACTGTTTTGTTATTTTGGATATTTGTGTAAAATACATTGTGTATGTTTTATATCTTTAAGGTTAACGTGTTCAAATATGAACAATGCTTGTTATTTTGAAATAATTTTTTTGGTACTATAAGAGTTTTATATGAATCTATTTTTAAACAAAATAATGGCCTTTTTGATGATGATGATTAAAAAAAACCTAGGTTATGAATAATATGAGAATTCTGATTAAAATTTTTTTGGATCCCAAAGAATTAATTTGAGTATGTTATATGTGAAAGTTGTCTCTCAAACACTGAATATGAAAAATTTGCATATGACGATCGTATATTATTAGAAGTTTCGTATGTTTTTATTGAGTATTGAGACTAATATTTTTTATATATTACAACTTTTGAGAATGAATAGTTTTAATTACATAACTTGGTGTGTATTACCAAAGTTTATTTCCATGCCAAACGTTTTATATATGCTGACAGGATTTTTTTCTAAAGACTATTACGCTGTTGTTTCAGTATTTTGAACTGAACAATTTTACCATTTACCTTCAAATTCAAGTTTTTATTGCTAAAATATTGCATATAGTAATTGAATTTGAGCTGATAAGACTATGCATAAAAAATGGACTTGTGTTAATAAGGTTTCTTTTATTGGGATACCAATTGCTTATTGGCCATATGTTACAAGAACTTTTGTGACTAATTCTCAAGAACTATATTTGAACTGCAATATTTTTAGTACGTAGTCACCTTATTTTTTTGTTCAAGAACTCTCTATCTTCAAATTGTTTTAAAAAGGGAATATTCTTATCTTGCGTATTAATTATTTTGTAACTATATTATCCTTTTCAATAACCAAGAATTTTACGTATATATGTGTACAAAAAGTGAAGAAATATTTTTGTAGATTTTACTGTGTGAAGTGCTATATATAATGTGCTATGAAGTATAATAAAGTAAAGGTCGCAGAAGTGTGATTTTCATCTGTTTCACGTATCCCGACTCTATAAGCAAAATCGTGCTGGTTCGAGTTTTATACAGAAACGCCTAGCGATCTTTTTGCCATCAAGTTTTTTTCTATCTAGTGTAATTGAAGATTATACAGTTAATATATGTGTTCATCTTCACTTTGTGTGAACAAGACATATTTCTTGTACAGCGTGTCAATCATACAGCGTGTGATTGTGATACAACCCTGTTTTCGTCTAGCTTTTTCGCTGTCGAGTGTTTATCAGCAACGATTATCTCTTTAATCTAGTGTTCAAACCATCAAGTATATATTATGCAAAATTTATAAATCGGTACAGATGGACAGGCTTCTTTTTGCAATTGAATGTTCGCAGAGATAATCTAATGGGCAATTGTTGCTTAAAGTACGTTTTAGAGACGTTCATCCATGCCAAAAAACTTTAGATTAGGTCGCTGAAGTATTTAAAAATAGTGTACGTAATATTAATAGTTCTATTGGGTAGATGAATTAGAAATTCTGAAATATTAGGCTCAAGTCGACTTCATGATTAACCATTGTTAGTGCACAGGTGCTTTTCGTTAGAAAAAAGTTCCGATGTAAAGTTCTTTCTAATCGATGCGTCATTAAATTGAAACCTTATAGAGCTATCAGTGGAAACCTTAAGGAGATTAAGAGAAAGAGCTTTGTATGGACATAGTTCGAAAATCCCCACCCGGTGTCGCTCAACAATGTTATAGCAGCTGATGGCGCAAATCCTCCCACCGCGCTGAGGTATAAAACATTTTATTCTCCATTGTTTTGGTTTCGTTTAAATGCTCTTGAGGTTTCGTTTGTCGAACGAGGCCTGCATATACATGCAATGATCCTTTGTGGTACAAACACGATACACAAGTATAGAGACTTTTATCACAAGTGGATGTCTCAGTTGTTCCAGTACGTTAATGGTACAAAATAATAATATAGAAAAAGAAAGACCAAAGAAGAGAAAGAGAGAAAAAAGGAGAAAAAGAGAACTGTAAAAACTAATAAAGTATATCTAAAATGAAAAGGGAAATTAGAAAGGAAATACACGTGCAAACATGCCGTGCTGGATGTTCTCTTCATTGTTTCTTTACGATTGAGAATGATAATTTGCTTTATTCACACTATAACGTTTTGAAGCGCCACTCGAAGTTGAGTTTTTAAACTACTTTTTTGCACGCAAATATTTCTTTCAGTTCAGTAGTTACCGAGATGCCCATAGAGCGTAATGTATAAGAATTATTTTCAGTGACCCTTGTAAAAAAAGAATTTGTGCTATATGCATGAAAGGTAGCCTATAATGTTTACTAATTGTGCATCTTTCTTTCTGTGAAAAAAGTTTTAGAATCTTTCCAGTAGTTTCAGAGATACCCATAGGCCGTAATGCAATTCTTATGAGTACCCCTGTAAAAGAACTGTTTGTGATATATGAATGAAACAGCTGGCATATGACAGCTGGCTGTGTCGCGCAGCAAGCTGTCGTCAAAAAAGGGTCTCTAGATCTGTGGCACGCGATGAATGTTTCGATCGTCCGCCATCATGCCGGTAGTTACGTCGAGCGATGGCAACGGCTGTCCTTTTTTCAGCATTGGGCAATGTATCCAGCTGTTCTCGCGTTCTTCCGTTTTTCAGCAGATGTCAGTGCTGTTAAAAAGAGTTGTGACCATTTTTTACGGAAAATGACGGGCTAAAAAGTAAAGGAATCTCGTGGAGCTATGTCACCCGCAACTATTTTTATAGAAATCAAATCTATTCTTCGTGACTGGCAACAGTCAAAACGTCAGAGTTTGGTGTTCCCAAAGCGGGAAGACTGCGCGTTAAAGGGTTAATACGCACTATGGATGTGGACACATTCTTTTTATTTTTAATACAACAACGCAATGTTCTTCAAGATTTATCATACCGTATGTGACAACGATTTACAAGCCAACAAGCATCTTTAGACAATCATCACCAACTTCACATTAAAAGCCTGCTTTATAGAATTTCGGTTAAACGAATATCCCGCTTAATGAAATAACTTTTCGATGCACCAAATTGTATTTATTTATTAATTTATAATTCCTTTAGTATTCTTTAGCTGTTTAAGCCTGCATTTTTTTTTGCTCATTGGTTAGCTATGCTAGTTTTTTAGTACTGTACAATTCTTTCCTTCCGCCGACCCCCTCCCCAATTACTGTTTTTGTTATGTTTTCTCTCTTTTTAACTACTACATTGTTTTGGCTACAATACCATCTGGTTGTTTAATTTCTCTGCTTTTTTCCCTCCTTGTCTTGGTGCTTTTTTGTCACTTACATTTCTATGCTGGCATCACCTTTTTCGATTTATTATATTGGCATCATCTCCGAGCTTTTTATTCCATGCTTTGTTCTTTATTGCCAACTTGTTCTATTTTGCCAACTATCAAATTTATTTTCATTCCATTCACTTTATGCCATGCAAGCCAAAGCCATGAGTATTCGCCAAAGAAAATGAATGTCAACCATGTTTATTCCATTTTATTTTAATTATATTACTATATTGCTATTGTACTGTATTATTGTATTCCACCTAGTTTGTAAATATTTTACTTGGGATATTTTTGAAGAGTATGTGCACACTCATTGTTTATTGAAAGATTTTGGTACTATGGCATCATTATATTTTGTCAATTTTTAGAAACTGCATCCTGCCTCTTAAGTGTTGTACAACATAACTCATGGAATTCTAGTCAGAAAAATTTAAGTGTCTAAACTTGAGAATTAGATTAATTGGAATTTTTCAGGATTAGGTTACAAGGACGTCTGACTCGCAAGTGAGAGACTGACCACCTCAATGATATTGCTCGTCAGCCTTCTTTTGCCGGGGGGGGGGGGATTTTGTAATGCATAAAAAGGTAGTTTGGGTATCGTTCAAGCAGGCACTTTCACTGTAAGTTTTGCTTTCCTGTCATAGTTGCCACGCGCGCTCTGGAGCTATGTTTTATTTCTTTAGTTAATTGTCAGACACCAAATCCTCGATTCTGTGTTTTTTTTTAGAGTACACGTGTCCCCACGCCTTTGTAGCCCCGGTTGCTGGTCATGTTGGTAAATGTGTGTGGTTCGATTAGAGATAAGAGAGAGGCGGAGTTATGTCTTAGCAACCCACGTGGTGTGGTGAACGTAAATACGCCCGCACCTCGAAAATCGACAGACTTCTACCAATGGAACTGCTTAACTAGTCTACGCCGATTTTCGTACCCGTCTCGCCTCCCCTCTTCTCAACTCTATACTGTAACTTAAAAGATTATGTTCAATAAACCGTTTTCCCTGCCTTAACTCTGGAACTTTATTGGAATATCTGACGTCTTTTATATATATATATATATATATAGAGAGAGAGAGATGTTTAAAATAATCTGTAGGAATGAACGTGTATGAATCAGGAATCTGAGAAACTGGAAAAGGAATTCAAAACTCCAAAATTCAATATTAAACAAATTTTACTGTATAGGATTATTTTGGCAAATAGACGATTATTATGTATAAGCGTAATTATGTAAGATGTTTGTGTAAGTTGATTATGTCATCTGTAACATGGCATCAACACAAGAATTAGTTTCATAGTGATATAAGAACTGGAGTTTATTTTACAGCAGTATTAACAGATATGCATTTTTTATTAACAAAACATCTTAATTAAAACGTACTATTCATAACAGATCAGTCATATTTATACAGTATAAATCAAGAAAGCTTTTGAAAAGAAAATGTACACAACAGCTGATTTTTTTTTTCTTTCTGAATAACTTAACAATTATAGACTTTCTATATATATCATACACTTTACATTGAAACATGTGTTAGGGGTTCAAAAAGTTTCAGCCACTTTCAAGTAGTATTTACAATAAAAATATATATGTCTTAAGAACAAGGTGGGTTCCAAAAAATATATCCATTAGGAGTGTAAGGATTTTGACAGATTTTAACTAATATTTATTATTATTGCAGCAATGCATTTTTCATATCAGCAAATACCGTCCACGATAATTGTGCAATCTTTAGATAAAAACCTGATATTTACATAGTTAAGATTTTGTAAAAATAACTGCTCGAGATAGTTTGAACATATACATAATGTTTCAAGTGATTTAAAGTAAGATTTTCATCAATATTATATAATATCAATATAAATATTAAAAGTGCAATTTGAAAAGTTAAAATATTTTTTTTTTTTTTTTTTTACCAAGAAATTATATCTTCCCCTCCATTTATGTTTTTAAAATGTGAACTAGTGTTTAGTTTTAACTAAATAACAGTTTACTAACATATTTCTCTAAAATAAAAGAGTCAATGGTAAAAAAATAATCTCTGTACAATGCATTAACAAATTCTATTTGAAAATTGTACGTGACTATTATTGTGAAGCATTGGAATTTATTTTTATAATACATGAGCTCGTAAATATGTGAACATAAATAAAATGAGAGACATTTCATAGATACAAAAATTAGGTTATTCATTAAATATTGTGCTTTGAATAAATAATCTAGATACTAAAAACATACAAAAATGCAAAATTCCTAATATGACAGTGAAATTGAAAATATACTTCCTTCAACATATCACATTTTAAACTTGTGACTCGCTTCTATTTTGGGAAATTTTAGTTGGTTTTATAACTTTAAATCTCTGTTTTAAGATAACAACATAATATTTGTAAAGATCAGTTTTTACAATTTATGCAATTATTACAAAGATTTTAACCTTCAGAGAAAATACATTTTAAATTTCCTGTAACTTTGAGCATATTATATTTATTGTAAATTTACAATAGCGATTTTTGAAGTATGAAAAACATAGTAATGTCAAAACTTATTTCTTTAATGTATGTCAAAGGCGAAGCAGTACAATGTATACACGTTATCACATGATTATTTCAAGCACCGAAATGCAAACACGTATATAATTTTTAGAGATATTGAGATACATGAAAGCTGGATCTTGATAAATAATAGGAGATTTTATCCATATATTAGAAGTAAACATGTGTATACAGCCTTCTTGTGAAAAAAATTTAACATTTTCAAATTAAAGTGACCGAAGAAAACAACGTGAACTATTCTTAATAAAAATACGAATACTTTTTTCAATATAATTTAACTTATCATGGTTTGGTCAATACTGTGTATTCTTTTTTTGCTTAATTTACTGTTTCATGTAATTACTTAACCAAACATATTATTATATATGCGTAAAACTAACAAACCATTGAACGGAATGACGAATTCATGATATTGAGTGTAGGACAATTTAATATGATTTTATGAGCGTTTAATGATTCATAATTTAATTTTAAATCTTATTATAATGATTTACTATCTAATTATATTATTAATTTACCTTAGCGTTTGATGTGCAATGCTTTGCAAAAACTGCATGTAGAAAAGAGTCTAATGTGTTAAAATTTCAGGAATACTGGAATAAAGCATATTTAACATTTTTTTTTAGTAATTTTGTGCGCATTATTCGTCTGGTCTAAAAATGTGTTATACAATATGAGAATTACACAAAAGTCATCATCATTAAGTTCAATCCGGAATTTGGAAGTAACAATGTTCACTGTTGCAGGTCTGAATTTTTCAGTTTGTGTGTATGTATGAAATTGAGTAACAATGTATAACGGTTTCAAGACATACGTTGAATTATAGTTTTTGAGGTAAAACAAGAAAACATATAATAGAACAATTCGTAATATATATATATTTTAATTTGAAACCAAATATCTATCTACAGAAACATACAATAGAGATTTTGTAATCATCGATTTATTTTCGAATTTGTTAACTGAGATATTAAATTGATCCTAACCAAGAAATTAATAATGAATTTACTTCAAAATGCTTTAAAATACTACTTATATATTTGTGCAGGTTCAGTTTAGGTAAGCTTTTAAAATTTCAAGAATAAGTTTATATTTTCCCATGTTTCAATGGTGGAAAGACTTTTAACTGTGTCATAACTGCGACTATTTACTCACTATCATTTTATGTGTTATTATTTACTCAATAATTCTTTGTGCATTACTTTCACATAAAATAGTAATATAGTATTTTTCTTTCCGTTTACCTTCATTATCTAAATACTTTATGTTTAATCCCTTTTAGGAAACTGGGATAGACCTAAAGTATAAGCAATGTACGAAATAGTGAGTTAATGTAATACTTATGCAATTTTATACATACTATTTAAGTATCAACAACACAATTTAGTTATAATCTGTCAAATTCAACATGGTTAGACTTTCACATTACTTTATCAAAATCGGGGACTCCTTAGTAGACACTCGTTGGCTCCAATCAATATAGGAAGAAATGTTCACAAAATGTAGCAATGTCATTTGTTTTGTCGTTTACTTTCTGACTGTTTAATAAATATTCAGTGCGTGAAAAATATTTTGTTCGCCTGAGTGCTGAAACTGTGTACCATGTCAGTTACTTTTAAAAAGGCTTTGTGCATGTAAGGCAGTAATACCAAATAATAATAATAATAATAATAATAATAATAAACTTTGCTTAAAATATCTTTTTAAAAATAATATTCATAAAATTAAGAATAAGTATATTATATAGAATAGAAAAAGTATATTAATTATTTTAAATCTCACCATTAACTGTTAAAAGATTTTTTTTTTAAAAAGAATAACTTTAGCACTTTATAAATTGTTTTATATATTTCCGCGTCATTCATGAATTCAGATCATTTAGACTTAGCATTATTACGATCGTATTGATGGTATAAATAAATTCAACATAGGTTTTTTTGTTTTTGCATGTATGCAATATTTTGTACTTAATCTAACAACGAGAAAAATTATATGAAACACATCTTTTTTCTTAATTTTAATACAAAAAGAAAATTTGTTTCAATATTACTCATAAAAATTTTGCAAGTCCATTAGCAATTCAAAATAATGAATTTCTAAATATGTAATTCATCTTTCAATGTTTTATAATTTTAGCATTTAATTCTTAATTGTTGAGCCTGCTGTAATGCATTTAGTCTTTATACAGATATGCATGAAGAAGTTTCGATAATAATAATAACAATTATAATAATAATTAGAATGAGTTAGAAAATAAAAAGAGTCAACTTATATTCATGTAAGCTTTAGAAAATTGACATTTCCAGAACAATGAGCAGATTTTTTAACCACATTTTTATCATTTAGAAATTTTTGCAAAGGCTACAAAATTTCAATTCTTTGAAGAATAAAAAATTCAACATTTCTGAAAAACAAGAAGAAAGATAATTTCATTTTGAAGCTTAAAGCGCTATACTTCTATATTAAAAGTATTATCTTTCAGTAATGTCCTTTTAGTTTCAAGATAAGTATATTTCTAAGTTTTTAATAAGACAGGATACTGGGAGATTCGTCTCTGTGATAATTAAATAATGTTTCCATGGTGAGTTCAAAAAAGTTTAAAAAAAAAGAAAAATATTGCTTGTGACGCCAAACCTTTGTGACAACACGTTTAAAAAAGCAACTCTACAGTGAAATTGTCACAAGATTCATCACAGACGAATCATACGAATTATGCATAGGTTAATACTCACAGATGAGTAAAATCGTGACGCTAAGCTGATATAACATATAGGTCACATAAAATGAAATTGGTCAAATAAAAGTTATTTGACCAATATACAGGCTAATATTGATATCGCCGTGACTGTCGGTACTATGAGGACATGTTTATTTTTTTTTCTAGTGACACTAGTCTGTGTTTAATCAGTGACGGATTATCAGTAGCACAAAAACATCTTTCACATTTAAAAACAATACTGGAATTAAAAGTGAATATAAAAGAGATCAAAACAGTGCTTCTAGCAGATAACACTTTCTGCTCAAAATACCTAAAATAGGAAGAATATTTATATATGCTTTACTCGAATTTTTATTAGAGTGTCTTTAGCATCTTACGTGTATAACATGCGACAATTAAAGTGTGGCCTATTCTTCTTAAAGTGAAAAATGAGTTTCATTAAAATTTTCATTTAAAAATTTAGCGTTGAGTTGGCAATTTTAATTCAGTAATTTTGATATCTAATTCTGTAAATAATAATAAAACATCCATAAAAGAATGAGATGTCAACTATTTGTATCCAAAATATTATTATATGCATACTTTGATTGGTAAAATGTTTTGAAATAATTATAAAACGAATAAACATGCTTTATTACATTTATAAACCAATTCAATTTGGAGAACAAGTTTCTAGTAATCTACTTACAATTTGAGATATAGTCCTTTTGTAAGAAACTATAATTAAGATTTTATATAACAGCTTTAACATTTCATACTTAGATTCAATCCATTTCACCGCATTTGAGTGTATATTTATCATATTTCCTCGCAATCGCATCTCTTTAGAGAGTGCTCGTATACTCGTACAATTTTGCATTAGAAATGTAACTCAAATATGGAAATTGTGTTACTAATTTAGGTCATTTCATTAGTGCCAATGTTATTAATACAAATTCAGAAACTGGTTTATTATTTTTTGATTTTCAAATATTAAATCCATCTTTTAATGGGCTTCATTCTACTTCACTAATTAGTGTGAACAAAGTTTAGTAGAATATACATTTAAGATTCAATTTCATCAAAAGTAAAATGCATTTTATTTACAATTTTTATTTAAAATACATAATTCCATTGCAAAAAATGGAATGATTCTTTCAAATTTAAATTGCTTGTCCCGAAATTACTGTGGGAATAAACTGCCTCATCCCGCTTTATTTTTTTAACTACGTGTAAAAAGGTAATTTAAAATTGTTAGAAACATTAATTACGAAATGTTATTGAAAGTGCTCGCAAAAACAGTGAAAGAGAAGGGGAATACAAATGTCACAACATTACTACACACAATATTTTACACATTTAATTATTTTTCATTTAGAAAGACTATGTAGTGTTCCGTTTGCTCATTCCAGGCAAACAATAGGAGGTATCGGGACTAATAATTTTAACATAACAAACCACACACCACTTTTTGTCAACATTTCTTGCTATCATTCGTCTTTGCTTACTCTCTGATTGTACGTACACATATTTAATTTACTGAAATCAGTATAAACATTTAAACTACAAGATGTGTCGATGTAGTCACATTTTCTTTAATTAAGAGATAAAATTTGTGTTGTATAGCTTTATCACGCTAAGTAGTTTGGATTCCAAAAAGGAAAACAAAAGAATTTTTTTGTTTTTAATCATTACCAGTTATAAATGAAAGAAAATTGACAAATCTTTACTTTTATTCTTTTATTTTTTTGTGATAGAGGTGCTTACCTAATTATGTTTGTACTTATTGAGTATTTTTTTATTGAGAAATCTCCATCCATAATTTTTTACATAAGGATTCTTAAAATTTTTAATTATTAATGGGTACTAATAGTTAAATAAAAGAATATTTTAGCACCTTTTGCAGAGCTACGATGAAATTAATATACTGCCCTTTTCCTTTATATTTGAATTTAAGATATATACCTCACAAACTATGTCTTATTTTCAAAATAAGAACGAATACACTAGAAAATGAATTGGAACAGCACTAACACACAATATTTTACAATCAACTTACACATGAATGAATAAAATTTTGTTAAAACATTCGTGTCTAAATGAATCCTAATTTTTGAAGATAATCATAAAGCTTTGATAAGTATTTTCAGTGTTTTAGAATAAAGTTCCTCTTGAAATTGTGTGGTCCAAACGTTTTGACGAATATATTTGTTTATAAGTACTAATATGAATGGCGAAATTAAGAAATGTTCAAGCAGTAAATGTCTAAAAAAGTTAATTGTAAGAAAGTGAAATTTAATTTCAAACTAAACAAATCAAGTAAGGAAACAAATTTATAAATATATAGTACATGATTTGATTCTTTAAGACTTTTAAAATATTTAAATCACAGAATTGCTAATTTTCATAGCTCACAAAAATAACTGATAAGCTTGAATGGCAATTTTATAGTATTTTTAACTGTACTAATTATTATGCTTTTGTTTGTTACAGCTTTATAATTTTTCTATCCGAAGGCCTTTTATTAAACGTTTTACTTGTTTATTTATAGAAAATCAATCTAGCAAAATAACTATGCAAAGTTTGGCAGTATTGCACTAGCGTAGCACGCAACTGTAAATCGCGAATTAATATAAATATTTTTTGGCTTTTAATTTTACTACTTATTAAATTAACGTGCATAACAATATTTCTTTTAAATAGTGTTCATTACAATCCTTAATACGTGAATTCTCGACATAGCATTTTATTCGCATTATAAAGTACGTAAGCATACTTATACAAATATTTAATTAAAAAATTCAGTTAAAAAATCCGATCGAATTTGATAATTTAACTGTCTGTCTAATCACATTGGCTGCGATTACGGATACGGGGTATTCACACATAACTGCTACATTATCACGCTGTTTAGTTGCAAATATACTTTCTAAATTTGTTTAAAATAGAAAATACACTTGAAAAGTGGTTCGCATTTGATCAAATTTAAAAAAAAAAAAACTTTGTATAAAATACAAATGTGATTAGTGCAAACTCAACGTTAGGGTACGAATTTTTCCAGTTTTCAGGAGCAGAACATTCATCAGCCCCAAAAGAAAGAAGAACTAATACCTATTAACCCTTTAAAGTCCAACTATTTTCTGATCGATGAAGGAGAACTCGATATACAGCCTACGCTGACAAAGTGAAATCAGTACCATCGCTCTACTAGCAACATGGCGGTGTATCGAATCACGTGTCACAGACCTGAAGAACTTTTGTGACACAGCTGGTATGTTTACTGTCTGGCCACACAGACAACTGTGTCTAAAAAGTTCTTTAGGTCTGGGACATGCGATTGGCAATTTGATTGACCGCCATATTGCTAGTAGCTAAATCGAGCAGTGGCAACGGCTACATTTTTTTCAGCACTTAGGCTGTTAGAGATGTCTATCCATTTGTTCATATCGATACATTTTCATCGTATTCTACAATCTTCAGCAGATGTCAGTGCTGATAAAAATAATTTCAATATTAATGTTACGAATAATTGCTAATTTTTACTGGAAATTAAGAGCAAAAAATAAAATATTCTCGTATGTAAATATGTAATAAATATTTTATTGAGATCAAATTTATTCTTTGTGAATCAAAACTTCACTGATGTTTGAGAATTTTTGAGACCTGTCATTTTGACAAAAAACAGTCAAAATGACAGTTTTGTGTCCACACAGCGCCATCGTGCGTTAAAGGGTTAAGTATTTACTCTTCTTCTTTTATTAATATTCTATTCCTGAAGAAGGGATAATATTTGCTTACCCAGAAATGTAGGGTGATTCCGGGAGTGTGTCCGCATCCGAGACAGATGCCGCACCCCTTGTATTTCTTGTAATTGTCGATAGATAGCAGTCACAAGCGCAGTACAGGTGTGCAGTGAGATTTCCTTAATTAGTATATAGAAGGAATCCATTTCACTGCTTTAGCTGTAACTATACAATCCTTATTTTGAGATAAGTGCATCATTTCACCATCCAAACTTTTTAACATGTTAAGGTTAAGTGTTTTTTTTTTACGCTAATTGGTGAAGCCATGCATAATTTCGAAGTTAAAACTAAGTGTAATACCTGTATAGAGTACTGTGTATATGATGATGCCAATTTTGTTTGCGAAGACAGGCAACTGTGGTGTACAGTACAAAATGGGATCCGTGCTGCACTGCTATTCCGGTATACATGCCGCAGTTTCTTTTGTACAGGATGCCGCTTTTAGAAAATTTTAATTTATCTCTCCGCGTCTAATATTTTATATTATAGATTTACACTGGAGTACATTTGTTGGATTTAATAACTTTGTTGATGTTCTGACCTTTTTTTTTTTTTTTTTTTTCGTTTCATTTTGCCAGACTCGCCAAGTTGGGTATGTTATTAGCCGTTAATTGTAATTGTAATTATTTTACATTTTAACGTTCTGAATTAAATGAAATATTTTTCTCAAAAACACAGATAAATTTTAAATTTGTTGAAAGATTTTATTTGAAACGCCCACATTTAATAAAAGAATAAAACAATTTTAAAAAATGGAACAATGTTAAAAGAAATAAAAGGAAATAAACACTAGATTAATGATTTTCCCCCTCTCAAACACACTGATTTTACGTTGTTGATGAAATAAAAATTAAAATTCAATTAAAAAAATAAGTATTTCACTTTAATAGTGAACTAAGTAGGCAGAATCATATTCATTTAAAGATACTAGTACGTGCCTTCATACTCATTTAGTATCTTTTTGTTATTAAATATGTAATTATATTCCTTTTTAATTTATTATTCCATTCTGTTTTTATGACAGGCGAGGCATAACTCGCACAAGAGTGGCATCTCATCTTAAAGAGTGGCGTCCCACCCGCAGCGGAATGTTTTAGAAAAAAACTGTTAAAAATATGTATTATTTTTTTAGAGTTTCTTCTCACAGTATACATGTTTTGCATTCTACATTAAATATCACAACATCATTTGTTTTACTGTATGTGCACCCTGGGATTTTTTACACAAACTCAAAAAAAAAATGTGCGGCGTAAAACCCGGAATTACCCTACGTTGAGTTTTTTTAATCTTACGATAATTTTGCATAAATATATTATTGAATTTGATTAAAACTGAAATAAATGATTTTCCACATTATTAACTATGGAACATCTTTTCAGTATGTTGCAACTCGACATTAGAGCTTACTGTGATAGAGGAACCCTAATGGTATTCTCATTAGTTCATTGGTATTCTAATAGTAATCCGTGATATCTCGTGGGTGGTGATGCCAGTGTTTAATGTGTGCAATAACGTCATTTGCGTTCTTAAAAAAATAATTTAATAATTTTTTACCGAACAGTTTTGCTGATCCAACAAAATTTTTAATTAATAAAATGAACAAATCAACAAAACATTTTTTTCCGTTTCTTTGAAGTACTAAACTGTGAACGTAATTTTAAAGCAAAATGTTATTGTACTTAATATTTTTTTTTAAATTTAACAATCAACATACTATATCCGGATGTGAAGAAAAAAATGATTTTAAATTATTAAAAAATTCTATTCAACATTGGAATAAATTATATCTTCTGGTAATGATTCTCGGGTAAATTCCATTCTTAAATAATTAAGTGCAAAATTATCTGGTTTGGAGTCTCATGAGCAATCACCACACCTTGGCGCCTAAATTCACAGAAAAAGAATACCATAATTCGCGCGTAACTTATGATGTCAAAATTTTTCATCACTTAAAACCTCTTTTTTATTTGTTTGTTTATCTACGTCCTATAATTGAAGTTCTAGGATAAAGTGTTTTAACCCTTTTAGTGCCGAACAACCATTTATCGTCGATCAAGCGTTGGCGCCTATTATACGCATTAGATATCTGCATTGGAGTCTCATGAGCAATCACCACACCTTGGCGCCTAAATTCAACAACCATTTATCGTCGATCAAGTGTTGGCGCCTATCGCATTAGATATCTGCATTGGAGTCTCATGAGCAATCACCACATCTTGGCGCCTAAATTCACAGAAAAAGAATACCATAATTCGCGCGTAACTTGTGATGTCAAAATTTTTCATCACACAAAACCCCTTTTTGATTGTTTGTTTATCTACGTGCTATAACTGAAGTTCTAGGATAAAGTGTTTTAACCCTTGTAGTGCCGAACAACCATATATCGTTGCTTAAGCGTTGGCGCCTATTCTACGCATTAGAGTTCTGCATTTCAAAATAACTTTATAAAACGTTATAAGTTGTTAAATTCATTGCATTGCAATTTAAAAAAATATTCATTGGACATTTCTGTTATGTTTTCCACTGATTGGCGGCTAAGCACAGTATACGCTAGAGCGATAAGGTAGAAAATCGAAACGGGATAATTTCTTGGAATCGTTATCGCAATCTGTTTATGATAGTTTTTGTTGCTGTAACTGAGAATTTTTCTTGAGGTTTGTGACTGCATTCGTGGAGGTGGTCTTATACCCATGTATATTTTTTTAACATTAATTTAATTCCAAATAACATTTATGAACAATCACAGAAGAACATAACAGAAGTACAAAAGAAATTGAAAGTGGCAACCATGGGTTAAAGGGATTCGAACCCAAGACCTCACCGCTTGCTAGTTGAGGGCAGAGATGGGTTTCTATGATTTTGTATGATATAATTACACTTCATACAAGTATTGAAGTATAATTGGAAAGAAATTATTCTCTCTTTCTACCACAATATGATGCATTTTGAATTTCTTAAATATCCTTTTTAGTTTGGTTTTTATGAGCATTTTTCCAAGCCCTAGTAAATTCGTCAAATTCCTTCGGTTATCTTCGCCAAAGCACCCGTTTTCGAACGGCAAATTTCGAAACAAAAAGGGTTAAATATTTTCGAATCAAAATTATTTTCGAAACAAAAAGGGTTAAATATCATAGAATAAGGATTCAAAAATGCAAATATACATATTTTTAATTTGTCCAAAAAATAATGGAGCAAATTTAGAGGATATTTAAAATAACGGTCAGAGCGATCTTTTTGAATGTTTAGTGAATAGAACTAACTTTAAAGTTAATATCAGTGATGCTAATTTTAAAAGCTTGTGTTTTAACTGAAAATGTATCACAGAATTAGGAAAGCTACCTATATGGTTCGTTCAGTCAGTGTATTTTTCGACCTAAATATACTTTAAAACTTCAGCTTTTATTTTTAAATCTTGGTATTATTTCTCCAAAAATTTCGTATGTAAATCCGTTATTAAAATAGTCACTGATATTATAGTAGATTTAATTTAAAAATGATATTTAAGTATTGGATGTACATTAAATATATTAGACAGAGACTGTAATGTATTAGACAGATTTGGTTAAACTTAAGACAGTTTTTTTCTTTTAATTTAAAGCTGAAGAAGAAAATTATCACTATACATTCTGAAATAATATGTGAAGTACTAAAAAAAATTGCTCAACTGCTAGATTGATTGGTCTTGAAAGCCAATTTTTTTAAAAGTTCTTCCTTATAATACCAAGTTGATTTTTATGTTACAAAAAATTGAGTTTACTTTAAACTCTTCCAATTTTGATAGTGTGTGAAAATATTATATTGGCTTTTTATACAATAAATAGATGTTTTAATTTACCGTAATATGGTGTTTCATAATTTGACAAGAAATATTACTCTTAAATCAATTGAAAACATTTAAAAGTTTCTAGTCTTCTTATAGTTTTGAAATAATTCTAACACTAATAAAAAATCCACAAATTCTCCAAATGAACAGATTTAAAACGGCCTGTTTTTTTTTTTTACGAAGTAATTAAGCAAACATGTTCTCCATAATAATCAAAAAAAAAAAAAAAACTGACTACATCAAAACATCTTTTATAGTAAATTGCACTCAAACATACTTTTCATTTTTTTGGAGAAAATAGCCGTTATAGTTTTCAAGCACAGAAGAATAAGTTTAACCCGTAATATTAACACATGGAACTAAAATAACAATCACAACTGTAATATAATGATTTATACAAACACATAGGATGACGTCATATCAGCTGCTCCATGTGAAGGCTGTAAATATAAATACTAAAACGTAAAAAATGATAATACATGCTTGACATTCATTTAGAACAAAACATTTATCTTATACATTTTAAATGAAAATTGATGAAAAAATGGTACATAATACTTTATTTGAATAGTCAGAAAATAAATTATGTAATAAGTTCAAAATTATTATTCTATGATTACTTTTAACATTAAAAAAATTATTTTGTCTAAGTGTAGCATTTAAATTACACACCAATTAAAGAAAAGAAATGTGACTTTTATAAAAGCAATATTATTTCAATGGTATATTTTGATTGTCTGTTAAGCTAAATTCTCAAATTAAAATTTCTTGTAAAATAAGAAAAGTTTACTGTTTTGCGTAACGTTTTTTATTAGGAATTGAAAAGCAATTAATCCCTTTATTATAAAATGAAAAAAAGAATATAATATTTTTGATATTCCAAAAGCAAAGTTATTAAGCAATTAAAAAAAAATAATTTTTTTTCACTTAAAATTACTTATGTGATTTGAAATATCATATTTCCAATAAATCTAAATATTCAAAAATATCTTTAAATAATTTTATAAATGACTAAAGTGCCATTTGTTATTTTAAAATGTTTATTATTAAAATACATTCGTTTGTAAAAAGAATTTTTTTCAGCATTTTACACAGTAAAACTTTAAGTATGAATATATGCGAAATTATGTCACATTTTTCACATATTTAAGTGCATAAATAGCTGTATTTAGAAAATTAAATTTTAACATACTCACTTTAATTTAATTTTTAATACTCTATGACACTTTTTATAAGTTTTCAGGTTCTTGAGAAAAAACAATTATTTGTAGATATTAAGTGTGTTTTTAACAAATGAGTAAAATATAATGTACAAATTCATAGTCAAGTTTCCATTTTTGAACTGTAAAACTTTAAACAATTAAATGTATATGAACATCAAGCATAACTATTATTATTATTATTATTATTATTTCAAAATTAGAAATTGTACTTTGAAACAATTAGCTTTCATTTTCTAGTGAAGTGTGATTTTTAAGTAAGCTTTTTAAAAGTTATGCTTCTGTAGGAAGCAATTAAAATATTTTTCTTAAAGCAAAGTATGTATAGCCTGGTACACCGATATATTGAAACAAAAACTAAGAAAATACCACATAATCCTTTCTAAATAAAACAAATTTGTTTTGTACTTGGGAGAAAGATTACGTGATAAATAATTCCTAAAATAACTTTGTGGGAAATAATCTAAATCGGAAATTTTGAAAAACATTATATACATTAAAAAATAATCATGAACTGAAGCACTCCATAATTTAAATTTACATCAATACGTTGGTAAAATATAAATTAAAAAAATTTAAGCATTTTTTTGTTTCAAAAAGGGTATATTTTTTGTTATTTAGTACAAGCAGTTACCAAAATACTGAGTTTTATGGACAAATAAAAAGAATTCCTACGAGACAACCTTTTTAGTTATCTACCCAAACTTAATTACTAGCAAATTACTAATATATTTACTCATTATAAATTACCTCTAAAGGAGTAAAAGATAAAACAGAAGCTATTTCGAAAATATTTTAAATGTATTCTGAATATAAACTAAATATTCAAATTTTTTTTCATACAGAAATTCATACTCATTAACGAAAACTTACAAAAAACATATATACATTTAAGAATGGAAAAATCTATCCCATTTTTGATAAATTAACTCTCTAATATTTGGTTACTATTGTAGTTAGTCAATTGTATGAAATTTGTTTTGTAAAATATAGCCGGTGTTCAGATATTTTTGTAGCTGGATTACAATTTTAAATACATTAAAAGTTCCTTTTTGAGTCAATGTGAAATTTTCGTTAAAGATTAGCTACTTATCTTTAAAATGCAGATAAATATAACTTAATTTATCTATAAGAAAATAATTGTTAGTAATGTTATAATATTTCCTATTCGGTGACATTTATAAAACTAAAATGTATCACTGAGGAGGAAATAAAAAGTTCTAGAAATATTAATTTAACAATCATTTAGAATGGCATATGCTTGATATTCATACAAAGTATCAATTTTATCTTAAATTCATAAATCATAATTTATTTATTGCTTTGCATAGAAAATAATATCAACTGATGACCAATTTAATTGAAATTCCGGAATAATGCATCAGAAATATTTTTTAATTCTATTTTCATAAACTATTAAAGTAACAACAATAAACAATTAGCACCATTAGTTAAAACAAATATAGGCTAAATTTGTCAGTATGTCAATAACAGGAATAAGGGAATGTTACGAAATCAAAAAACTGTCATAAAAATTAGATTATTACACAAATGTATAAAATAAAAAAAAAATGTGACACCATTAATCGGCCAAAAGCATGCATGAATTAGTCTGTCAATCTAATGATAGTCTTAAGTAAAAGTTAAAGAATATTTAAGTACACTTATATATAGATATATATATATATATATATTGAGACAAAAAGAAAAAAAAACACTCAGTAATTAGAAAATTTAAGAAACAGGGGTGTGCAAACAGTTCTACAAAAATATTGTCCAGCAATGTGGAACATTAATGATAATTATTTACATAACAGTCAAGAGTTTTACGTCAGTTCATTCATTCACAAGCCTTTTTTTTAATATCCAATGCATACCGATTTTAGAAAACAATTGTATTAAAATTGTTAAATTTATTACGTATTCTTTAATAACATAAAAGATTTACACCAATAACATACTACTTAGAGAATATATACAATGCAGCAGAAAGAAACTGAATTCGAGGTACAAAATTTCAGCAAAAACATATAGAAATTTCTATATAAATGCAAAAGAATACATTAAGTTTTAAAATATTTCAGCATTATTAATTATGTAAAATTCATTTTTTTAAATGGTTTTTTGATTAACACTCCATATAGACACCCCATATGCTTTTTCAAATAAATTTTAATTTAGTCATAATTTGTTTCATTATTGATTTATTAGCTGTAAACGTATATCGTGGTTTTATTCAAAAATATTTTTCAGTTTTAAGTTGAGTTATAAAATTTTAAATAGACACTGTACCTTGAAATCATTTTAAAAAATAAAATTTCAATTTCAATTACTTATTTTAAAACAGTATTTTATTTTTTTCACAAGTGGCTATTTTAGAAACTACTTAAAATACAAAAGTTTAAATTAAATTATAACCATCTACATTTTTTAAAAACATGCTATATTAAACAATGAACAAAACTTTTTTCAGTAACATTTACGGATACTACGTAAAAATGAAAAAGTCACATTTATGAGTAGTAATACAATTTTATTTTAATATTCATCATGTATTTAAACTTTTTTGGTATGCGAATCCAATATATTTGATACAATATTGTTACATTCAATCTATTTTGATCTAATGATCTAGGCTATTTACTTTCCATCTCAACAGCTTTGGGGATAAAAATAAAACAGCATGGAGCTCTTTTTTGTGATATAGCATTTAAGTTTACATAAACTCGAGGAGGATCACAGACACACATAGACTATGCCATACAGTCAGTATATATTCACGCTCACTATTCATAACACCCATAACAACTGAAGAACGTCCCAAGGACATCCTAAGTACATCACATCCAGGATTTATAAATGCCCTTTTAACATCCTACAGTATTCTCTCGACATACAAATGATGACCTGTAAACATGCATGTGACACCCATAGGACGACTTTTCCTAGGATGACAGTTTGGTAATAATTACAACACATAAGCATGAATGCGACTGCTTATTCTATGAAATGAATTATTTCCAGGCTACTTTTAGGACATTTTAAAATAATCCTTAGCAATAATCTGTCATATTCATGCCAACAATTCCCATGGAATAGCAGCTTCATGTTTTCTGAGATCATCATTGGAAAACCGGAGGACGTCTGTGGTTATTTGGGAGTACATCAATTTTAATAGATTTTACCGACATTCTGCAGTATAAAATTTACATATATAAACATATATTTTTAAAATTACTAAATTTATTACAATAGGGATGGAATGTTTCTACCACCAAGTGGTATTATTTTTAAACATGGCATGAGCAGGAAATTTTCAGTAAGCATCTTTGCGTGTTCGACCAAGGAAACTGCTATCTAAGTAGATGCTCGATTCTTATTTAGAAATCCTGCTTTCATATAACTTGGAATTGATCTCATTATCAATAAATCTCAAAAAATCAGGGAGAAACATTTATTTAGACTTTATTTTGTGCAATGATAAAGTAGTTATTTAAAGAACGAAACCCAACACATCTCGTGCGCATATAGAAGCCTGCTGTTACAGAATACATTTTAAACAGAAAAAAATAACCAATGTGAGAAGTTATGATATGCAGGAACTGTTAGCACACCTCTTTTGGTTTTTTTTTTTTTAAGCGCATGTAGGAACGTAATGGCTAACGCATCAACGATAAAATGTAAATAAGGAGAAACGAGAACGAACAATCATTGTATCATAAGTATTTCAAAGAGAAGAAACTTCTGAGAATGTCAATGGGTTCTTTTCTTTAGTTTATATCCTTTTGGAGGGAGCAGGATTTTTGTCTTGGGAACTTTTGGGTAACTCTTGTCACTGGGAGGGTTTTGTTCCTCATTGTCCGGAGGGAAATCGGCCGCAGATTTCTTCAGTAGCGTCCTCTTGCCCACCGTAACAAAGCATCGGCCAGAACGTCCAAATGAGCTTTCGTCTGAAAAGAATAAAAACCATGTTGTACGAAATACTCTCTATCAAAGGTTGTCATAAGTTCGACAGCCGTGATAGAAGCTATCAAGAAGATGAAAACCTACCGTAGAACATAGGGTCACAAACCTCGTCGAGCGGATGGAAATTACGAAAAAGTTTTACAGATTTCGACGTAACACTGCAACAACAAAATCATGATAATAAGCAAGCAATTCTTCAAAGCAATTTATTGGATTAATTATTACAAGAGGTGTTGGAATGGATGAACGTTGACGTCATTGCGACTTCTGTGGACAAACCGGAGGATCTCACAGAGCGGATTGTCATCACTGCACTAATGTCAAAAGCATTATTGGCATCTTCGAGCGCGTCTGAAAATTGTTTTCACGTCGTTGGAGACTGAGCAATGACACCAGCGGGAGCTACTTTCATTTTTTGTGATAATTAATCAAATAAGTCCTTTTGTAATTAATATTGTACTTTTGCCGTTCAATCGTGATGTCAAAACCTGTATGCCTTTTTCTCGATCTTCATACGCTCAAAGTGATTTGCTAGCCCATGTTCTATGGTTGAGTTTTCATCCTCTTGATGTCTTCTTTCACACCTCTAAATTTGTCGGTCGAATTTGCGAACATCCTGTGTTACAGACACTCTGAAATAAAGGGATGATATATACATCACCTAAACAGCACAAAACCCGACGTGCCTACTCTTTTAGTGTTTTTTTACCTGAAGCTAATGACGGTAATGGTCTTGGGAGGCAAGGAATAATCACGAGACTCTTTTTTTTTTTTTGGACAGTAATGAAACTGACTCATACAAAAGAAGGTATAAGAACTCTAATAAAAGAAGTGTAGCTTTCCGATTTTGCATCCGAAAGAAGAAAAAATTATCTAAGCTTGAATTGGTTTAGTTCCGTCGTTTTTAGCGTCTATTTGTAATGCCATTTTAAAATTAGCTCTTTCACATTTAAGATTTTTAGATTTTGATTGAAACTTTCACCTGTTTTTTCATAGAAAAAAGAAATTAATTAAATAGCAATGAACAGAACTTTTTTTTAAGAAATAAGAGTGACTGAAATATATTTTCCGCTTATCTTCGGAATTTACGAGTTTTTTTTTCTGTTTGAAATATTTTCACTGCATCCTTTTAGCGAGAAATAATGACAACTATTTAGAATGCACTGCATTTGTAACTGATATATCAAAATGAATCTGAATTCATAAATAAAAAGGATCATACAAAATAATTTGGTTTCCATTCCTTCTTCTTCATCCCCACTAAAAGCGAACAGTTAGTTAGCTATAGCTTAATGCTTTGCACAAGTATGACTATCGTTTGTTTTAACGGAATATTTTACTGAACAGTTCCGTATACAAGAACGCTTGCTTTAAACTCTTTGCATACAGATTAGTCGCATTATTTTTAGTATAAATACATTGAAAGGATTTCATTTTACTCTACTTAAGTACTAGTGTGATCTTTAAATGCAAAAAAAGAAAATTACATTTTTACATTCTTCGGTCTACGTTTCGCAGTCATATTTCATTAAAATTCATAAAAATTAACAAATCTTGTACTTTTCATTCACAACTTTTGTTTAATTCTATGATCATATCAGTAAATGGAATTTTTAAAATTTCTGTCTATCTAAAATACAATCTTAAAGTACAAACTAAAAAGCTTTAAAGCCTTTAATTTCTTTAGACCTTGAGCAAACGCCGTAGTTGTTTTTCCTATAATGCTGTCTTACTTTGATTTAAATTATTGTCAGGTACCTCCAAAGCCTAGAATATGTAAGATCGTTTCTTTAAATTGAACACCCTATGCCTGCCGGATAGTCTTATTAATCCACAAGTCAGCAATCTTTCGGGAGATTTGCTATTTGTTTTGGCACGCAAAAACCCCAACTCTTCCTCGAAATCCTCGCGGAGTCCAGCAAAGAATTCAAAAGTAAATGCTTGAATTTTACGCAGAGGACAAAGCAAGAATCTCGGTCGATCCATCTCCTGAACGATAGCACTGAATACTCTTAAAACTTACCGTCTTGTAAAACATGCATGACATCCTGTCTTCGTCTTCCGCTGCCGCACAGTCTATAAAGCCGTCACATAGCATATGGTCGTCTATGCATCGATACCGTCCCATTCTGTCTGGTGTGGGGCAAGCAAACCTTTCGAGGCCATCGTCGGACGGGGCACATTCTGAAATAAAATAAGGCTCGTTAAGAGAACTTGCTAGTACTGGCTTAAACAATAATTTCAGCAAAGCTGTCTAAACCAAATTGATAAAAATGCACAAAAAAAAGAAAGATAGAAACGCTTAACCCTTTCACGCGCAGTGATCCCGCTCTGGGAACACCCAACTGTGACGTTATGACTGTTGCCAGTCATGAAGAATAGATTTGATTTCTATAAAAATAGTTGCGGGTGACATCGCTCCACGAGAATCCTTTACTTTTTAGCACGCCATTTCCCGTCAAAAAATGGCCACGATTATTTTTAACAGCACTGGCATCTGCTGAAAAATGGAAGAATGCGAGAACAGCTGGTTAGATTGTCCAATGCTGAAAAAAGGACAGCCGTTGCCATCGCACGGATGGCTGTGCGCGGGCACAGCCAGCTGTCGTCAAAAAAAGGGTCTCTAGATTTGTGGCACGCGATGAACGTTTCGATCGTCCGCCATCTTGCTGGCAGTTAAGTCGAACGATGGCAACACCTGCCCTTTTTTCAGCATTGGGAAAGGGTTGCGCCTCAAAGGGTTAATACATTAAGGTCTTCATTTTTATTTGTTTATTTATTTATTTATTTTGTGTATGTGCGTGTTGAAAATATTAACAAAGGTGATGAGGAAGTCCTTGATTTTGCAGCTCTTGTAAAAACCGTTTATATAGCGTGAAAGACTTCAAAAAGAAAACATATCTTACCATCTGTTTTCAGTTTCAGGTGCTGAATGTGAACAGGAATGCGATTTGTGATTCATAACGGTCAATTTTCAAAACTTTCCATACATAAGCATTTTTATAGCATAATTCTGCTTGTCGTTTAAGCATTCAGCCAAAACTTTTAACGATATAAATATGTAATACATAATGGCTGTATGTTAACTAAAAATCAATCAATCTGCAAACTGATAATATAAAAAGAACGCATTCTTAAACATTGAATTCAAGTGAAATTTTATAATGAGCTAACTACATGCAATAGAATATGCTCAATAAAAAATATTACATTGCTATACATAAAATTGAATTTCGGAAACGAGCATGTAAATATATTTTGTTTACTCTTAGTTGATATGCCATATTTTTGAATTAAATATTTTATTCAGACTTGAAATAAATTGTATCATTATGTTTAAAGTAAGTTATACTATATTTTATAGAAACAGACTTTTAATGAAAAATCAAAAACAATGAGGATGAAAGCTGAACTTTTTTCTGCCTGCATATTATTCAATTTTTAAATAGCTTTCTCCGGTATAGATACTGTTGTAAGTTTATTGTTATTTTAACTATTAGCTTAATACAATGCATAAATAAAAATTATTAGTATAAGGAACATAGAATTGTTAAAAATCATTGAAAATTTGTACGAAAGACAAAGTCGTCTTTCGTACGAAGTTATGTGTGTTATTGTACAAAACTTTGTACGTTAACACACATAAAAATTATTTATCAAAGTGTATAAAAGTATCAAAAGGTACAAATCAAAGTCTTATTTAACAAAGTTTTAACTATTTCATCTTTTAAACAGCGGTTTCTTCATCACTAGATCTTCTTACATGACGTCATCACAGTTTTAGTTTCAAAAAGTTAAACAATTTAAAATTTCCGGTGTAGATGCTACAAATATTAGAAAATATCTTAAATTAAGCATAAAAATTAAAACAGCTTTCTGATACAAAATAATTTATTGTGATCGACTTCTGTATCATATTATACAATTAGTGATGGTCAAAAATTGTCATTAGTCGTAAAATTAATTTTCTTATCTTAAATCATAAAAGCTTTATGAGTGAGAAAATTACCCACAAATTTAAAGTAAATATACTTTGTGAAAAGTGATGACGTCATGTAAGAAGATCTAGTGATGACGTTGGGCGATGACGTAAGGCTTAGTGATGACGTAAGACTTTGTATATCTAGACGGTGTTGGCCTGTTATACATGTATTGGAGTGTTAAACATGTTTTCATTTATTTAAATTGTTCTATGTTCATTTTAGTTATGAAGTTGTTTTATCCTTATATGTCGTTGTAAGTGTTTTATCAGGTCCCATATATACAGTAAAACCCGTTTAAGAAGTTTTCCAATTGAATGAAGGGCGAAAACTTTAACTTAAGCGGAAAAAGAAATAAAGTAATTTCAGTGTAAATACTGAAGAAATATTTTTTGACGTTATTAAAATATTATAAAAATAATATATAATTTATACTTACTTTTCTGCACTCTTACAAATTAGTTAATAAAGTAAAACAATGTAATTAACTATTCTATATTAAATCTTTAAAAATATTCCATTTAAGCATTATCGGAATCGATTTTACAGGAAAAAAAAATCCGTTCAGATTTTTGTTTTTTATTGACAATCTTTAATTGGTCTTTCGCTTCCGAAAATTTTTTTATTCATATCTTGAAGTTTCTGTCCCTTTTACTGCATCCTGAAAACTAAGAATTTCCACAACCTCTTATTCAGTTTCATTCATTTCTTAATTTTCTGTAATCACAAGAATTTCTTAAACTGTTAGCATTTCACTGGCCGATACAATCGTTTTGAGTCCTAAACATTGATTTTTACAAACAGTAATAAGAAAAGGGTAAAAAAAAAACTTTTTAAGCGGTAAAAGTTTGGACGAATCTTTTTAAGCGGGTTGCTTTAACGTTGTAAGAATAGGAAAAAATTTGAACTCGCGAATAAGAACTTTTTCAGCAGATAAACTTCTTAAGCGGAACTTTATATACAATGTAAAACAGCTAAACTTATATAATATGGATAACCATCCATTAACCATCGAGCAATGCAATCTCAAAAAAAAAAAAAAAAAAAAAAAAAAACAAATGACACAACAATGAAACATATCCGAAACTTAAACAACAAAACAACAGATATGGAGATAGAATGGAAATTTGTATTGACTAGCTTCATCAGGTGCCACCGTTAGATCAATACAAGCAAAAAGGGAATAAAAAGATAATAACAGCAATTTGTTTCTGTTGGTTGCATGGCAAAAAGAGCACTGATATTTAACCTAGGGGCACGAACGACCATTGCTATTGAGAATATATATATGCAAAAGCAAAATTTTCAAAAATTACAAATTCAATCAAAATTACGAATATTGCTGTACATTACTCATATAATACCTTAAAACATTTATTTCAAATACACAAATAATATGACCCTAAATTCTTGAGTAATGCTTTCAAATCATTGCTCTTAAATACAGAAAGAATTCTTAACATCAAAACACACCTATTCAAAGAGCAACTAAACATTAAAAAAAATATTTACGTTCATATTAGTTAAATAATGACGCTTTTCAACCTAGCAGACCCTTCTGTTTAAGAGATCACACGTAACCTTTTCTTCCATGCACGATGACTTTTCTGGTAAAATATGATTTCACTCTACTAAGCCTTAAAAAAGTATAGGATACCTATATTTTTCTAAAAATAACTTTTATCTAAAGATTCTGATATACATTGATATTCTTTCAAGCCAATCTCGTTGTTATCTTTTGTTCTTTATAACGGTTTCATGTCTGCAAGTTTATGCCTGGATAAACTGAATTTATATCAAAGTTCTGAAAATTGTGTCTGCATTTTATTCTCAAGATAAATTTCAACCAATATTTAAAAAGATATATAGGGTCTGTCCTACATCATAAAAAAAAAATGTCAATAGTACATAAACGATATGAATAAAACTTGAAATCAGCATATTTGTGATGAAGACAATTACATGTATTAAAGTTTATTGCAAGAAAAATTCATTAATCAGTGCCAAACATGTCAATACAGAGAAAGTTTTAAAATAATAATTTCCAATTATGTAGTTCCTTAGCACAAAGCCCGACACGAAGCAATAAATTCAGAAGCTTTGCTTTTCCTAGGTGATGTGTAAGAGCAGTGCATGGATAATCGATAAGAATATAAATTTATAGTTTAGCAAAATGTCATCATTTGAGCAGACTTCAGATGGCGCTGCTTCCATTTGTTTCAGTGCAGATTCCGAAAACTTTTCAAGCAAAAGTAGCTAATAACCCAACTTAACGTTATCCAAATGTAGACATTTTTTTCATAGAAATCAGGGAAATGAAAGAAGTTTTACAAGCATCAGTTTTAGCCATACCTTGTTCAAAAGGGGTTTAAAGGTCTGTTTTTTTTTGAGGGGGGGGGAAATTTCACAATTAATCAAATATTTCACCACCATGGACGTCTCTCTTCAGTTAGCCATTCGGTCTACAGTGGCTCATGCTACACAAGCTTGACAACTTAGCCACTTTGTGGCTAGGTCTGGAATCTTTAAGGACCTAACTAGCCATAAATTTTGAAAAAGCTACTTGTAGCTATTTTTGCCACATTCTTTCTGTTTTAAGCAATTTCTAGCCATTTTCAAATGTCTTTGATCATTCTGTCAGTTCAGCTGGCTCATATCTGTAGTTTTCCATTTACATTATTAAATGTTATTTAAATTTATTTTATGATGCACATGCGTAATCTTCGGGGTATAAAATTTCAACATCGTGGTCTTTTTAAAAACGTAGACGATATGCGGCAGCGAAATAAATCTTCGCAGAGGACTGTCTGCATCGCGACAACACGATTGGGCAATTTTACTTGACGTCACAATTCATTCCTTTTATGTAGTGGCAGAGAGAGGGAGGGGGAGCAGGGGAAATATCCCCAGGGCCTCATCTTGGGAAGGGGCCCTACTGTTGCTGCTTCTATATAATACTTAATTGTGTGTTGTCAATTTTGAAAAAAAAAAATGTCCAAATACAGAATATGTCCCCAGAAGTTTCCAATTAATTTTTAAACAAAATTACAAAAACCAGCTAGAGCATAATCCACCAACTTCACAAAAACGAGGAGTGTTAGTGATCTAGTCTTCTTTTTCAAGAATACTAGAAAGTTCTAGAGTTCTCTAGAACTTTCTAGTATTCTTGAAGTTGTCTCTAGAAGTTCTTTTTTTTTTGAGACACGCTGTTAAATAGTGGAAGAAAGGGCATAGCCAGAGGAGAGACTTTGGACCCACCCAACCAAATAAATTTTGACTTTTCCTTAAAAAAATGTTAAAGATTAAGACTTTCTATGAGAAATTTTGAACTTTCAGATTTTTTGACTTCTGAAATTTTTTGGCTGCCTGCTTGAATGGAAGTACTATGAATAAAAATATTAATTTTTTTTAATACTGAGGAAACATGCCATGCAAAAATGTTGTTAACGTTCCAAATACAGTTTTTTTTTATGGAAGTGACGAAACCTTCAAAATAAAATGTTGGTATTTTTTAGAGCACGGATGTTTATTAAATTATAATACTTTTAAATTAACAATTTTAATTCTATTAATTATTTTCCAATTACTATTAATTTAAAGTTTCTTTAAATGATTAATAATTTTAATAAGGAATAAAAGACTGATGTAATACGACACCAAAAGCAATAGAAAATTCTTGACTATAGGCACAACTCTGGATGGGGGACTCCCTGACACTGATGTAGGCAGTGTGAAATTTTCAGAGGTAAATGATTGTCAGGCTGTGTCCTGCTGTCGAAAGTCTGGGCTTTTTTTTTTTTTTTTTTAGCCGTCTTTTATCTTGCATGATGAATTTAACAAACAAACTCAATCTGTATATAAAATGCCTAAGAATTTACAACTTTTTTCACAGGCTATAAATGCCATCCAATCATCGAGCAGATTGGCAACTTGTTTAAAATATTGTTTGAAAACATTTGAAAGAATAGAAAGGTTATAAAAAATCTGCAATTAAAAAAGATAAATTAAGAAACATTGAATTGAGATTTTGTCTTCGGGGGATCCAATATTCGGGGCCCTAGGCCCTGGCCTAATAGGCGTATTTGAAAATAAGGGCCTGATCGAAAGAGTTTCTGGATAGCAAAGGGATACCGAAGATTTTATACCCGGGGCCCCGACTGGGCTCTCTACGCCTCTGATGACAGACATTCCAGGAAAACGAGGAGAAAATAAAATTTTACTTTGCTATTGGAATCAGTTATGAGTAATTTATTTTGCCATCCGCTTGAAGTCCTTTTTAACCATTTCTAGCCACTTTCCGACCTTGATTCTAGCCACATTTTCTCCGGCAGAATTAGAAACACTGGTCCAACAACGCATAGAGATATGAATACAAGGACATGGCATTGGGTATCTCTCAGAAATGGACGAAATGAAGTAACTGTGTTGTTCTAAGTATGGCGGTTTCTTTTAAAATAGCAGTGAAGGATGCACGGTTTTACAGATTAAATGTTACAAAAGTTCTGTGCCGGCACAGCCAGCTGTCGTCAGAAAAGGATCTCTAGATCAGTGGCACGTGATGAACGTTTCGATCGTCCGCCATCTTGCTGGTAGTTAAGTCGAGCGATGGCAACGGCTGCCCTTTTTTCAGCATTGGGAAAGGGTTGCGCCTCAAAGGGTTAACAGGTAAGTGAAAATAGCGGTTTTTTTACCACACATTGCAATGTGAATGTAATTCCTTATTATGTACTCTCATTAAAGATTGTCAGAATCATTATGAGACAACTTGTGTATACACATTTATATAAACGACATTCTCAACACGTTTATTCCTTTTTTTTTCTAATCCAAAGATTTTATTGGAGTGGATTCACACAAGAAAATATAAGGATTACCGTTTTTTCCCTAGTAAAAGCGTGATATATGTTGTTGTTGCTACTTACGCCCTCTGGCAACTGCATGCGATGCTAGATCTCCCCAGGTAGGGAGACGATGGGCAGATTCGGAACACCTTCCATTTTAGGGCCCCAGTGGGAGGAAGTACGACTTTAGCCCGTCGTCCCCTAATTTTGAACCAGTTCCAGAGGAGAGAACAACCCCCTGAAATCGGCAATCAAAGAAGAATCGTTTAACAACTTGGAGGACATTGGAGCCACGAAAGATTTTACTTGCACCAGCTCCCATTAGCTTACACGGTGCCACAGCAGTCCAGCCGAGAGGGAGTTGACCCTCCCAAGCACTGGCCAAGACGGATGCTGCTTCACTTGCCGTGTTCTTATGGGAATGGGGGGAACGGAGTTTAGCGGCCAGACCACTGCGCGGAAGGTGATATATGTACTACAATACTATCATAGGAAAGAAAAGGACTCTAAAAGAAGAAGTACAATTGCATTGAGCTTCGTCCGAAAAAGAATTCTTTCTTATGAATTTTGTTTGTTCCATCGAATTTAACATGTACTAGTTTTGGCTTTTCAGAAACATTTCTTTAGGGATTTAATTATAAGAATTGGATTGTTCGCTCAGTAAAAATAATATTTCCCTACCTGACCTAATCATGAAAGAACCAGCTTGAGAGTCTCACATGAAAGCATCTTGTAGCGATGCAACGTATGCAGTTTCAATAGAATTCAACAGTTTCTTACGTGAACACAAAATACATGTCAAGGAAGAGAAAAAAAAACCGCAGTTCCTTAATAACTTGTTTCTGAAGCAAAACGCATTTTCAGTAACTTTACAGAAAAGTAGCATATCTTATCATCTTTTCAGTATTCTGTTCTAATCCTCCGAGAGTAATAAAAAACTGTGACAAAAACTCCATATTATCCTGAATTCTGAAAGAAAATATTTTATACGTAATTTTATTTTCTTTCAAATATTTGCCTTCAGACAGGTTGATCTCTAAGCTTATACCACGCAGAGTAAAGTTGAGAGTGTAGGAAAAGGAAACCGCATATATTTTTGTTGAAAAAAATATCTGCAAAAATAGAACAGATTTTTTCGTAACAATATAAGAACATTTTTCTTCATAGTATATTTTTTCTAGGTAGCATTTTATTTAAAATCTCTCCAGTTTATTTACTTATTTCTTTACTGCAAAAACATAATTTACTGTACATTGTTGTTGACAAAAAATGAAACATTGCAATAGCTATAAATATACCAAACGATTTTGTTAAAATTTTCTTTTAAAAAAGGCTTGTTTGCCTAAATCTTTTTTTTTCCTCAAATCCCAAAATATTCTTCCTGCTTAGATTTTTTCTGACCAAACAAAATATTTTATCCAACTCAATATTAATTATAGTTCAAAAAATCACTTACAGAAATAATTATCCAACTCAATATTAATTATAGTTCAAAAAATCACTTACAGAAATAAATATAAATTTTATGTAAAAGATCACAAAATAATTTTTGCTGAATGTACTCGAAAAATTTGAAAGTATCACTTAATATATTTAAAAAATAATCCTATTAGACTCTGCGTTAAACTCTCTAAAAAAACGCAGCTGGCTGTGCCCGGCAAAGCCAGCTGTCGTCAAAAAAGGGTCTCTAGATCTGTGGCACGCGATGAACGTTTCAATCGTCCGCCATCTTGCTGGTAGTTAAGTCGAGCTGCCCTTTTTTCAGCATTGGGAAAGGGTTACGCCTCAAAGGGTTAACGACGTGAGGAAGATGGTGCTTACTCTGATTGTTTTGATGCTGTTTCTGAGCAAGTTGTTCATCACGTACAAAAGCAAGTTTAATGACACTTGACTATAATAAATGTTCGAAACAGTGACCGGCAGAGGCTTTACACATAGGTACAACGGCGAAGAAAGAATTGCGAACACTCATAAATACACCACACGTATCCAGTACTTCTTGACCGATGGTCGTAAATTTGACGACGAAATCTACTCCAAATTCAATGGGAATCTCATACATAAGAGACTTCAGCTGTCCCCACAAAAAGAAATGAGACATAAACGATCTGGCGATGGTAGTGGTCAAACTACAGGCCAACAGGTCTTCACCAATCCATTGGCACGGAAAGATTAAGACCAGATAGCTTCGCATTACTCCTACATAATGGACTCCGCTGAAAGTAAGGAAATGTCGTTCAACATGTAAGACATCACCTGCTGCAGGTGGTCTCCAAGCATAGAAAAGCATCGCTGATGTGCATACCAGTTCACATCTGCTCATACTTGTTGATTGTGGCTAAGGTACACTCATCCGTGGTGATTATTTTTGGTATTCTCTAGTGCCTTTGCTTTCGAACTTCGACTAGGCATATTTTGTGTTGCGTTAGGGCAAAGTTACGCAAAGGGAGGGGGTTGCCTAGGGGGTTGGGTGCCTTGGTCAAAGGGCTTTTTAGGAGTTCCTAACGCGTATTCACGTTACATACGGAGAAAACTGACCAAAAGACTTGACCGTAACGACAATTTCGAGGTAGGCCAGAACACTAGACCTTCATTCTTCAGCCATCTACCAAGTTTAATGTCGTATCCTCTCGGCCATGGTGAGGCCAAATCCATTCTTTGATGAAAATTGTTCATTTGGATCTTTATATTTCTAAATGAACAACTATCATCGTTATATATAATATATATAAACTAGATATCATCTTTAAAGTTCTGTCCGTCTTTAAGAAACACCATGTATATATACAGTATGCACGCTAAAGTCCGTTATCAACCTAAAAATTTCTGAACGGTAAGAGCTATAGCCATAAAGTGGGGTCTAGGTCCATTAAAGTTGAAATAAGCTAAGCAAGAAAACCGCTTACAGCTCCACCTGATGGCTAAATGTGGAGTTAGCGATCTTATCTCAAAAACAGTACGAGGTACGGAAAATAGTCAATTACAAAGTTATTTATCATAACCGATTTAGTAGGATAAGACAACTTGGCAAATTAATGTTAAATATTAGAGGCTTAAAGTGTGCATTGCGTAAAATCGTATTACTGATGCTTTTGCCAGTATGTCTGCCACCAAGTCATGCTGTACAATGTGCATCGCGAATTGCAAGCTAGAGTCCAGATGTGTATTTTGCTAACGGAAAACACTTTCAGCATGAAAGATAAATGAATTAATGTCAGGTAAGTGCAGATTCGGAAAACCATAAATATGTGCGTTTTATGCCTTCCATTCATAGCATTACTGTGCACATTGGTGCGTTCCATTTATTTTTTCTTACTAAATCGATGATGCTGAACAACATTGTGACTGACTTTTTTCCCGTATCTCATACCATTTTTGAGGTAAGAACGCAAACTCAAAATTTAACCACCAGGTGGCGCTGTAATTGGTTTTATTGCGTAGAGCATGGCAACTTTACTATACCTATACACCACTTATGACTACAGCTTTTGCCATTCAGAAATTATTGGGTAACAACAAACTTGAGCGGGTGTGTGTATGGAGAGAAGGAGAGAGTGAGGACGTCCCCTAATGGTTAAAATATAGTTAAAAGATAAGACTACTACTAATAGAGTCCTGAACAGTTTTTTTTCAGCGACATTTAGAGCCCATTATTCGCATGATGTAGAATTCCTCAGCCCCCTTTTTTCCTACAGTACAAGTTTTTGAGTGTTTTGCATTAACAGTACAGAATGAATGTAAGTCTTTTAATCTTGTGACTGCAAAGATCTTGTTTATAAGTGCACAGTCCCACATTTTTAAATGTAATTAATTTAAATCTTAATTTCAGAAATATACACTATATTGTAATTTTTAATAGAGATTTTTAATGTTCTGAGCAGTAGTTTTGTAAAGAAATAAATTCGTTTCCTGAAATATTTCTTAAAGTGAGTGTCTCTGTGAAGTCGTTAAAAAACACAATACAGAAAAACTACTTTTATAAACCTTTTTTTAATGCTCATTCGCAGAATATTACCTACCCACAAAGCTTAAAAGCATCCTTTAGAGTTGCTGCTGTTGTTGCAAAAGCATACTAGCCCTTACTGGTTAAACATTGATCGATAAAATAAATTTGTAGAATCCTTTCGCACAAAAAGAAATTGGATTCTTTATCGTTGCTATTTTTTAATGACTGAAATGGACAGTTTAAAATTCAATTAACGATGGAATGATGGTATATTTAATCTCCTAATCTCCTTTCTCCTTGCATAACTCCTGCCCAGGGGCGTAGCCAAGGGGGGGTTAGGGGGGGTCATAACCCCCAAAAGGAATTTTTGCCATACAAAATGTATATTCTCCAATCCCTTATCCCATTAACGCGCAGTGTTCCGGCTCTGGGAACGCCAAAATCTGGCGTTTTGACTGTTGCCAGTCACGAAGAATAGATTTGATTTCTATAAAAATAGTTGCGCGTGACATAGCTCCACGGGAATCCTTTACTTTTTAGCACGTCATTTCCCGTAAAAAAATGGTCACGATTATTTTTAACAGCACTCACATCTTCCGAAAAATGGAAAAATGTGAGAACAGCTGGATAGATTGCCCAAGGCTGAAAAAAGGGCCGCCGTTGCCATCGCTCGACTTAACTACCAGCAAGATGGCGGACGATCGGAACGTTCATCGCGTGCCACAGATATAGAGACCCTTTTTTGAGGCTGCTAGAGATTGGAGCAGGCTGCTAGAGAGAGAGCTGGCTGTGCTCGCGCACAGCCAGCTACGCCACTGCTCCTGTCTGTAAACTATTGTTGAGTGTAAACAGCGTAAATAGTTTTTACTTTTCTACAAGACTTTCAAAAAATTGTTTTGTAAATAAAATACTAATACTACTGCTACCCATAATCAAAATCCAAAAAGAAATTTTATGCACAAATTTTCAGGCAAAAAAGTCGTTGTCCTGCTTTTGTGTTATGTAATTTCTTTCGCCTTTGTTAACAGTCTGAACAATAGTCTCCTTGAACAATAAAAAGAAAAAAAAACTAATGCAAATTACATAATATACGATTTATCCTACTATAAGTAACTTTAAAAAAAGACCAGTTTTATAAACGTGAAAAAAAAAGGAATAATAGTAATTACACTATAAATTCTGCAGGAAAAACTCAAAGTTGTCTATAAAACGAAAAGAAATTTCGTACGCCAATTCCTATTTTTAAAGAAGCTTTCTTTCGAAGGTAATCCCTTGTTGTCTATATACACGCTTTGATAGAAAGGATAAAAAAAGCAATATCTTAGCAAATACTGTTTCCCACACTCATATTCCCTAAGGTTGCAGTGATATGCTTTACTGTGTGTAGGGTATTTCTTCTTGGTTCTTTTTTTTTTCTTCCTGTTACGCTACAGAAGAAAAATTCAGGGTTTCTTACTCTTATTTCCCAGTTAAGCTGATGGAGCTTTAATGAACAGAAAAGAATTCAAACAATGGCAAGAATTTTAAATTAATTAGGTGTTTCTATTAAACAAATTTACACAGAGAAAGTTTTTTTTTAATTAGAATTATTAGATACAGAATTGTATTTACTTCAAAACCACTGGAGGCAACTCCTACAGAAGGCTGTATATGAAAAGATTTTAATTAACTAAACCTTTATAGACTTCAAAATGAGTGATTACTTCTTAAATATTATATTCAAACACGCAAGCATATTGGTTTAACCTTTTAACGCGCAGTGTTCCCGCACTGGGATCACCAAATTCTGACGTTTTGACTGTTGCCAGTCACGAAGAATAGATTTGATTTCTATAAAAATAGTTGCAGGAGACATAGCTCCACGAGAATCCTTTACTTTTTAGCACGCCATTTCCCGTAAAAAAAGATCACTATTATTTTTAACAGCACTGACATCTGCTGAAAAATGAAAGAATGCGAGAACAGCCGGATAGATTGCCCAATGCTGAAAAAAGGGCAGGCGTTGCCATCGCTCGACTTAACTATCAGCAAGATGGCGGACGATCGAAACGTTCATCGCGTGCCACCAACGCCCCCTAGAGAGGAAAGCCGCGGCGCTTACTTGTGACGTCACACCGAGTTGGTAAAGCAAAACGTTTCCATTGGGTTTCTCCTCTCTCCCGCGCCTCAGCAGAGATGAGAAACCCATTGGAAACGCTTTGCTTTACCTACTCGGTGTGACGTTACAAGTAAGCGCCGCGGCTTTCTTCTCAAGGGGGCGTTGGTGCCACACGGCTGTGCCGGCACAGCCAGCTTTGTCAAAAAAGGGTCTCTAGATCTGTGGCACGCGATGAACGTTTCGATCGTCCGCCATCTTGCTGATAGTTAAGTCGAGCGATGGCAACGGCTGCCCTTTTTTCAGCATTGGGAAAGGGTTGAGCCTCAAAGGGTTAACTGACGTGAGATGGTGCTTACTCTGATTGTTTTGATGCTGTTTCTGAGCAAGTTGTTCATCATTTGTTGCATGCGCATATAATGCAGCATTTTGTTTCAGCTTAAAAATTTTTAGTCCTGGGAAGAAATTTTTTTTATTACATTCTGTATTGCCTTTTTGTATTTCTTAAAGTGGAAGTGATTTTAAGCCTGCAGGTCAGTCAGCTTGTATGGGAAGCAAAATCTTGAAGGCTGAAAAATACTGACCACGGGGTTCTCGAAAACGTCGAGAGGGACCAGAAGACGCCAAGACAAATAATTTGAAAAAGACTTAAGAGTTTATCGCACTAGCTTAAAATCCGAGAAACTTTCTTGCCGAACAACTTTTAGATATATTTTTTTATCGTTTATTGGTTAAAGATCGCCGTCGTCATGATAACAATAGAGAAAATCGGTCTAAAAGTTGTTTAGCAAGTAAATTGCTCGGATTTTAAGCTAGTGTGACAACCGCTTTACGGTCTTATTCACCAACTAGGTGTCAACACGAGAATCAAGTTACACGAGTCGCAGGATCAGCGCGCTAATTAACCGTAAATAGTATTCTCCACAAAATTCGCACCCTGTTTAATTTAATCCACATTTACTGACACATTCTTCTTGTAAGTTTTTCAGTGATTGATCAGATTAATTAGAGATTTTCGAATTTCCGAATTTTCCAGATCTTCAAAGTCGCTGTTCGTCATGCTTCAATCCAAAGTGATTGGTACAGTAAATAAAGGATATGGCTTTGCTGAGCCCATGGCTGCACTTTACTGCGCATGCGGAAGCAGAATTTAATCTCCAAAAGTCGGCGGATGAGATTTCGCGTGCTAGGTCAGGCTCAGATCTCATGCTAATCCTACGTTTTGGATTGGTGAATACCATTTTTCAACTAATCCTTGATGTAGCCCGTGCTGAAGCTCTAGCACCCGCTTCAAATGTTTGGTGAATAAGAGCGTAAGAAAGCGATGATGGTTAATTAGGTTATACTTGAGAGCAGCGTGGAGAGATTGCTCTGCTATACAGAACACGCATTTAGAAATATGGATTTACAGGACTAGCGTAATAAAGAATGGAGAGTTCAGTTAATTATGCAATTAGTAGTGCATGAATTTTTTTATTTTAATGCGCAATTTTTTCTTGGATTTAACGGGAATCTATTTTTCTCGATTAAGAAGCATGGAATATGAAAATTACAGTTGCAAAGGAACAAAACTCATCCAATAGATTGCTCTATTTCGCTACCAATTTATCTAATAAGCTATGCACTTATTAAAGGAGTTCAAATGTAAACGCATAAAAAAAGTATTAACAGAACTCTATGCAAAAATGTGGAAGTGTCGAATTTTAAACACGATATAATTTTTTCTCATCATACTTTAAACTTAACTATGCTGAGTAAGCACTCCAGTAGTAAAGCTCAAAATTTGTGTCAAAAAGTGTTTCTAAATTGAACGATCTTCTTTCAGAAAACTGTAACAAGCATTATTGCCACTCTTTGCGTCTTAAAAATACTGATGTCAAAATAATAAAGATCAAATAACTTTTTGAGACAAATTTACAGTGTCATGTTCCACGCAGAATTCTTTTCAAACTCGCATGCCCTGCTTCAGGACGGAGATTAAACCAATGGTGTCACTTTATCCTTTCAACAAGCATTGTTTCCTTTTAATTTTTCTGTCTATTGTTTTCATTTGTTTCGCTTATCGCCTAATCGAATAACATCAAAGTAAACTAAGATTTCTCCAAACTGAAAGACTTCCTAAAATTGATAAAACGTTTTACTTAGTGCAATGGTTTCTGCCATTCAAGAGTGACCTGCGGTTTTTTGGGTTTATGAATGCAATTATGCGTAGTAATTATTATTATTATTATTTTTATTGCACATCATTTTATAGTTTCTTTATCTATAGGTAATTCTACTCTGTATAAAGTTATTACTTTCCGAACATGTATCGTGTAAGGAAAGTATTGTAATCATGAAAAAATTCGACTTCGAGATTTTGGTGTATTTACACGTTTTGAGGTCTTCTGAATTCATTTATGCTATTTTTACGAGATGTGTGTGTGTGTGAGTGAACACGATAGCTATTAAACGGGGCATTCGATTGAGCTGAAATTGGGTATAAATGTTATAAACCACCATCGCAAGACCGGTATTGATTTTCAAGTGTATAGGACTTATAGTTTTTCTAAAGGGCTACGACAAAGATTTCTTTTACATTATAGCCTATGGTAGGAAAGTCTTGAAACTGCGCTAGCGTTCAAACGGTGCATTCGATTGAGCTCAAATTGGGTATATACGTTATAAACTACCATCGTAAGACCGGTATTGCTTTTGATGTGTATAGGACTTACAGTTTTTCTACAGGGCTACGGCAAAGATTTCTTTTACATTATGGCGTATGGGGAGAAATTCTTGAAAGTGCGCTAGCGTTTAAACGGCGCATTCGATTGAGCTTCTATTTGGTATATATGTTTGACTTATTCATCGATTAAAATTTTTTTAAATGCTTGGTAATGGTCTTAATCGTGAGTGTTCGGAAAGTCAAGTGGAGTCACTCCAGATTTTTTACCTTATAAATGAAAACTAGACTCTGCGTGTTTGCCCCTATTGCGTATAAATCTGCGCCGTTGGATCAATCGCCTTGAAATTTTGCACAAATGTGTGAGCAAATGCAAGGACAATTTTGCTCTACTTTTACAATCTAAAAATTCACAACTTCCCCAATTTTTAGCGCATTTTTGCTATTTTCAACACTCTTGAAACCCAAGGGTAAATAATTTTATCAATTGAAAATTTCGTATCGTAAGTGATACTGACGTCCTTTTGATATCATGGTTATCAGGTTTTGAAGGGGAAATCACGATTCCAGTTCGTTGAAATTACCCAGTTTAATATTCTTTCACAGATAAAAGGATTTAATTTACATGAAGCATTGATGTAGAAGGGTCTGTTTTCAGCAAAATGAAATATTTCAAAATCGGAAAGTTTCCTCAAACACACTCGCCGAGATATTCCACACGTTTTCAGAAGTACAGGCAATTCCAATGACAAGAATACCAATTTGGAAAACGTGGATTTTCTTTATATGTTTGTGGAAATTTTTCGCATCGGAAAGATTCCAATTTTCTACCGGAATCGGATTAGAGCTATTAGAGTAAAAATATTTATTATATTTCTCATTTCTCAACGGGCACCTTCTAGCTAAGCGATTAGCAATCCTAAGTTGATATACATCACGCGGTAGTCTCAACAAAAAACACTACCTGGACATTTTTTTCGTTTAAATATTGAATTTGGCATTGATTAACAACAAACGTGCTGTTTCTAAACTATGATGTTAAAAGTAGAAAAAAAAGCAATTCGGTCTTTTCGCAAAAAATTTACTTTAATCCAAGGATAATAAAGTACAGCGACTTATGTCATTTTCCGAGTCGAAAACTTTGAAAACGTCGCGGATTCTATCAACAGTACCAGGAGCTCTAGCACGATCTTATCGGAAAGCATCCGTCACGGATAGTTCTCACTCACGGATACTGAAAATCTTCGGATAAATATCCGATACCCTCATTTTGACTCTACCACCATGGTTTCGACTAATGGAAGTGAGAATTTTTATGCCTCTTCCGAGAGTATCGGAAGGGGACGCTATCAACCAATCAAAACAAGGCACTCTTTGCCGCATTCGAGCACGTAGTTTAAGTTTATGACATAGTACTTAAATAGGTACCACGTCTTGTCTTATTTTGTTAGTCGATCTCTGGCTGTGTTATACCATGTGAATATACAACGTGTAAGATACTAATGCGCAGTACTCAAATACAGTCAAAAAAAAATTAATATCGATTTTCGAACCGCTTTACCAAAACTTTAATCGTAAGTTGCGTGCAAAGTTAGTTGCGCTTCGGTGGCTGAATCGGTAAGACGCGGGACTATTACTAGGGCGTTATGTGATCGAACCCCGTGCTGCGCAATATTTTCCTGCACATTTTTTTTTTTTTAAATACGCGAATCTTGGTAATTAATTCATCAGAATTTTACACTTTCAAAATAAATCACTTTTAACACCCACAAAACTCAATATTTCTTTAAGGTACATTAATTTTTGTCAGACAGACTATTTTTTCCCTAATTGTCACCCGTTCGTGATGCAACAGCAAGAGTATTAATTTTTTAAGCATCATCAATTGTAAAAATATATTCTTTGAATAGCAGAAATAAAATTTTAAAAATATATAAATAAATATACAGTCAACTCACAATTTTACGACCTTCGATTAACGACCTCTGATGAAGTGCTGACAGTTTTTCAATACCTTTTATAAACTTTATTTTACACTCAGTATATTCACATGGCCATTATGACCATTATGCCAAAGTTAATTGAAATCCGCATTTTCCTGAAGCCGTGTCTCCTCCTTATAAAATAAAAACGGTAATATTCGAGTAAAAACAAATCAGATTGAAATTATCGTCCAAGCAATGGAAGAAAATCATTACTTAAATGAAAACAACTTTTCCAGTTTTTATAGAGCGCAGCAAACGAAATGAGGATTTGAAATCTCTAGCACAAAAATTAAACAGCAGTGGAGGTTTTATTAAAAATGTGAAAGCTTGGCAAAAGGTAAGCAGACTGTTATTTTATAAATTTTAAATATCATTAAAAATTAGCATTATTATATTCTAATTGTTCTAGGCTCTAAATATTTTTTAAACTCTTGAATCAGTTGGAATGCTAATGATTTATTCAACCGAAAGTTGTTGATAAATTCGTCGTCGCTTAATTCAAAGGATTTACACCTAGGAATCGAATTTCGATTTGCTATGAACCCTTCTAGCATCTTATTGTTGTGCAACAGTTGCTACAATTAAAACTGAGCCATTATTTTGATGTAAACAACTACCATCAGATCAAATAACCACGCACGCTGACATGTATCCGAAGCGGAAAGAGCTTCTCACTCGCGTTTACCGTGCCGGGAAAAAAAAGTGGAATTTCCGACAGGGTTTCCAATATCGGAACGTTCCCGAGAGCATCGTGGTAGACCAAATTGACGCCCTTTCGGAATGTGACGTCATGAGTGAAAAAAGGGTTGTTTTTCCGCTTCGGAAAGGTTTCCGAGAAGATCGTGCTCGGGCCCCTGATGTAAACGGGAAAACGAATAGCGCGCATGTGCAACTCTGGGTAATTTGCAAGATTTGCTGCCACAGTAAAATGCTAAGCAGAAACTTTAGCCTTAAAATCACACAGTTTAAAGGGTTAATGTTGTCATTTGTTTCCTTTCACGTATTTTTATTTTCCGAATATTGGATTGTAGAATTTAATGACTTAAGTGACAACAATGGGAATTGTAACACAACAATGGGTTCTGATAACAATGGTGTGGTAACTAAATGGTAATGTTAAAACCGAAAGTGAAATTAATTACTCTTTGATGTTGTTTATACGTTATGCGTTTAAAAATGCATTAGTATGTCAATGATAACAAACTTTTTTTTTTAAATTGCAACACGGTCGAGATAGTTCCGCAAGCATGAAAAATGGTGTCACGTACGAAGATATAAAATTATTTAAAATACTAAAATTAGCTTAAGTAAATAGATAAATATGCATATTTTTTTCATTCATATCACTTATTTCAATCTAGCTGAAGCGAAGAGCATTTGCTTCAGCTAGTGCTCTATGGAATGGAATTTATAATTTTCCTGACTATAGTTTCAACTAAGGAAGGGAAAGTTTTTAAAGATAGTGCTTTGTTATATTCCTGTGTCAGGACTATATTTTTTAAATTTTTTGTTTTCTATTGTATTTTATGACTGAAGTAATTTTTTTTTTTAAATTATCATCTGACATTACACTTTTTACAGTTTCGGGTTCGTCTGCCATTGTCTCGAAAAACATATTTTTTAAATAGTCATATAGTACTTTTCACCATGTTTTACTATTATTTTTTTTTCTTTTTCTGTAAATCATTTGCTGCTCTATTCCTTTGATTGACTGAAGCAATAATCTAAGCAATCACGTATTATTTTAGTCTTTGATTGTAAAAGTAATCACTAGTTACTATATTTTCATTAGATAATTGAACGGCAAAAGTTTTGTGAATCATCAAAAAAGTCATATATAAGAATCCATATAAATGAAATTAGACTTTCATCGGTACATTACTTATAATTCAAAAATTTTGCAATTTCTATCCGTTTTAAGCACCTTGAAATCCAGTACGAGCATAAAAATCTGAATAAATTTTGAAACTTTTTTTTTTAAATAGTTATTTGCGTTTCTAGATATTGTGAAAATTGTGCAAAATTTATTGAGGCTTAATGTTAAAATGTCTACACTGAATCAAACAATATTTATTACAGGTAGGAAAGACCGCTTGACTTGAAAAGCTCATTCAACGAGAATAAAACTAATTATCAAACTAAAAAAAATCTGTATTGTCAATTTTACTCATTACATTGTTACTCTCTAACCCTTAATCTTTAAAAAAAATAGGCGGGAGTTATAATTTTGCTGTCTATAGTATTGCCAATATACTAATTCCATTCCATTTTTTGTATTCTACAAAGCTGACGAAAATTCAGGCTTGTTGGAAATTTACAATACATACTAACCCGCCAACGACGGGTACTGCAAGTAGCATATAAAAAAAAAATCTGAAAGAATTCTATATTTTAAATAATATCAGGGGACTGTTTCTATTTTTTTTAAACTTGAAACTTAAAAAAACAAGTTTTTATATTCCTTCATAAATTCAACATCTTGACATCGATAGATAGAATCTTCACATCGCCCATGATCTATTTTTCCCGAGATATTGATTTCTCATCATCAGTTAGTTTATTTCTCGGCATGATAAACCTCTTCATTTTGAAACGTGAAAGAAATTGAAATTGTCTTCACATTGGTTTTTATGTTTGAAATAAAGGTAGGATGCCGACCAAAAACATGAAATTTATGAACGTATGTATGTATATACAAAAATATACAAAATTCCCATTCATTAAAATGTGCCCCGTACAATATGATAGGTGACGTGGAGCCTTTCATCATAAAAACTTTGAGATATCTTCATTTGGTAAGCGGCTATATTTATTATAGCTAGTATGCAAATAATTGTTTTTTTTTTTTTTCCATAATATTTCTGCAACCTCTGGAACGCTATTCTCCAAAGTGATTTTTTTTTTCGAGAACCATTGAAAATTGGTTGAAGTCGTCTTTATTTTCATATCTCGGACACTTTTGGATAAACTGACCAAATTTTGTACATCACCTCGTAAGTGTATGGGCTTATTAAAATTTATTAATTGGGGAATATTTTGTATGGGGTCAGTATAAAAATTTAATTTTGTATTTACTTAAATTTAATCCACTTAAGATTTTAATCGATTTTATAAAATTATGTACATTTTAGCTCGTAACTTTGAAATTTTTATGTATGTCATTGATAAGTGTATAAGAAATAAAAGCCGGTGTTAATGTTCTTGGGACACCCTGTATATGTATATATGTATACTTATAAATATCTCTCATAGTAAATGAATGGCTAGAAGGTTTTCAATAAACTGACAATGAATCATCCTCCAAGATATTTACAATTTTTTTTTACAAAATTTGGACTTTAAACGTTTTATTGTTCACTTAAAATAATTTTATCATTTTGCTGGCCTTTAAATAAACTATTAATTAGAAGATATTGAAAAAGTTGAGTTCTTCAAAAGTGCAATGACTATAAAAGTGCCGACAATACACCATTATAGTGGGTTAAAGAGAAGCTTTTGATGCATTATTAATTAAGTTTTTATGCAGTTATTCTGTTAAATATATATATTCTCTTTAAAAAAATCAATAACCGCTCCGCTCATTTACAGAACGACATACTAATTAGTTCTTAAGAATGCCGTCGTAATTCTCCTTTTTTTAATGTATATAAAATTATTGCATGATAAACTAATGATCTTAAGCTTTTGTCAGTAATTATTCGTGTGTTGCATGTTAATGAAATTTAATGGCGCAGAAAGAACGTAATTTTTTTGTTCAAAAACATTTGTGACTTGTAAAAAAAATGTTAAATATTTTCGTAAAATATTTAAAATTATTTTTTATTCACTATAAATTGAGATACAAATCGATTGAGAATCGACGACCGACCTATTCAATTAACCCTAGATCAAAGAGATTTATTTTAAAAATCAGAAGTTTTAAGGAATACGTGTGTCTCCGTGGTTCATTAACTCATGGGACTTGTTTTGTTTCTAATGATTTATCGACACGAACGCGGTCTTTAAAATTATTGTCTTATATTAAGGTTTTGGTTGTTTTTCAAAATATTCGCGTTTTACAGCACTTATTTTTGTTTTAAAGATTATTGCGGTATGGTATAGTCAAATAAACATCCTGGTTGAGAAGAAATAAATTCATTTTTTATAAGACTGCGTTGAACATTTAAATTGTAACATTAGTGAACATTCACGAATTTTTGCAAAATAGCGTAAAATATTCACCAAAAAGTTCTTTAGACTGTGCAATTCAGCACTATAATGGGTTTGGAAAACGAATGTTTTAAATAAAATTATTTTAATTACTTGGTTACATACAGTATGCCCGCTAAAGCCGTTGTCACATAATAGTTTCGGAACGGCAAAAACTCATAAGAGTCTAGGTACAGTGAAGTTGTCATGGGTGCAAGGCAACCATTTACAACGCCACCTGGTGACTACTTTTGGAGTTAGCGTTCTTAGCTAAAAAACGAATCTAGATCCATGAAAAAGTCAACTATAAAGTTTTTCAGCATCATCGATTTAGTAAGAAAAAACATCTTAATTTGCAAATGATACTAATTCACATAATCATGCTATGGGTGGAAGGCATGAAACGCATTTTTCGGGCACTTGTTCGCCAAGTTTGACGGCTGTTTACGACATATCGCCAAAATGGATGCCAAATCGTATCTTCAAAACTCGATTTGCATCCAACACGATGCAAGATTTGTTTAACATTTTTCTTATTTATGATGTTCAGAGCGTTAAATAGCACGGGTCATCTTCTATTGAAATTTGTTCTTATTTAAAAAAAAAATCAATTCCGTCACCCAACAAAAAAATGTGTAACTACTCTCGGTATCGATACATTTTGCTTTTTTTTTTTTTTTTTTCTCCTGGATCTATTCTGGCTGCTTGGATCTTTTTGATGTTACGCATAGAAATATTTTCACGTTTCAAGAGTAACGGAAAAACAAACAAACAAAAGAGGATTAGTATTTACAATTTCAAGGAAACATATGAAAAGCCAAGTGATTTTTTTCCTAAAAAAAAAAGTCTAGTAAAGTTTATTTATTAGCTAGGAGCATTGCAAACATGGAATATTTTTTACATCGCAAATCCTTCTTATTTGTTTTTGGTTATTTCTATTGTTGTTTTCTCACCACTTGCTATGCTTTCTGTTTTATCAAGTAGTTTATTATAAATATATATACGTCTTCCATACTTATTATTTAATTTTTTACCTTAGTATTTCAATAAGCTCTGCCTTATTTATTGGGAAAAGTGTTATCACACCTAATTAGTTCAAATTTTATTCATCCAACAAAACATGCTTTGAATCATTTTTTTAATCAGGTAAGAAAGAAAATGTAGTATATTTGATTATAACTTCTTTTCTCATTTTTTTTTTCTTTGCCAGGAAAATTTGAGGTTTTTTCTAATAACGTATTTTATTTTTATTTTTTTAATATAGAAGTAAATATCTACAATCATTAAGAAATTGTACATTCATTAGCAATTGTACAATCATTAGGAATTTCTGTACTAATTATTACTCTGATTAACATATTGAAGTAAGATAAAAATTACTGGAAGGTCACGTTTATTAATCAAAAATACATTTAATAGGTGTAGCTGCTTATTTTAAAAATTATTTTCAACAAAGTCTAACTATTGTGATTCTATATCTCTTTGTTCGTACGTTTGTTTATATAGTAGTGGATGTTATGTACCCACATTATAAATAGTGCATGCAGAATGTGACAGCTTGTGACCGACAACAAATTGAACAAGGAACATTTTAGAATAACCCTACATCGTAGAAACCAGTGGAAAATGTGTAAAAGTTACAAAATATTATACATGCTGTGATTAAAAGGATGTGTGCATTTTAATACATGTAAAATGTATTTTTACGAAAATATAGACCCCCTGATTTAAAATTTTGAAAGGATTTTTTTAAGTATGATTAATGCAATGGATTTGCATAGGAAATTGCATAAAAATGGACATGAAAAATTGTAAATCAGTAAGATCTCAAGAGGTTTCGAGTTTTATAAGAAGCCTTGTTCCATCTGTGAGATTCATTTTGGTCTCCTCTCGCAAAATCAGAAGTCGTATTAAAATTATTTAGTTTTACTAACTATGTTGTCACGCCGTATTTAAAATCAAAAGAACATCTAGCCTATTTACTAAAATTTTTTCATTAATTGCGAATGTTCTAACGATAAGTGATTGATCTATGCATTTTGGGAAACCAGCTTTGATAGAAGAAACGGAATGATCGCAGTAAGCGATATTGACACTTTGAAGGGAGCACACTTCGGCGTGTCACCTTAACCCTTTAACGGGCAGTGTTCCCGCTCTGGGAACACCAAACTCTGACGTTTTGACTGTTGCCAGTCACGAAGAATAGATTTGATTTCTATAAAAAAATTGCGGGTGACATAGCTCCACGAGAATCCTTTAACTTTTTAGCCCGTCATTTCCGGTAAAAAAATGGTCACGCTTATTTTTAATAGCACTGACATCTGCTGAAAATGGAAGAATGCGAGAACACCTGGATAGATTGCCCAATGCTGAAAAAAGGTCAGCCGTTGCCATCGCTCGACTTAACTACCAGCAAGATGGCGGACGATCGAAACGTTCATCGCGTGCCACAGATCTAGAGACCCTTCTTTGACGCAGCTGACTGTACGCGCACAGCCAACTGTCGTCATAATGCATGTCCCCCTGTCTTAATAATGTATGTCGTAATAATGCATATTTCAAATATTCATCTTATTTATTCTTATTTTTATTCCAAACCTCTATTTTAGCTTAAAATGTTTATTCAAACTTTACCGATAATATTGCTAGTAGGAAAGGAGAATAAATGTTAATTGTTGAAGAACAAAAAACTGTGTGTATGTATATGCTGAGGAATGTGACGGGTGTGCATGTAAGTTATCCTCACAATGTTAAAAGGTTGGGAACCGCTGATCTAGATCATAAATAAAGGTAAGCTTTCGTTATTTTGTTTAGTTTTTAATGGCTTAATATCAAATTAGGGAATCTAAATGTAACGTGAAGTCACAGTTTATACCAAAATCTCTACAGTTGCGGCTTCACCTGGTGGTCGAAATCAGAAGTTAAAATAAAGCACGATATTCAAATAAATTCAACATTTTGTTTCGCTCTTTCTCTCACAAAAACGTATCTTATTATTGTGTATGAACGCTTTTCTGTTTCACATTAATGGAAATTTTATTGATTCTATTTTTATTGGAATCATCCTGCTAGATATCCCATCTTCTAAACACTCATTCATAAGAGTATGGTAAAAAAAAAAAAAAAAAAAAAAAAAAAAAAAAAAAAAAACCTGATGCGCGGTCAACTCTCCGTAGGTAAAACCAATTGAACTCCTGCAAATCCCCGCAAGAGTGGGGGATAATTCATTGCAAGAGACCATCTGGCATCCTTCCTACTCTCTGGGCACATTGTTTTCTTTCAACAATTTTCCGCTTAACGATCCGCTTTTCGGAGGAAAATATCATGATCGGAAAATACCTGACAGGTCGGAGTATCATCCATCAGAGTTTGTAAATGTCACGGGAACTCCTTTGAAAGGTTTTTCCAAGAAGGAACGCGGGATAAATGAGCATTATGTCCGAAAATAGATCGCCCTCTGCTCTACCTGGCAAACATGTCTTTTAGGGAGTCGGTGTTTTAGCATTCGAAGCGCCAGTATAAGCTTTCTTCTCCTGGAAGTGTGTGTGCGGGGGGAGGGGGTATATGTAATTTGATAAACATCTTAGGAGTCATCTCTATATCAAACACCAGGTATCTTAGTGTAAACTACAGTTTTATTACTTCTTTGAAACTAGATGCACAGTACAGTCCGTCATGAAATTTTATGTATCAATGGACGTAGAGCTTTTTTCCCTCTTTTTCCTTTAATAACTTGCTGTTTTTAAAATCATTTGAGGCATAAATGTAAAAATTCATTCTTTTTAAAAAGAACTAAGACATTATTGGTCAGATTTCTTCTCAATAACACCTTTTTGGCACGCGAAGTGAAAAAATACACGCTGCTCTTAAAGCCCCAAGGCAGTGTGTCCCATTCAGATACGCTGGCCCATTCAGTTCACATTTCATTTTTGCATTACAAAGTGACGCAGCTTGGAAGTCACAGTATGGATTATATACTATGGATAGATTGGTGACTTTCTGATGACACTGTGAGCATAGTGCCAAACAATCCGCCACGGTGAAACCACAGTGAAGTCATAAATAGGTTCTGAAAAGGGGCACTGTGATATCTAGTTGGCGTCACATATTGTTCACCTGTATGCCTGTGGCCTGTTTGACACGCACTTCATTTGGAGATCAGCTTGACTTTCCGTGCTGCTGGATAGTGTTTTGTGAGATTGTATCTCATCTGATCGGAGGATAAGCTTAACCCTTTGAGGCGCAACCCTTTCCCAATGCTGAAAAAAATGACAGCCGTTGCCAACGCTCAACTTAACTACCAGTAAGATGGCGAACGATCGAAACGTTCATCGCGAGCCACAGATCTATAGACACTTTTTTGACGACAGCTGGCTGTGCCGCACAGCCAGCTGCGTCAAAAAAAGGTCACTAGATCTGTGGCACGCGATGAACGTTTCGATCGTCCGCCATCTTACGGTAGTTAAGTTGAGCGATGGCGACGGCTGCCCTTTTTTCAGCATTGGCCAATCCATCCAGCTGTTCTCGCCTTCTTCCATTTTTCAGCAGATGCCAGTGCTGTTAAAAATAATCGTGACAATTGTTTTACGGGAAATGACGTGCTAAAAAGTAAAGGATTCTCGTGGAGCTGTGTCACCCGCAACTATTTTTATAGAAATCAAATCTAGTCTTCGTGACTACCAACAGTCAAACGTCAGAGTTTGGTGTTCTCAGAGCGGGAACACTGCGCTTTAAAGGGTTAAGGACAAAATAGATATACCGTCGGAAGGAAACTTGCCATCCCCACGTAAAAGTCAGTCGTTTACATAGGCAGGAGTTAGTTTTATTGCCCTCCAATGAGACAAAATGGGTACTACAAGATCAAAAGTGAAGGGAACATCAGACTTTTTGCGACAGAAGTCCCTTTTCACAAAGGATATGCATTTTCCGTGGATTAATGAATAAAAATAACGAACTTATTAGGAATCAGGACTTTGCATATGCGATTCTGAGAATGCCACTTGCGAGGTTTAACATTAATAGTCCAACACATGTGTTGTGTCAAAACATGCATGTTATCAATAAATAATACCCGTGGATTCTCCAGACTGCTATACGGTGTGCCTCATATTAGTTGAAAAGCGCTTTTTTTTTTGTAACAAAAAAATTTTACGTTTCAATGTGAAAATTCTGAAGATTCTTGATTGCATCATGAACATGTAATTAATTCATAAAAATTTCTTCCGAGTATTATCATCCAGTGCTAATTTTTTCTGTTATATGGCAAAATGATTTCATATGACAAGTCTGGTGGTCTCCATACACAAAGCTCAATTTTCAATTGAATATAACTGTTTTAATTTCATAGATGTGCTTTATTTTATGATTCTTGTGGATTCAATATGTATTTCTTCACCAAATTTGCCTATGGAGGATCGTGTAAAAAATTTAATGTTCAATTTTGAATGTAATGTTCAAAATATAATGTTCAAATTTCAGAAAAATGTTCAATTTTTCTGGAAAGACCATTTCATAAACGTAGTCTTATTTACTTCTACCTTATTTTAAGCATTTTTGTTGTTTACATGGATCACTTATCTTTAGATAAAGGAATAAAGCACATTTTGGGGCACCTTGTAATTTTAAAGAACAATGGCCGTTAATTTAAAGAACAATGGCCGTTCTATACCTGAAAGTTTGATCATAGGCCAATGTCACAGAAATATCTCCTTGAGAACAAACACATAAATTAAAAAAAATTAACTATGGGTATGATTAGAAAGCTTGAAACTTTTATTTTTATGTTCTACACACAAAAAATATCATATAATCAGTGCGACCCTCTATGTATAGTGTAGACTACACCAAATGATCTAGCAATACAAGAACAAAAATAAATGTTACGTCAGTTACAAAATGACAGTTGCGTCAGTTACACATGTGAATACCATTTTTATTTTTTGTTGTTCATATATTAATTGTAAAAGTTACTATTATAGTTTGGAATTGCTCAGTTATGTTAAAAACATGAAACGTTTTTTCTTTTAAATATTGGATAGTTTTAAAAACTTTTACACCTCAATTAAGGGAGTAAATATGTCGTCTATTTTATGTTACATGAGTTACAGATTTTTGAAATAATTTTTCCACTTAAATGGCGTTTGAAAAAAAAAATCTACAGGTATGTGTGTATTAAGTACTTGATACGAAATATTTTAAAATGTAAAAAATTGTCCTAGCTGTATTAGTAAATTTTTTACACATATTCGAAAACAATAATTGATCATCAAGTGTTACGTCAGTTACGATGGAATTGCCCATAGTAGCCCTAATAGCACAACAGTCCCCTGTGACTGAAATGCGACCACACAATTCTGTCACAATAGAGTTACAAACAGTCGCCGCGACTCCGCAGCAAAGTCACGCCAGAGTCCCTATGTCCTCTCGCTGTGTAGTCGCATTGCGACCGTTCAGAGAAGTCACGATGAGACGGTTTTGCGACAGCGAAAAAATTCGGGGAAAAAGAGTTCCCGAAAATACACACCAGATGGCAGCACCAAACTCTCAGGCAAGAAGAAGTTGAGGTCCAGAATCGAACCAGGGATCTACTGGTTATTAGCCCAGCATCTTACCGCAACGCTGTGATTACCGTGCTCGGGAACCTTTAAAAGTAAACTGACGGCTGCAAAAGCTAGTTCTGACGGCTTCTTTTGGAAATTTAAAAATTTTCTGTCAGTATTTTATAAATAAGTTTTATATATAAATATATGTATTTATTTTTAAATAATATAAAAAATATCATTATTTTCAGGAGATAATGTGCTGTTTTATTTAGGTATTCATCCGAAAAAAACTAATGATTTATTGGAATTTTTTATTCGGTTATGAAATAAATTTGTAATGTGCGACATGTGAGGTTTGATATCTATTAAGGTATGAGGGATAAGATTTATATTTTTGCTATATTTTGCCTAAAAGGGATTTCATATAAAAATAAATAAAATTAATTGGAAAAACATGCATTAGATAAAATAAATAAAGTATTTTTGACTTAGAGCCATAGTTTTATCTCAAATTTTTCGTAGTGGAACTTTCAAACATACCAGAGACGTATTTAAAGGGGGAGGGGATCTGAAAACTTAAAGCAATTATTAAAAAACAGCAATTTTGAGACATTTGTATTTACTCTAGTAACAATAAGGTTGAAGATACCGGATAGTCCCTCCCCCCATCCGAAATTTAAACCTTACATACGCTATCGAAACATATATGCCATGGGGATATGAAAGAAATTGTTAATTTTACTCACAGATACTTAGTTTTCACTTGTGATTAGAACTCTTAACTCTAATATTTTTAAGAATAATATTTTTTTATAAATAATATTGCCTTGTTTAAACGAAATAATTTAAAAGTTAATAAATTAAACTAAATTCCATTACTACATAACTGCGAGGTTTTATTGAATTACTATTTTCGGATTTATTTATTAAATGTTTCAGGAAAGAAATTGTCACAAAATATTAGAAAAAAATGAGTATGTATCCAAAGTCGCAAAAGCGGCCAGTGTGACGTCATTTTGAAGTCCAAAAAAATCAGTAGTCGCAAAATAGTCACACAGTGACTTCACAGTGGAGTCACTGAGCGACCAATCACATACTAGTCACATGGTGACTTCACAGTGGAGTTACTGAGCAACCGATCACATACTAGTCACGTGGTGACTTCACAGTGGAGTCACTTAGCGACCGATCACATGCTAGTCACATGGTGACTTCACGGCGATGTCACCTGGTGACTGGTCACAAATAAACTTCACAGTGACCACACAGTAGAGTCACATCACTCACAAGTCACAATGTGAGTAGTATGTGACAGTCCTGTGACAATTGTGACCCTCTGTGACGTCACAGCGACTCTTTTGTGACCATCTGTGCTATTAGGGAGATCTTACAGTTCTACAAGAAAAATGTCTTAAATCTTAGCATCAGCAATGCATTCGATTCCTTTAATTCTTTTATAATTTAAAGCAATGGGCAGGCACGTCAAGGACATTTTTTACTGAACATTCTCATATTTTTCGCTGCTTTCACTATTTATATACATAAACAGTTTCATTCTTGTCACAGAATTTTGTACGCAAGTAAAATTTACTTTGAAACTTTAAATCCAGAGTGAAAATAAAATTTCAAAATTAAAGACAAGAGTGTTGGAAAAAGAAATCGTTTGAAAAATAGATTTCTTGGTCATACATTTATATTTTCCCGAACTTCCGAATGGCAAAACTACAGTAATAAATTCAGAATGTATGCGTCAGGCGATGCAAAAGAATACTGCATTTTTTAGAGAATAGATAAACAAATGCTCCCAGCTGAATCATAAAACCAGACAGATTCTCCAAGCTAAGTAATAAAAATTGTCTAGAAGTTTACTAGATATGCTTAACAACAGGTGGGCAGTATTTGTGTTAATATTTAAGAAACTTTTGTTGTAGTAGATTAAAATCTCACGTATGGATATTTTTTTTAAGGTTTACTATTCGTGATTAAAATATCTGGCGTTTTATATAACAGATCATATAAATTAGGTGTTGTAAAAACATCTGATGTAGACAACATACGACATACTGGTACTTCTATTAAATTAAACGCATTTTAATGCACTCTGCTTAAAACATTTCATTTTAAAGTGATATACTATTTTTCAAGTGCATTTAGTTTTATCGATTTCTCTCCAATTATAAGAGATATCGTCCACCTGAATTCTGTTTTAGAAATTTATTTTTGGCGATTTTTCACCAAAGTTAGTGCAAAACCAGGCCTGTACTAAAATATGTTAATCGTTGCGTTTGAGTGAATGGTATTTAAGAATGGTTCGACTTCATGAATCCTCCTCCTTGCGCAACCCCCAAAAGCCAAACTTATTTTGGAGTGAAAACCTCTTTATCCTTTTTCAATTATCCAATCAGCCCAGGAAATTAAGCGAATTTCTCTTTCACAATCGAATAAAATCTTGAAAATTATTCCCTATGTTTTTATTCACACTCTTTTTAATACATATTTAAAAGTTGTATTTTAAAAAAAAACATAGTCCCACATATTTCATTTTCAAGATATTACCGACAGTATGACCTAAAGTAAGCATTTAAAGAAGACATAAACAGTCTCCATATGTTTCATTGCGTTAAATCTGGAAGAAAAACGATTTTTATACGACTGCCATACCATCGGTGTGAAAATACAACATAAAGCCGAAAATATTGACATTTACAACTATCCGAAAAACCTCAGATAAGGAGAAAAAATCATAAATTTATTTGCACTTCCATTGATATAAAATAGCAGTAAATAAACTGCATCATGCCACGTTCGCGAAAATAATGTTATAATTTTTTTTTTTATAAGTGAACTGTAAAAAGTATTTTCCAAGAGTAAAGAGGTAGCTTTGTGATATTGGTGTAAGAGAAAGTATCTTTATTCTCGCAAAAAGTCACTGTTCGAGATGTTTCACAAATATTAAAAGTGATATGTTTTCTTACATCTCTTTACATTAACCCTTTGAGATGCAACCCTTTCCCAATGCTGAAAAAAGGGCAGCCGTTGCCATTGCTCGACTTAACCACCAGCAAGATGGCGGACGATCGAATCGTTCATCACGAGCCACAGATCTAGAGACCCCTTTTTGACGACAGCTGGCTGTGCCCGCGCACAGCCAGCCATCGTCAAAAAAGGGTCTATATATAGATCTGTGGCACGCGATGAACGTTTCGATCGTCCGCCATCTTGCTGGTAGTTAAGTCGAGCGATGGCAACGGCTGCCCTTCTTTCAGCATTGGGCAATCTATCCAGCTGTTCTCGCATTCTTCCTTTTTTCAGCAGATGTCAGTGCTGTTAAAAATAATCGTGACAACATTTTTACGGTAAATGACGTGCTAAAATGTAAAGGATTCTCGTGGAGCTATGTCACCCGCAACTATTTTTATAGGAATCGAAGCTATTCTTCGTGACTGGCAACGGTGTTCCCAGAGCGGGAACACTGCGCGTTAAAAGTATAGTTAGATCGAAATTGTTTCTCGTAATTCTTACACTTTTATTTAGTATTTAATAAAACCTGTTATTTTAATGCACTTTTCTTAAATTCGTGTGCATTAGGCCATTTCGGTTAGCTGGGAGATATTTTAATTTGTGCCTATCAAATAGGCACAAATAAGAGTAAAACTCATAATGCTTGTAAGAGTAAAACTCATAATGCTTGTTCCAGTTAATTTAAATTCTGGTTTGTTTAGGTCAGTTGAAATATAACTGTGTACTATAAATATGTTTATAAATTTATTTCACAGATTTCCTTTTTGGAAGCTATTGATGTCCAAATTGAATGTACTAAAGAAGTAAATGGAAGCTATATAATCAATTTTTAAAACATCACTGGAAAAAAGTGTAATAACAAGTTCCGTACCAACCAAGCGTGAAAATACAAATGTCATATGTGTAATGCCTATTCGCCTCGTGTACACGTTGGCCAGGATTCTCACCTCCAAATCTTTTTTGATTGGAATTCCAGATCTTTTTAATCTAATTTGTTTGTGATGCTATGTTATCGGTACAGGACTTTTTTGTTTCTAACTTTTAATACAGTGTTTCTGCAATGCTGTACTAAAACTTACTAACAATAAACTGTTGGGCAGATAACATTCTACAACAGTGTCACAACAATAGCAACTTTTAAAAATTTACACAAACAAAACTCTTTATTCGAATAGGTCTATAAATGATTCATTGTGCATAATTTATATTTTCTTATTTATTTATTCTCTAAATGCGTTTTGCAAAAACTGAGATCTTTCTAGAGTGATTCCTGAGTAAAACCTTTATTTAAGAATGTGTTCCATTATTAAGACTATGCTATGAGTTCTTTCCCGTTAAATATTTTAACAATGATGTCAGCTAATTTACAAATTATGTTTCCCGTACCGTTTTAAATATATATTTTAAAAAAGAATGCGTGTTTTTGACAGGTTTAATTAACTTTTTTAATGTACGTTTTGCGTTTTCAAGTTCATTCTTTATAAATTAATATGGAAGGTATTCTTTAAAAATGGTTGTATGCATTCAAATCTAATGGGGTTTCAAACTAATGGCATAACGAAGAAGAATGAAATTTAGTTTTAATAAGAGATTTTTACTAATGGCATTTAATTTATGACATGTAACATCTTTCTTTTGCGTTGACATATACGTTCATAACATCATTAAATTTCTAATTGTGTGTCAACATTTCTTCTACTTTATTTTTTTTAAATGTTTCATGTGTCATTTCAATAGTTTCTTCAAATATTTAAAATTAAATAAATAATTTGATTTAATGATATAAAATTTTAGTTGATTTTCTTGCTGGAAAATAAAGATTAAAGGTGAGCCAAACTTCACCGTGACCTTTCCATCTCCAAGCGTCCGTCAATGGACATTGTCACGCGTATGTGCAAATTTTGTTTTCAGACTAGGCCATAGTATTGCAGGGAGGGGGGTCTACTTTGAAAATACTATTGGTTGATTTTTCATCGTCGTCAAGTATTAAAATTTGGAACTATTTGAAATCAGTGTATTTTTCAGAAACTTATTTCTTTTCTTCATAGCAATGCAGCGCTTTTTTTTCTTTATCTCAAAATGTTTATTTATTTATTTATTTATTTATTTATTTTATTTAAAGGAAAGTGGTTGAATGCACTACTAGTAGCATTTGAAAAATTACTTACATTAATCCTTTAACGCGCAGTGTTCCCGCTCTGGAAACACCAAGATCGGACGTTTTGACTGTTGCCGGTCACGAAGAATAGATCGGATTTCTCTAAAAATAGTTGCCGGTGACATAGCTCCACGAGAATCATTTACTTTTTAGCACGTCATTTCCCGTCAAAAATTGGTCACGATTCTTTTTAACAGCACTGACATCCGCTGAAAAATGGAAGAATGAGAGAACAGCTGGATAGATTGCCCAATGCTGAAAAAAGGGCAGCCGTTGCCACAGCCAGCTGCGTCAATAAAAGGCACGAGATGAACGTTTCGATCTTCCGCCATCTTGCTGGTAGTTAAGTCGAGCGATGGCAACGGCTGCCCTTTTTTCAGCATTGGGAAAGGGTTGCGCCTCAGAGGGTTAAATGTTTTTAGGTGGTGTCAATAGATAGAGCTAGTTATCTTGAGAAACACAAAAAAATTTCAGTTGCTTGTGACTAGCCACTTTCTTATCAGAGGGGAGGGTGATCCATAAAAATCTGGTTGAAAAAAAGTTTTTCTTTTTTTTCTAAAATAGATGATTTTTAAAAATTATTTATTATTTCCTGATAACTATGACTGTTATTAGTTTTTTGCTTATTCATTTATTAATTTTAAGTTGTATTTAGATCGTGTTTCACCAGAATTAGTCACAGAAATGTAATTATACTTGGAAAGCATGGGTGGGGCTGATTGGGTCTTATGTCTTGGTAATGAGTGGGTCATTTATACAGCTGGCTGTCCGGCACAGCCAGCTGTCGTCAAAAAAGGGTCTCTAGATCTGTGGCACGCGATGAACGTTTCGATCTTCCGCCATCTTGCTGGTAGTTAAATCGAGCGATGACGATGGCTGCTCATTTTTCAGCATTGGGAAAGGGTTGCGCATCAAATGTTTATAGAAAGTCCTTCTTAAGTAGCTCTAAAAGTACAGATCATTCAGTCCTCTTTTTTTAATTTTTCATCTGGCAACCCTACCTTTAAAATACCGGCGTTTGCCAATAAATCTGCATGTATTATTTTCAACATTTATTTTTCTCGAATAAATTTTAGTTTTTTTTTTCTCGCTCTACTTTCACGGTACTCTTGTATGGTCTATTTCCTAAAGAGGAAGAGAGAAAATTTATGTCTCCTTGTCCTCGCAGTACAAGAGTTACTTCGTTAATCGGTTATTCGTTACACAAAACTTTGACTTCAATAACTGTTAAAGCATTAAGTTTGAAAAATCTAACGAAAGTTCAAATTATCCTTGGAATGTTCACAACCTAAAAGTTTTTCCGCTGTGTAAGCCGAACCTGTATGTATAAAAGAGGCTTGTCTTTAGTACACAGGTAAATAAAACAAGGAATTTAACTAGATGGAAAATTTTATGCTTTCAGAGACAACACTGAAGAATGCACACCTAGCATTAGATGGCATAGTTATACATTAGCATTAGATGGAATAGTTATACTTAATAAACAGTTTTATTAAAGTTAGCTCACTTGCAAATGCAGAATGTGTAGTGGATTGTTTTTTATTTACAGCCCAGAAATCATCTAAACAAAATCTGAGCTTTGTTTTTCAGAGATTTTTTAGCCTGTTATAATAGACGAAACTTTACGCCTTTTGGTACACAGGTAAATAGTAGAACAAGAAATTTAGATAGATTAAGTGTATAATGTAGAAAGGAAACACAGAAACATGTCTTCTTAAATATTTGGAAATGGCACTAATTATTGACACTTGAAAATCTGGCATTATTTTCTTAATAACTTTCTTATATGTAAATCAATGTTGACACTGCTTAGCAAACACGTGCCTTGGACTGATGACGTTCAACGCCAACGGTTTCAAGTCAAAAACCTATGCAACGGACTAATGTGAACGGGAAGTTTAGAAAGCCTTTTGTTCCTGCCATTGCAAGTCATAAATATTGGAACTTAGAAAGAATAAATCATAAAATGAATCAAATTACACAATTTAAATATTAAAACTAAATAAAAATTTAGATAATATTTTTCAGGATTCCGATTTATAATAGAAAAAATAGTATAAGAGCACCTTAGTCTCAATGCGTGTACTTTTTTGCATTCTTTATTAAACAAGCTCTGTGTAAAACACCTTAGTGTTTTCATCCTCGAATATCTTTTCTGAAGTTTCAAGCAATGCAATTTCAGATTCATGTGTTATTTTTATGCCGTCCAAGAAAATAAACTTTTCTCAAACTCTTTCTGAATTCAGATTTTGCGAACAACAATTGAGCTTAAATAGACCGTAACCAAGGGAATTTGTAATTTTTCGTTTTTGTGCAATCTGCTGTTTTTATAGGAAAATTCTACTGCCTTTCTTATCTTGAAACATGAATGCTTATTCGAAATATTTAGATAAACCTTAGATTTTCCTTGCGTTATCTTCTAATATATAAGAGTAGCTTTTGTAAGTTTTAAATCACTCGAGGCAGAGTTTTTACCGAGATAATACTATTTGCTTTTTTGCTTTTTTCTCCAATCAATTTCATGATTTTTGAACTGTTTAGATTCCAAAGCGCTGTTTATTTATACTAAAAGATAAACAAGAAATATAAATCACGTCAAAAGTACTTAATTCAAATCACTTTTTAATTTAAGATTTCACTCTAGCTGGAAAGTATTTTAGGACTCATCAGTAAAATATCCGTGAAAACTTTGAAGAGTTTGAAAAATAAGAAAAGCGCGTCAGCTACTTTTAAAAATAATATAATATTCTTTTCAAGCTTTATTATTTACTATCATAGAACACTATTTTAGAACCTATGAGAATGATGAGTTATTGGAAAAAAAATTATTTAGCCCGACTTGTGCTTTAGTTATAAACTGTCCTTCTTCAAGAATAAATATGTAATAATATTTAGATTAAAAAGAAAATTGTTTTCGAGTTTAAACAATCTACAACTGAAACATGTTCAACTTGTTCATTTCCATCACTGTAAAATGGTGGAGATTCGCCTTTTGTGACCAGTGTTGTTCCCTAGATCCGTTCTTTGAGCTAGCTGTCGTCAAAAAAGGGTATCTAGTTTGTTGTTGAAATATATCAAATATTATTTATTCTGAGTTATAACAAAATGCTTGTTAAGTTAAAAAGGCATTTTATTAAAATCTATTTGGTTGAATAAACAAACTTTTGTTAAATCAACGTAACAAAGCTTCGAAACTATTTAACCAAACAAGTTTCGTTAAATTCGAGAGGTGCAAAACTGGATATTTTCAGAGCAGTCTGTGGAGCGAATAATGAAAATTAGAAGAAAAAGGAAATTCTTAAGTATTAATTATATGGGGGGATGTTTAGACAGATTTTACTTCAAAATAACTCTTCTTTGTCAAGTACCTAACTTAAAAATCGTCATAATTCATCAGCAGATGAGATATAAGAGAATTTCCCATTGCTCAGAAATGTTTGTACTTAAACCTACTGAGAAAGTACGAGATTACGAACAAGAAGTTCAGAGTATGACTAGGACGTGTTTCTGATATCTGGACCTGAATACCAACCTTTTCTCCAGCCAGAATTGTAGAATTTAGTCAGTGATTGGGATTTTTCTAAAGATTTTTAAGAACTCTTAGCTTACAAGTCAATAAAAAAAGAATTTATTGGTTCCTGGTATCTTTTTACCCGTGGTTTAGAAGAAGATACGCAGATTTCGTTCCATACTTTTTTCAAGATAATTGAATGGCGTACTGTAGCAATGTCTGTGGATTGATGAAGATGTTTGCTATGAAGTATGAAGTGAGCGAGTGAACACTATTGAATCTAAAAAATAGACTCAAATCAGTGCTTCTGGAAAATGCCAGCAAGTAACGTTCAGTGTCATTTAGAACATTCTAGAACGCTTCTTAAAGAATGTTCCGAGAACTTAGCCTTGAATTTCCATCAAATTTTAATCTAGAGATACTGGGTGGCGGATATGGACTATATGAGGTGATCTCAAACTGTTTTCCATGCTTATTGAACAGCGAGCAGTATACACCAGATGCCTTTGCTTCTCTTGTAGTGGGGCAGTCGAGTAGGAAAGTATGTTCGTATGTCCAGATGTTAGGACATTTAAATTAGAATATCGTATCCAGTTGCTTGAGAAATCGTAAATTTATAAATAAAGCATTTAAAAAGTATTTTGTAAATAAATATTTTCAGACAGAATGTGTAAAATAGGATTTTTCCTTAAGCATTTAAGAGACGCAGATGCGGCACAGCCAGCATCAAAAAAGGGTCTCTAGATCTGTGGCACGGGATGAACGTTTTGATCGTCCGCCATCTTTCTGGTAGTTAAGTCGAGTGATGGCAACGGCAAACCTTTTTTCAGCATTGGGCAATCTATCCAGCTGTTCTCGCCTTCTTTCTTTTTTCAGCAGATGTCAGTGCTGTTAAAAATAATCGTGACCATTTTTTTACGGGAAATGACGTGCTAAAATGTAAAGGATTCTCGTGGAGCTATGTCACCCACAACAATTTTTATAGAAATCAAATCTGTTCTTCGTGACTGACAACAGTCAAAACGTCAGAGTTTGGTGTTCCCAGAGCGGGAACACTGCGCGTTAAAGGGTTAAAACTCTCCCAAGCGTGTTGTGACAAATTTTTACATTTCTATTTTAATTAGTAAAATAAATAATTATAGAAATACCTAAAACAGCCAACAGGTGTCCTTTTGACCCTCCCCTCTTACTGTTGTAGTGTTAAACCTAATTATTAGGACGGACTCAAGCAATTCCTTCAAAAAATCCTCAATTTGTCTGTTGCATCATTTTCATTAATATTTAACAAGTTGAGATGCATTGGCTCAAGTGGTCTTTGAATGAGCTCATTTTAAGTTAGAAATCTTGACTTTTTCATTTATATGTTGTACAAAATAATTAGCTTTTTTTTATTTCACTATTCTTGTAACTTAATGAAAAATAATTTGTAGGAAGCAAACATAATTATTCCTCCTTAGAACTCAAAAACAAATCTAGAATCATTAGTAAAAAGATCAATTAATAGTCTCTCGTTGTGACTTTAATACAACATAATTAATCCTATCTTGAATGAACGCAAAGACTAAAATGCTTTTCAAGCCCTGTCTTCAAATCTCTCGAGAATGCATCCCGATGCAACTGAGTTATATTAAGAAAGATGCATGATTATCTCACGAGTGTTGTTTCAAAAGCACATCCATGATATATGAATGTTCCGCGATGATAAACAGGGTTCACAAAAGCTTCCAGCTTTAAAATAACATTTATTCTGCTTACTAAAGTATGTTATAGCGTGCAATTTGGCTTTAGGCTTGCATGCTGGCTATATATAGCTGCTTCATTTGTTAAATCCTCGCATTATTAATTCACTTACCCGGATGCTTATTTATGCATGGGAGTATGAAATATGCGCTTGTTATTGTTAGGGTTGGACTATATTTACATTGAAACTAACTGCCTATTATTATACTCGTAAGATAACAATCATTTAGCTTGCAAGAATTTGTGTTTTTAACTTTTGGATGTTCTTCTTTATACGATGATAGATCTGTAATGATAAATTACGCAACAAAAAAATGGTTTAGAAGCCAAACGCTAATTATGGCAGACTTAGGATTATAATTTTTTCAGCATTGGGAAACGCGGTGTTACGCCTCAAAGGGTTAAGGAGAAGTAGAAAAATGAGCTCATAAGGAGAAGTAGAAAAATGAGCAAAGTATGTAAACTGTTTCCAGTACTTCTGTTTAATTAACACTGTTGTAAAAATAAAATAAAATAAAGTATTTCAACACTGCATCTAACTTAAGTTGTTCTAGCTAGAAAAAAGGTTTGTAACGCCTGAAATTAAACGTAACAGTTATTTTCATGATGTATTGGGAAGTATGTATGAGAATAAATAACATCATATGTAAGTGGTTCAAAAGGTAAGATAACAAGAGCTGTCACAGTTGCACGTTCTCCTCGAGCGAATGACATTCCATTTCTAGGTACACCAGACGATCATAGCAATCAAATGCCACTAGATGGAGATCCGTTACACGTGGTTTGCGACAGTGTTCCAATGTAACGGGTTGGAGCATCCTCCCTGCAACCCGGACCACACACTCAGTGATTTCCATCTCTTGGAGCCATTGAAGACGTGCCTGGCATGATAGCATTTCCAAACCAATGACTCAGGGACCAGGACTCCGATTTCTTCAATGATAAATTGGTGTACAGATGGTACATTTTTTCAGGTCTGTGAGATTGGACCCTCGACTTTATAAGAAAGAAAAACTAAAAACGGCAGACCTTTGAGCGTCGTTTGAGCGCGATTGAGCGCTGAAAATTTTGGTTTGAGCGGCTTTTAAAAAGAAGTTATTCTAAAAAATATACTGGGGGAGGCCAAGTTCACGAAGTTGCTACCCCCCCCCCCGAGTAAATTTTTTAGAGTAACTTCTTTTTAAAAGCCGCTCAAGCGAAAAATGTTAGCTCTCAATCGCGCTCAAACGTATGCCGTTTTTAGATTTTGTGTCCTTCAAAGTCAAGGGGGCCAACTTCACAGACCTAATTCTTTCCCCTACGCGATAAACCCGATTCTGCCATCTGTTTATCTAAATTTTTTCAACTCTCTTTCACATACCATTTAGCATAATTTAAACTAAAACTTACATTCAAAGTACTAGTTTTATTGTTTTACATTTGTTTTTAGATAAAATAATTCTTATCCTTTCTTTCTTTTTACTTGTACACATTTGGGCGTCTCCGCACATTCCAGTTAATTTCAGATATACTAATATTTTTGGTTCAGTGTACAAATAAATAGTCAATGACAGAATTTTAACATAAAATATATTTAATACAGCTGGACATTACTCAAAATTAAGACTACATCCACTTTTTCCCCACTTGCCTTAAATTACTTTAGTACAGTTTAAATTAACACTAAAGTTCGTATTAACGTTTATACAGTTCCCCGATTGCTTCGGTTCGCTCTTCGAACTACATAGAAACATTAGTCACTCGATGTTAATCTGGTCTTCACTATCAGACAAAACGTTTCTGGTGGAAGACTTATATGCAGAATACATTATTAAATTATGTCATAGCATGTTATTAGAGCGACGAATACTTGATAACCACGTTTAATCTAAACGAGGAATGTTGCAACTTCCGTAGTTTGTGCTCTTGAAATTGTTCAAAATTGAAATATAATTGTTTCCTCTTAAATGCATTTTAAGTTTTGCAGAAGTTTTGAATGGTACGAAAGTTAAATATTTCTATTATTGTTATTTGGTGTTAATTAGTGTTATTTAGTTATGGTTAGTGTTATTTATTTAACATCTTCTGGATCTACATGAAAAAAGAGATTCGAAAGTTTGTACTGTAAACCAAAATTCAAAAGATGCGATTGGGTGATTTTAAAAACACATTTTTGTCTGAATTCACTACAATTACTACTCTGCATTGTGTACATTTTTAATAAACTGCACACTGCAAAGTAATGATATACTAACAACAGTTTCATTCTGCATATGTATACGGAATAGCTGATTTATAGGTAGTTAGCTTTAGTAACTTATGACAATTTAGATTATAGTCGCCAAACTGTAATTAGAGAAATAATGCATAGTTAATTGTATCTTAAAACTATGTTTTACGATAATTTTTCGATTACTTATACAAAACAGTTAAATAAATATTTAGAGTGATCTGTCAGGGTGACGAACTGTAAATAGAAGTAGGGCACATCTAAAGAATTGAGAATTACATTGCAGTGAAATAGAGAAAATTTGTTTTCATGCACACGTCAATCATTTTAAAATGAGTTTTGAACTGTTATTGATGTTTTCTAAACTTGCTTTTCCAAAATTTAAAAATTGTACGTAGAGAGCTGAACTGTGAATATTTGAACGAAATAAAAATTTTCAATACGTACAATGAACCAAAGTATAAGGCTAGTCTTGGAAGAAAGGGAGGACCTTCTGAGATTCCAACAAACTTCATTGGGGTTTCAGATAAAGTATATGATTCTTCTTTGAAAATGGAATATTAAGTTTTCTATTTGTGTTCTGTTAAGTTTTCTATGTGATTAACTTTTATCAATTACTAGTGAGTTATGCACGTTTCTTTTAAGTAACATAATTTAAAATATTTATTTTTAAAGAGTAAAAAACTTTTAAAATGATAACCAGTGTTGTATAATACACAAACAATGATAAAATACATCAAATTTAAAAATATTAAGATTAAATCAGAATATATTATATATATATAGTTAATTTTCATTTAAACAGTTCTATATACAAAAAAAAATTAGTTACAAATGAAAGTGGAATAAAAAAATAATAAAAGGTACTTTCAGTGAAAAAAAATTTCCCTTAGTACCTTTAAACGTCCAAAAAACCGATTTTTCAAAAACGATTTTAAAAAATAATTCATATTGTCAGGAATATTTTAAAACAAACTGCACCAAAATCGAACAAAAGTACGCCCGCAGCAATGAAAAGCAAAAAAGCTAACATGGACTTTCCCTTTAAATGCACTGTAAAGAAACTTGATTTTCTCAGTTTCTGATTTTTACACTTTCCCACAAGATTTTATAAAAAGTTAGGAATGGAAAGTTATGAAATTTAGCGTATAGGATGTGCGTATAAATCTTTATTCACTGAACCTCGGATTTGATTATGGGACCAAAATGTTTTATTTTATGACATGATGAATGACGAAATTTTAAAATTATTGAAATTTTTATGATTTATCATGTTATAAAATAAAATATTTTGGTCCCATTATCAAATCTGAGGTTCAGAGAATAAATATATATACATAATATCTAGATGTAAAATTTCATAACTGTCCATTCATAACTTTTTAAAAAATCTTGTGGGAAAGGGCAATAATCAGAAATTGAGAAAATCAAATTTCTTTATACAACGTTTATGGGAAAAGTCCATGTTAGCTTTATTACTTTTAAATGCTGCGGGCGTAATTTTCGTTCGATTTTGATGCGGTTTGTATTAGTATATTCCTAACTATCTGAATTATTTTTGAAAAATTGATTTTTTAGAAGTTTAAAGGTACTATGTCTCCTTAATTTTATTTTCATTGATAAAGTTTAATGGCATAAATTAAATCATTCTTTCATTAATATTTCTCATTTCTATTTAGCTTCTGGAACATCAACATCATGTCATCAAAGCATAGAATCTACGTTAGAAAGGAAAAGGAAATACATTCATAACCAATGATTTGGAATTATTTAAGCAAATTCGTTAAACTTTATCATTGAAAATAAAATTAGAGTGGATCCGAAATCAAATGATTAATTAGTTCATATATAGCCGACGATTTCGTAAGAAGTAGCACACTGAATTGCTTTATCATACACTGGAAGATTAGATAGACATTAAGTATCACATAAATAGCTCTTCAAATTCCGAGAGTTCTGACACGCACTTGAGAATTATAAATTGCATGCCTCCGACTCTTTAAATGACTTTCCTATCTTGATTTAGCGGAATAGGAGGGGTGTTGTAAGGAATTATCCTGCGGGTGAATGTTAGGTAACGTTTGTGCAGCAATTTTCCATTACAGTGGCTCTCCTTAATCGTGGAATTCCAATTCTGAAGTTATTCATAGTTTGGGTTGTTCAAAATATGTTCGTGATACTCAAAAGGTATAGAAGTGTGATTTTAATTTGAAGAGGTGTTTTGTAATCTAAACATTTTATGGCCGTTGCTTTGAATATTTATTTCCAGGAAAATATTAGATTTTTTCTTTTAACCCTTTGAGGCGCAACCCTTTAACACTGCTGAAAAAAGGGCGCACAGCCAGCTGCGTCAAAAATGGGGTCTCTAGATCTGTGGCAAGCGATGAACGTTTCGATCTTCCGCCATCTTGCTGGTAGTTAAGTCGAGCGATGGCAACGGCTGCCCTTTTTTCAGCATTGGCCAATTTATCCAGCTGTTCTCGCGTTCTTCCATCTTTCGGCAGATGTCAGTGCTTTTAAAAATAATCGTGACCATTTTTTTACGGGAAAGGACGTGCTCAAAAGTAAAGGATTCTCGTGGAGCAATGTCACCCGCAACTATTTTTATAGAAATCAAATCTATTCTTCGTGACTGGCAACAGTCAAAACGCCAGATTTTGGCGTTCCCGGAGCGGACACACTGCGCGTTAAAGGGTTAAATGTAAGTATAAATAATATTGCAAAGGCGTTGCTGGAAATGAGTAAATAGGTATTTATGTTTTATTCCAAAAGGGACTAATAGAATTTTTTTTATAATAATTTTTATGTTTTATTGAGCCATTCGTCCCCCTTGTGAAGGTTCTCTTTCGCCGTTATTTATTTATTTATAATTGTTATTAGGGCCTCGATTTTACCTGATTGTAATTTATATGCCAAGAAGCTTGGGGGACGTAGTTTTTAACAGTTTATTTCTCCTTCTTTGTTTGTCTTTTTTTTTTCCATATTTCTGTTTTGAGTTTGATAGATTTCTGAGATGTTTTTAAAGGCAGGTAACTACATACCTCCAACCATTTTATACGCACTTATGCATATAAACGCATGCAGAGTGTGAAGATGATATTTCGTTAAATACTATTTCATAATTCTTAAACTACGTTGTGACGGGTTAAATCAGGTTCGATACACTTAGTTGAAATATAAGAAAAAGACATTAAAAAACAAACGCCAACACTATGCCAAAGAGCGGGTAAGCAATAAACCGTTGCTATAGCAAACCGACGTAATGTAATCTATTTTTAACACAGAACAGTTCCAAAGATCTGGTGAAAAAAACAAACATACGGGAAAAATCGAATATACAGATTAAAACGCCGAAGTGAAAGAAAAATGAGAACAGAAATAATTTAGAATACATGATTTTGGATAGATTAAATTTAAGAAACACGAAGTCAATGATTATTAAAAATAGATGTGTGATCTTCATTACACAGGATGTCACATAATGATTTGGAAAAAAAAAACTTTAAGGGGAGGTAGGGCACATAATACGGAATCAAAATCAAATAGAAATGTGAGGTGAAAGTTGCTGTTTTCTCTTACCTATTAATAACAACTTTGGAAAGAATGTTGAAATGTTCGTCTAATATCTTAACCAAGTTTCATAAACTATGGGCTTGTTTATAAAACTTCCATGAATGAAATATAATATAATTTTTAAACTATCAAATTTCAGTGGAAGATACATTAGTTTATGGCGAACAATGGCCGGAAAGTTCACTATTGTTACATAACTTGATCCCAAAGCGATTATTAACAGCTGCATGAAGACAACTTTCCGACTTCACATAGCTATGGGATTCTGAACTCTTGTTTTGTGCTCTACTTCCTCTAGAAGTTTGTCCCAATCACTATGGGTCATCCTGTATATTATGATATTTACACTGTTGAAGAAGGATTATGAAGTTAAAATTGTTCGGTTTATAGGGGCGGACAGTGTTTGCATATAAAATGAAACGTTGTTAATATATATTCTATTATATTAATAGCTTGACAACTTTAAGAAGAGGTAGACCACATCGAAAGTTTCGAGAATTACATTGGAACGAAGGGGCAAAACATTTGTATTCCTTGAACATTTACAAATATTTACAAATAGTTACCCTCTATTTTTATTTTTATGTACACTAGCCACCATTTTTATTGTTTAACGAGTGCAATTGGATTAAAATAGTATTTTTTTAAACTAAATTAATAAAACTAACTATACTTAGTCATTTTCTGTTTTAATTCCCGTTATTTACGACGTTATCAATTATTTTTACTGGTTGAATGTTGCTCAATTAACTGAATACACCAAAAACCCAGTATGATGCAAGGTTTTATTTGTTTGCTAAGAATGATCTACTGTCAGGATATAATTCTTAATTTGAAATGCATTGGTGGTGATCTATCTTCTCATGAGAATTCACAGTGTTCACGTGACACCTAAACAAAAATCCAAATGTCAAGACTTTGAAAATGCAGTTCCGGTAAATACTTTTCAGTCCCGGCCAAAACCGGAATAAGAACTGTTTCGTATTTGATACTCCATAGTGTGAATAAATATTAAGGCATTAAATTACGCAGCTTCAATCGTAGCCTCAGACAATATGCAGGAATTTTACTTGAATTTTTATCAAATTCGCTTGAAAATACATTTATAAGCATAAATTAAGTTAAAAGCTGATCAAAATATTGTTTTTTTCAAAACTTTAATTTTTCTCTCCTAATTAATAGAGCGGTTTTATCAAACACGTTTACTAATCTATACAGTCCACATCCCCGCCAAATATACGCACATAATGCTTTCAAATAGTATATATCCTTGAATTATTCCCGGTGAAAACATCTAAGCAGACTTGCGGTTTTTTTCAGTGCATAATTTCCTAATTCCACGTAAGTATATAGTCCTGATAATTTAAGCTTCCTTGATGCCGCTGCTCGAGAAGTTTTATCGTACCCAGAATTATCCATTCAAGTAATTCACTTTCTAAACCCAATTTAAAGGTTCCTCATTCTGTCGGGGCACTGACAGAGATTAAAACTCAATAAACGAGGCCAAAATACAAGAGAATTTCTACCTACCAAATTATCCGTCTGCTTGGAAGCTCCTTGTTGCTAAGCAACGTCAGTTGCCGGATAGACCTTTGTGTTGCGCGAGATCAAGATAAGATGAGAGTATCGGATTTGAATTTCAATGTGCATTATGCTTTCATTCCTTTACCTAAACAAGTGTGTGTTTTTGAATGAAGAATTTTTTTTTCACTTTCAAGCTCGTGACGAATATTTTTTCCATAACTAACATTTTTTTTGTCGGTAGATAGAAGATTAGGTGTTAGAAAAATGTTGCACATCTACAGAAAGCGATAGGGAAACGTTGTGGAAATAAATAAAAAAATATATTTAAAAAAGCAACAATGAAATAATAAAAGTAGTAATAGTAGTAAAGAGAATATTGCTGCCGTTTTTATTTATCCATGATAGTAATATTGTTATTACATTGTTTTTCTTCTAGTCGTAGCACGTAGCAAACGTAGCTAGTCGTAGCGTAACGACTAACTAAACGTAGCTAAACGTAACATAACGACTAGCTAAACGTAGCTAGTCGTAGCACGTAGCAAACTAAATGTAGATGAGCACCGCACAGGTGGTGGAGTGGCTTAAGGACCATTCCATCACGCCTTGGTTCCGGTTTTGAATCCCAGCTTGGACAAAGGCATGGTAGTTCAATTTTCGTCCCTCTGGCCGCCAACCCAGACAGCAAAGCAAATTTGCATCAAACTTGCAGCAAGCTTGATTTATCAAGTCAATAAACTTAAATTAAGCTTGAAAATTTCAAGCGTGTAAGCTTAATGCAAGTTTGAATCAAGTGTTCTAGTTTACACTTGCCCAGCTTGCATTAAGCTTGACATAGCAAGCTTAATTTCAAGCTTAAAAATTTTTCCTAAAATAAAATTCCTAAATACACGGGGCGCCCGTCGGCGAACTCGGCCCACATATTTTATTTTTCCACGGATTTTCCCCTCTACGCTGAAATTTCAAGTTATCTTAATCAGTTTCCATCAAGCGCCCGCGATCGAACTCACTATCTAAGGGTTGGGAAGCCAGCGTCCTAACCACTCGGCCAGCGTGACTTGCACTCAAATCACTAAAGTTTGAAGTGACTGTTATCGTTATCACGCCGTTTTCTGGCGAGATCGATCAGTCGCTGATGTGTTGATCTGTTTCTTTTATTTTTCCATGGGATGAGTCAAAATTAAAGTAATGTTATGTGTGATTTAGAGACTCTACTAATAGGGAAATAAGCATAATATAAACTTAAAAGCAGCACACGTTTTAAAACTTTCAATATCGCGACACTCATGTTGGACAATACTGACCAAAATCGAGACAAACAACTGATTTTGAAATCAATTTCGTAGTATAATTGCATTTTATTTTGAAGAATTCCAATATTTGGAAATACAGAATCTTTTTTTAAAATTCTATGGTCAAGTACCTTTATGATTGATGATAAATTATTTGTTATGAGGATGTGGCTTTCCATATCAAGCAGTCATCAAGTTGTATTCAAGCTTGACAGTTCAAATGACTTCTCCAAGCTTGCTGCAAGCTTAAAATGAATTGAACTGTCAAGCTTGTATTAATACGTCAAATTCAAAGAAATGTCAAGCTTGATTTAAGCTTATCTGCTGTCTGGGAATGGGCGCCCCATAATAAAATGGCCGCAATACTTTCGAACAGCTGTAGTGGTCAAAGCAAAATTGGCAAGAGCCCGTCAGGGACGTAGCCAGAAATTTTCCATAGGGGTCGTTACGACTACTACAACTCATATATATGTATACGTGTGTGTGATAATGTAACGAAGAATATACATTTTGTATTTCAAAAAATTCCTCATGGGGGGGGGGTTATGACCCCCTAACCCCCCCCTTGGCTACGCCCCTGTAGCCCGCTGAAAAAAAAAGTATATGCGTGTAATCTTTACGCGCGGTTGAAGTAAAACTTCTTTGACGTTTACGACACATATCACTGAAATGATTAAACTTTAACTTAAAATAAATATCATATTATAATTTAATTATATTTATTATTCATGTACTTTACAAAGATTATATAAAAGTTAAATTCATATTATTCATTGGAAATAGGTACTTGAATGTCATCATAATTTTTATGTATGAAATTATAGGTTTGTGGTAACTATAATGAGAAACATAAATTTTACTCTCTAAATTTGCTAATTTTCGTGAAAATACAGCATCTATCGTTGTACCGAAACGCGTTGTTGATTGAAGTCGAGAACTACTCAAAGTTAGATCAAATTTTTCTTTTAAAAAATCAACTAACGGCTGAGATTCTTGAGAGCGAAAATTAACATTAAAATCTCCAGTAAGAATCATCGGTAATTCATGATAATTACTTAGAATCCAGGAAGTGTCCATGTTGTAGTATTATTCTTTAACTGTTTTGTTATACCATTGTACCGTCTGGAGGTTGTGTTTGAATAGAAGGAATGTCCATAGTCTAGTATTATACTTTAACTGTGTTCTTTAACTGATGTTTTCCTCTGTTAGTTGGGTTCGAATGCAGATAGTGTAATTTTTTTTTTTTTGTGTGTGTGTGTGTGTGTTTTACTTTCACAGTATTCTTAAGCGTTGATTTCGCTGGTAGGTTTCGAATTATTATTCTGTATCCGTGTTTTTAAACTGCAGGTTCTTTCTATTGTTTGGGATTGATTGCAGCCAGGGTCCGTTACTTTGTGGTGTTCCATCCCCGTGTTAAACCGTTGCTTGTTCTGTCTTGAGGTTGGCTTAGGATCCACGGAGTGTCCATTTGTTGTTCTTTTATTTTGATCTTAAAAAGTTTGCAGCCAGTGCTTGTTTCTTTGTGATGTTACCCGTATTCTTAAACCGTTGTGTGTGTATATATATAATTTTAAATATATATATCATATCATTACTATATATAAATATATATATATCATTACACTATATATATATCATTATAAATATTGCGTTCACACAAACTACATTCTTCTAAATTTATTAACATTTCTTAAAATACAGTTTTTGGGCAAAATTATAACATACATGACATACATAATATTTAGGAGTTTAATGGCCTGACGGCCAATGTAACTGGCATTTGATAAATAATAATATCACTTCGCTTCGAAACTATTGCCTATAATCATTGCGAAATAGTATTCTAAGACAATTATGCTATTAAAACACATCTGAAGCCAGTAATTACTATATATATCACGTTCTTAAGTTTATGTATTTCATTTTTTGAAGTTCTGCTAATTCAACGATCTCCATTTACTTCGCCTCGATTTAAATATAAACAACCTGAGATGCGCAGAAGCAGAAGATGCGCAGTTACCCAGTGTGCGTAGCGCCATCTGTTTGCAACTACGGCGTTATCCAACTTTCTAAGAGAAGTGCCCCCGCCCTCCCCTCTATAAATTTACCTTTGTGAGATCGAACTATGATCCTCCTCCAGTTTTCTTAAACGAAAATTTCCCTCTGCTAGGTTCGTTCGCAGCCACTGTCCCTTTAATTGTGGTGTTCCATCCCCTTGTTCTGTCTGGAAGTTCGGTTAGAATCCAGGAAAAGTATTCTTAAATTGACGTTTCCATCTACAGTTCCCAGGGACCGATTTACACGCTTGGGGACCCAGGGTACAGATACTTTTGGGTGCCCCTGCACAAAAATTTTCCGCAGAATATTACTTAATTAAATCCAATTAAATCCTTAACCAATTATCATTCCTAAGTTAACCACACGTCAACATTTACAAATCAGTAAAATGTCACGACAGATACCACTTATATGAATTTTTATATTTTGAAATGTTTTTATTGGTACTTACAGCCGTCACACACCTTTGAAAAGATAAAAGAAGGAGCGTGCTGAGGTGTCCGAACGAATTTGCAAATATGGAATTTATCGAATGCATAATTTTTAGCGTTACAAGTTACATTAAATTAAAAATTTTGAATATTTGTGATGAAATGAAGCAGTCAGAAATTTTTCTCTTGAGATATAATTTTAGTAGCTATTATGGTTACATAAAAGGAAGTTTTGGGGTCCCCTAAAAATCGGGGGCCCAGGGCACGTGCCCCGAATGCCCCGCCGAAAATCGGTCCCTCACTGTTCCGGTTCGATTGCAGGCAGGTTCCATTTCTTTATGATTTTCCAAAACCATGTATTGTATATTATTCATCCAAAAATAAGGATTATCGAGAACCTCCTGTGAGGTTGGGATTACATGTAAAATATTATGTTGGATGTACCTTCAAATAGCTTATTGATATATAAATAAAGATTGATGTCTCTAAGATACGGCTGTTGACTGTTTTTCTCTAACAGGTTCCGCGTATTTTTACATGATGAAAGCAGGTCGAAAAGGTAGGTTTTTCAGAGGTTCTTCTTTTTCGGAGCGCGCACGTCACTTCCTTTACTGAGCGTTACTTCCGTCAGAAAAAAAAAAAAAAAAAATCTGAGTTACTCCCTAGTCGCCACTACAGAAGTTTTACTTAAAAAAAATACATTTAGTTGAGCACTAAACAAAATTTTCACTACGTTCCTCTACAGATATATTTCTAAAAAATGCTTTAGTGACATTTTTCTACTAAAAAATCATTTATCATAATTTAGGAAGGATTATGTGTTCGAAGAAGTTATTCGAGTTACAAATGCGTGATTGATGCATTTGCCATAATTTATTCTATTTTATATGTAAAAATCCGAGAGTAAACAAACTATGTAGCTGGCTGGCTGGATATTTGGGTAGGTGTGTGACCCTAGATCTAGAGACCCTTTTTTGACAGCTGGCTGTGCGCGAGCACAGCCAGCTGTCGTCAAAAAATGGGTCTCTAGATCTGTGGCACGTGATGAACGTTTCGATCGTCCGCCATCTTGCTGGTAGTTAAGTCGAGCGATGGCAACGGCTGCCCATTTCTCAGCATTGGGCAAGCTATCCAGCTGTTCTCGCATTCTTCCATTTTTCAGCAGATGTCAGTGCTGTTTAAAAAAATCGTACCAATTTATTTTACGGGAAATGACGTGCTTAAAAGGTGAAGGATTCTAGCGGAGCTATGTCACCCGCAACTATTTTTATAGAAATCAAATCTATTCTTCGTGGCTGGCAACAGTCAAAACGTCCGAGTTCGGTGTTCCCAGAGCAGGAACATTGCGCGTTAAAGGGTTAACAAATCCGATGCTTTAACCACTAACCTATCACGGCTCATTCAGCATAACTCGTGCTTTTCATTGTAATGGTAAAAAGCTGAAGAAGAGCAAGTAGGCTTCCAAAATATTACCTTACAAACAATCAATAAAACGGCAGAAGTAATTGCTATCATTGAGTCTCGTTAAACATTTGGGAATCAGTACAGAAATACACAAATCTGATTTTGTAGCACTATCTAGCGGTGAATGAACGTTTAACAAGGAATCGTATATGAATCCAAAGCCGCAGCTATCGCCTCTAAATTACCGACTGACAACCAGTGGCGGATCCAGAAATTTTTTTTGGGAGGGGTTAGATTTTTTAAAAAGCTTATTTCACCCAATTAAAATCTACTATAAATCAAAATTTTAGTCGAGACCAATGTTTTAGGCTTTTGGGAGGGGCTAAATAATGAAATATGATCATTTTAGCTATTTAAAATGTATAATAAAGCAGAATGTTATCCTTGGGCAATCTCTTTGGGGGGGGCTGAAGCCCCCTAGCCCCTCCCCTGGATCCGCTAATGCTGACAACCACCATCTAGCAGCACCACACATTGGACGAAATTACCAGATTCTCTGTTTTCTCTCAGCAATTGAAATTTACTGCTCTGCTTTTTGGAAATTTCAATTACTGGAAGGGTTATCTTTAATTTTCCAGCAAATACCATTTGTAATATTTTTTTATGCTTAAAGGTTGCCAGTGATCATGCAAAACCAGCTGAACCTATCGGGGAATTTCATTTTTACGAATAAAGTTGAGGGAAATTTTAAAGTTTTGTTCTAAAAACTGAAAAGTCCCAAAACTTCACCTGAAAGAATAGTCGAAGTCACATTTGTTGGAAAATTTCCCAATGAGTCTCAAAAGATTTTACCCCTTTTGCCAATATAAAAACTATAGTTCTTTTCTCTATAACTACTCATAAAACTACTATTTATCGCATAAAGTCACAAGCAGGGATGTTTCCATGGATAACTAGTATGAATCACTGAAAACATTAGTTTTTAAATGACAACAGCATGCTGCATAGAATAGCATAAAACTTAGAATAAAAAAACTTAGCTGCATAAAAACTTAGAATATTTACTGAGTTCTGTTTCAGAAATTCCAGATCTTTCAAATTATATTATTACTATTTATCTGAAAATATAATTTACATTACACACGTTTATAAGAATATTTAAGGAATGTATTTCCCAAGAATAATGAAGATCCTTAAATAAATACCAGGATTGTTCTGCGCGGTAAATTTTCCAGTTCTTTCACTTTGCGAATTTCATCTTATATCAAATATTCTGTCCGAATAATTCATTTTCTAAAACCTATTTGAATTTTTCCATTCTCTAGGGGACCTGATAAAGATTAAGAATAAATAAACGAGGATAAATTGCAAGGAAATTTCTACAACTAAATTATACTTCTTTCTGAAAGCTCCATGTTGCTGAGCAACAGATAGACTTTTGTATCTTAGTAGATCAAGATGGGATAATAGGTTTCGTAAAGTTCCGTACTTCAATTTTTACGTGCATTAAGCTACTCTTTTAACTAGCATAAGTTCAATTTCTTGGTCCTAAAAAGAACTTTGTGTGCGCATTTTATGAACTAAAGCGAATTTCATGCAAGCATGTAGAGAAAGAACAAAGATAATTCATGAATCATTGCGGTTTTACATGAATTAATTAAAAACAAAAGGCAACGGTAGCCCAGAATAGGTAAAATGTTAGTAATAGTAAAACATAGTATAATAATATTAGTACTAAAAAGTTTGTTGCACTGGCATTAATTTTATTTTCATTATTAACAATGATAACAAAATAGTCTTTCTCTAACTGTAATGATGATTTAAAAAAAAACATATTATTTTATTTGAATATTTTAATTAATTCTGAGAAGTTATACCGATTCGAAACGGTAAAAAATGTTCAGAAATCCTTTTTAATACTTTTAGAAAAGCTCGATTCTTATTTTATAAAAATAATTTTACTCTTTAAAATTCTTTTTTCCATATATTTTAAAATCCAAATAATATTTAATTAAAAATAAAAAATATATATAATATGAAGGTTTGCCGCTAAACCCACTAATTAGAGAAATGCGTGACAAAATCTGCAAAACACATTCAAAGACTGCCTTTTCCTTTAGTAGTATTTACGATGAATACTTTTAAATAGAAACGCGGTTGTTTTGAGCGTTTAATCTCGTAATTCCACACAAGTTTAAGCCGTGAGTTTTATCTAACCTCGAATTTTCCGTTCGAGTAATTCATTTTCCTAAAACTTTTGCGAAGATTTCTTCATTCTGTCGGAGCATCGGCAGGGATTAAGGCTCAGTAAACGAGGGCAAATTACGGAGGAACTTCTAACCCACCAAATTATCCGTCTGGTTGAAAACTCCGGTTGTTGCTAAGCAACGTCAGATGCCGGGTAGGCCTTTGAGTGTGGTGGTGATCGAGATGTGATGATAGGTATACACTGAGGTATCGGTTGGGAATTCCTAAGTTCATTCTTCCTTCCGTTTTTTTTTTTTTTTTTTTTGTTGTTAGTTAGTTAGTTTTTTTGTTAGTTAGTTAATTTTTTTTGTTAGTTAGTTAGGTTTTTTTTATGCAAAGGATGATAGAAAAGCAAATGGGTGTAGGTAAATAACATAATTGAAATTTGGAAGAAAGAAAAATAACTTATTCCATCTGCAGTACACAATTTAAACATGTACTAACAGCAAACCTGTCCTTCGTCTTATTTCAAAACGGCATTAATCCAAGCTTTGGGCATCAGAAAATTTCCATGGAGCGCGTTCGTGGACTTGCAAGCAAAAAGACCACAGTTCCGTTTCGCTGTTTCAATTTACGGGGCGTGTCACAACTCCCTCCCGGGTTTGGAAGATACAAATTTGACTTTATTAGATAAGAAATGTTACAAGTTTTGTTTCATAAATATTCAATATGTGAACTTTTCGTAATGCGGCAGATATCAAGGCTAACGTCAAATTCTTTCCTCCCCACACTCGCTTTACCATGTCATGATTAATGGTGGCGAATGTGGTTGTGATCCTTTGGCGTAGATCTTTTAAATCATGAAGCACAGGGGACACGAACACACGATCTTTTATGTAACCCCATAAAAAAGATCGCATGGAGTTAGTCCGGAGAGCGAGGTGACCACGGAAGAAGGCGATTGTCGTCGTCAGAATCACGACCAATCCGGCGACCAGGAAGCTGGAAATTTGTGAAGCAAAGCTTGTAATGCTTCTTCCCCCAGTACAGTCAACTTTGTTGCTGTATTGATAATATATTACCTTTTATATGCTTTCTAAACCCGGGAGGGAATCCTGACACCCCTGTATTATATGGGATGTTATGCATGAATGCAAAAGCTTACTATGAATTTCAAATGAACAAATATTTATATTCATAAGAAAAGAGAAATCATAACAATACGTCCATAGTTCCCCCTTCTTAAAATAATTTCGATTTCAGTTCAGTAAAAATAGTAAAAAAAATATTCCAATTTGAATAGGTAAACTGGTCTAGATACATCTTCGAATCTATTCGACTTTTCTGTAGAAAAATTTTAAGCAATACTAGATAAATTTAAGCAATAAGAGATAAAACTCTTAATATCTGAACCATGACAGGGATTTTAAGTTTTATTTTCTACGAAATTTATAAATAGTAGGAGAAAAGTAATTTTTGTAAATATCAAGTCTTTATTGAGAATAGTACTGATAAAGGAAATATTACTGAGACTGTTGTGAAGTTACACAAGATCTATTGTGTCGTTGCAGTAATATTTCAAAATCCCAAGCTCGGAACCAAAAAGCCACAAATCGCCACAAATCGAATAAAAATTGTTGAGTCGGAAAAGGAACTAGAATAGAAATAACTAGTTTTTTTTTAAATAGGCCAAAAATAATAATTTCGTGCCAAAGAATATGCAATCGGCATTATGGGATTATAGGAAATCTTTAATCTAATTAATGAAAACTATATTTACACTGTGGAAAAAATACGTTGGTAGGGAGCATGAGGAAAATGAAAATTCTTAAATTAATTAAGCAAACAGATTTTGGGGATAGACATTGTTTTACTTGAGAGAACGAAACACCTGAACTAGTAATGAAAGCTAATAAAATAACAAGTATTCCTTTTTTTGATTGTATGTAGAGCGTAATGAGTTATTAAAATTTTGCTGAATTCATAAAGAAAAGAGATACATACTGTCTCCGATCTCATGAATTCAGACTATCTTTATTTTGCCTAAAATAAAAGAACTAAACAATGACTGATATAGAAATTACTTGGTGGAACTTTAATGGAACTGCAAATTCTAAACTAACTAAAATATATGCATACTGTTTGGAATATATTAATTTATCTAAAATGCATATTAAATTGTTTTTGCCCGTAGTCCGAAATGTATTTAATTCCTTCTATTAGTATTACAAACATATTATTTTTAATATGGTAAATAAATAGTGCATATAAATTGTGTATGCAAATTTCTTAGTTACAGAAACATATTTACAGGAACGTGAACGGACAGACAAACCGAAATCATAAAAAAACTTCTTTGTACAGCAACCATCACCAAAGAAATTGAAAACGCATTTTTCAACTCGTTAGGGACTAAATTTTCACTATTTTCATGAAGATAAAAATATTTTTAAGTTACGAAGTTCTATCTATAGATGAAAAATAAAATAATATCAATGAAAGATTCAAGGGATTCTGACCTTAAATTATTTCTAGACAATAAAAAAAGAACTCAAATAGAATGTATAATAAAAAAAGAACTGAACTAAAATTGGAATTTCATGATTTAAAGTATCTTGTCTTCATTCCCATTTGGATTTCGAACACTGAAAATATCATTCTAAGACGGACAAAAATATATTCTTTTCGTCTTTTGTTTTTCCTTTATCAGTATTCCATTTTCAGGAAATAAAACAGAGGGGCTATTGCTTTTACCTTTCCCCCCCCTCCTATATCTGAAAGAATTTATCATTCAGACTGCTATCCAGATATATGGGCTTTGGAAAGCCCACCTTTTTGTTTTATAGAGATATATATACGGCTTAGGAATTTCCATATATGGTTCGCCTATAAGGAATGATTGTGTGGATGCAACACCATGTCCAATTTTTATGTTGTTATTGTCGTTATCTTTAAATAAAGCGGATCGTTTAAAAAAATTAGCAAGAAGTGTAAATCGCGTCAAGAACATCTATTGAGAAGCACTTTTTAATAAAAGTGCCTTGCTTATTCAATAGGGTCCGAAAAGTAATGCCCTTTTCCGTATGTCATTGTTTAGTAGTTAGTAGTAGTTTCAATTAGTAGCTACCAACCGAAACTACTGAAGATAATAATACTAAATTTGGCATGCATTTTGGCGTTCATAACGTAGTGATAGTTGCGATAACGTGGCGTTTATAACGTAGGTGACGTTCTGATCAAGGATCAGAAATTTTTTAAAAAAATTCTATCAAAATTTCTTTTACAATAAAATTTTGGCCTTATGTTTGCTTCCTATTCAAAATTTGTTGCTGTGGTTCTTGTCTTTTCCAAATGATCGTATTTTGATATGAAGATATATATACTTTATTAGTATGGGCGGAGTCTTGTAAATATTGAGTCCTGTGAAAGCGGGCTAAGCCAGGCTGCTCTAAGCCAAGAAGTCGAACTGCTTTCAAGAGAGTGTATCTTGTAGTAAAATGTAACACACACAAATACCCAAAACTAAGCAATGTGGACTACATAATTATGTAATAGGGCGAGTACATAAATGTTTTCTGCAAGCAGGTTCTTCCTATGCTCTGGCAGTTTCATCGAGTGGATGAATGTTACTTCTAGAACGGCAGTGCTCCATGTCATGTTGCAGCCTCTGTCAAGTAGTAGCATCAAGGTATGGATGTAAAAACCGATTCCTTGCCAGATCAGAGTCTCGACCTATGCCACATTTAACAGTTGTGTAACAATTTAAAACTACGCTTACGTTCCAACGAACAACGTCCAAATTCTAGAACTGAACTGGCGACATTCTCGTAGCTGAACACAAAAATCGATAACTGCATATCAAAACTTTGATGAAAGCATGCCAGGATTACTACTGTAACAGCAGCATGATGAGGAGCATAGCATCCACCTATTAAAGCGTACATTCTTTCCCTTACGCAATCACAACTTTGATCTCCAATGCATTATTGCAAGAAATTAGCGTATGTAACTAATAATTAAACAACCTCACGTAGGGTCTTTTCCAATCAGCGCTCCTTAGAATGTAATTTATGAACACAACTTTCAGAATAAAAAAAATAGCATTTGTCTCGGTGAAAGAGCTGCAAATGCTTCTAACAAACTTCGTTGTGGCCGAAGACATTTTATAGGCATTATTTTCAAAGCAGATAATTATTTTACAACGCTGAAAAAATATACATTTTGTTCCGTACAACCTTCCTTAACTTCTTAAACCAATATTGTCAACACAATCATTCAGGACACTCACACAGGGGGTTTCTTTACCCCTTCTATCACACCAGAGATTACTATTATACAAACTTTCAAAATGCAAGCATTCGGGGCTTCTCCAAGAATGAATCGATCTTTGATATTCAATGCACATCATGCTCTAAAGTCTATAGTCTCCTCTAAAGGTTTTCGGGAAAATTTTGAAATACCAAGTTCACGTACGCCTTATACGACAGTTTTATTGTATCTTTTGTCGAAAAGAGCAGAAAAGGAACGAAGTTTAATTCGTCGATTACATGCAATAATGAGCGATGGCTGAAGAGCAATAAAAAGCAATAACAAGGCCAAAGTACAGTTTGGAGAATTTAATGGACTGCCTCAACCTATGCATTTAGAGATTCTTTTATAACAGCTATAAAAAGATTCGTTTGCCCATAAAACCCAGCATTTCCGTGTAGTTAGTTTGATGGCGGGAGATATGGCATTCTGTTTTAGATCCAAGTAATGTCTTTTGCATGAGAACAATTTAAGAGCATTGAAATTTTTCAATGCTTTTTTTAAAATCATGTGAAAATTTATACAGATTTTTTATATTTTTTGTGGTCTTTACTAAATTGGTATTTCATGCTGTTCTTCCAGGTGAAGAAATTTGATCATCTGAGTATGGGGCTAAAGCGCACTTTCGTCATTGGCTACCCGTTGACCGTAATGCATTGGAACTCTTTGCTGTATTTCTTTAAAACAACTATGCATGCTATAACCATCAATTTTAAGAAATTAGACGGAATGTCACATTTTGTTATAATCGATGAATATTTACAGTAGTTGGAGGACTAACGAACAGACAGACTAACCGAAGTCATAAGTAAATTTTATTTATTTATTTATTGGACCCTGTTGAAAAGGCGAGCAACACTGACTAATAAGATTCTTCTATTGTCAAATCTGTCTCAACAAGACATTCTCTGGTTTGAAAGTGAGTAGAAATGAAGAGCAGTCAGTCAGTGTCTTCCTCACATAATTCTGCTTTCTGTACCAATAAAATACCCAATACAACGATAGGTATTTCTTCCATCATCTAAACTGCACCAAATGAAAAGACGTCATATCTGTGAACTACTGGTGCAAATAAGGGAATTATAATGCCTGGAGAAAGTGAGCCGGAAGAATGAAAACCTGTACAAAACGCACGTTAAACTCTTAAATTTCCCTTTAATGATGTTGCATGAATCTTTTAAACAAGAGTTATAGCTGCAAGGTTTAAAAAATGTTTATTGGTATGAAAATGTATCGTTTTACATCATTTCATATATTAACATTCTCTGACTTGTGGCTGAGTGGTTTATCATATAATGAAGATTAAAAAAAAGATTGCCGAGACTCTAAACAAAGTGCTTGTTACAAAAGAATAAAATCAGCAAGAATAACTTCATTGATTTCATTCATAATAAAAGAACAAATAACAAATTCTACTATATAGTTACGCTGATCCACTGACTCTGGAATATTTTCGGTTCAACGGCTCTAAGATAAAAATTTTACCACCATTACTGCAAAAAAATTAAAAAGTTAAGAACAGAAAACGTAATAAAATCTCCATCGTTTGTACGATCCGCTTGAAAATTTTCATAAACACGTATAGAAATAAAGAAAATAATCTGCGCTACTTTAAAAATATGAAAATCCACCCGTTCCCTCATTTTCAAGCAATTTTTCGCTATTTTCAGCTCTGTTTTATTCCTAGAATAAAGTAAGTTAATCATTTGAGTGATAAATTAGGTTTCGCGGGTGATAATGACGTCATACTGAAGTCACGTAATCAGGCTTTGAAGAGAAATTTGCGATTTAAGTTCGTCAAATAGTTTTTCTAGACTATCCAGTATATCATTTTTTCACAAATAAAATCATTTCCTCTTGAAACATTGATATAAGAGGGGCAGGGGCGTAGCCAGAAATTTTTCATTGGGGGGGGGGGTTACGACTACTGCAACTGATATATATGTATACATATGTGTGATAATGTAGTGAAGAATATACATTTTGTATGGCAAAAAATTTCTCATGGGGGGTTATGACCCCCCTAACCCCCCCTTGGCTACGCCCCTGAAGAGGGGATGTTCCCCTCAGCGAAACGAAATCTTTCGAATGCGAAAAATTTTCGCACGTTTTTAGAAGAAAATGCAATTCTTATTTCGATATAGAGTAAAAATGAAGTTAGTTGTTTTAAGTGGAGAAAGATTAAATATATTGACTGCAGACATATTTTTGTTGAATGTTTTTTTTTCTAGGGCCCGTTGTAATTGCTTCCAAAACGGGCTTTGGCTTCTAGTTCTACAAGTATTAAGTATTATTTTGTTTCGAATGTCTGAGATATTAATGCAGCAAAATACTCTATACGAAACGAGGAATGGACATTTTAGCATCTGTGCTTATTTCCTATGGGTTAGACGTTATTTCAGATTCAATTTCGGAATTCTCTTGTTTCCTCTCATTCCATTTGCTTAGACATAAACAGGGGACGAATAATAGAGCAAGGAGTTTGGAAGGTGTATATAACAGGAAATACATTTCTATACCCACAGTATCACAATAAAATTCAGTATTCCAAATCATAGCATAACTGTTTTGTCGTTGTTTTTTGAGATGCAAAATTTTTATTAAGTTAAAAAGATAAAAATATTCTGTATAATCATAAAGTGATCATACATGTTAAGAATTATTATTTTTCAATCTTTAATTTATGACATAAGTACAGGGTGGCCATAATTAAACTGCAAGTGTTCAAAGGGTGCTGGAGAGAAAACTACCGGGAATATTCCAGTGAAATTTGGTATCTACATGTTTCAGAACATACGCAAGTCAAATATTCAAAAAAAGAAAATCGCTATTTTCACCCGATAGATGGCGCTGTATCGTATTTCAAAGCTCACCGGTGGCATATACAACTTCCAAAACCGATAGGCAGAGCATAGTGACATTCTAAGAGGCATATAAACAATAAAAACATAATTTACAGTTTATCAAAATTCCATACAATTCGCTTCGGTAATTAAATTTTTACAGTAACATGCAATCAAAAATTAACATGAATTAAGATCACAAATTAAACAATTCATAGAAACGCTTTGGAAAACAATTAAACTATTATTTACTCAATGATATTATCTCATGATGTGCTCAATATGCGAACCACCAGATGCAACCACATGCTGAAAACGTAAAACAGCATGGTCCACCGTCGCATTTAAAATCTCTGGTGTAATACACCTCACCTGGAATTTGATAAACTGTAAATGATGTTTTTATTGTTTATATGCCTCTTAGAATGTCATTATGCTCTGTCTATCGGTTTTGGAAGTTGTATATGCCACCGGGGAGCTTTGAAATACGGTACAGCGCCATCTATTGGGTGAAAATGGCGATTTTCTTTTTTTGCATATTTGACTTGCGCATGTTCTGAAACGTGTAGATACCAAATTTCATGGGAATATTCCCGGTAGTTTTCTCTCCAGCACCCCTTGAACACTTGCAGTTTAATTATGGCCACCCTGTACTTTGAATACATTTAAACCTAAATATATCAGGTATAATAAACAAATTTTTAAACCATTCTAAAGTCTGTATTTCATTATATTTTCTTATTAAAATTAATGCTCTATGTTCGATTTCAGATTTATTTTACACGCTTAGTTGATTTTAAAATTACTAGATTTAAATGTAAGCTGCGATACATTAATGTTTCTATACATATATCTAATATAAATAACTTCACTTATGTATATTAATTTTGTTTTCTTTGAAATAAGTGAATTACTCCAAGCTACTTGCGATAAACTTTGATGTAGTAAAAGTTATTTCGGTAATCATCTTAAAAAATTACTTTGCCAATTTCAATCAAAAGAGCAGTACACAACTACTTGTCGGGAGAGTATTGAATAAGAAATTTATACATTCTTCAGTCGTTTTTGAGCTGTGCGAGATACGAATTTCACATACGTTCACACATAAGCATGTACAGTCATTAAGCCGAATAAAGCAAAAAATATACTAAATATACTTAAGCTTTGTTAAAATAAATATTTCCATAAAAGATCTGAATATCGAAATTTATCGAGATTAAAATATTTTCCTTACATTGTCCTGAGAAATTAAAAAAGTATATTTATTCCATGTCCATTTAGGAAATTAGATTTTTAAAGAGACAAAAGGATATAAAACTACCCTGAAAAGAAATTTTGACTTGACAAAGAAGTAGGTACATGATTCATTTATTTTTTTGTTTCAGATTTCATCTTGAAAATTTTTGCCCACATCCTCCCACATCAGTGGAACTCGAAAATCTCTAAGCTCCGTAAAATTTACTTTGTAAAAAGAAAGATAAATAAATAAAATAAAATAAAATAAAATAAAATAAATAATCTGAACATTTATTCTTCACTTTGCAGAGCCTCTCGGGATTGTCTCTCCCTTTTAACTGCATCTGTAGCCCAGCGTTACAGCGTCTTTCCATTGGAGGTTGTTTAAATATTGAGGCAATGGCGCGTTATTCTTCAGCCATTTGTGTTGGCATAGAAACTAGAATAACACTCAGAGACATATCCCGTTTTTCATTCTACTTATTTCCTCCGCATCAGGAGTTTTGGCTAGTTCAGGTTGAAATCTCATCAAAGGAGACAGTTTGGTTGCCAACGGTGGTTGCTCTTTTATTCTCTTCCCCGTCTTCCTGAACACGTTATTCCTCAGCTATAAGCAGCAATAATTTAATCTCCAAGGAAACAACTTATTTCGGAAAATAAAAGTTTGAAGTGTTTTGACATAAATTTAATTCCGCAAAAAGAGATTCATGCAGATTTGAATTTAATCCTTTGAGGCGCAACCTTTTCCCAATGGTGAAAAAAGGGCAGCCGTTGCCATCGCTCGACTTAACAACCAGCAAGATGGCGGACGGTCGAAAAGTTGATCGCGTGCCACAGATCTAGAGACACTTTTTTGACGACAGCTGGCTATGCGCGCACAGCCAATGGCAACAGTCAAAACGTCAGAGTTGTCACGCACTGAACGCGCAGTGTTCAGAGCGTGAACACTGCGCGTTAAAGGGTTAACCGAGGTTTCGATACGGTGCGCTGGATTACTGAAAATGTTTTAGTGTCAAGTAATTTCGACATTGTTTCATATATGATACCGCTGTTTTAACTAATATATTTTGCGAAGAGCATTTTATGTTATAATTTCGTATTTATTCTAGCACTTTTATTAGGTAATTATAGTGTATATAGATTGTCAGAGTTAAAATTTATCACGCCAGATAATACATAGAATATTTCACTGTCTAACATAGTAAATCTGTTTTACTTACTTATTTTGCTGTAAATAATATATAAATGTAGAAAGATCAGGATTTATCGTAAACCTAAAAATGATTTCAGTCTTCAATTCATAACATTCACTTTACTACATTAAAAAATATTTCAACCCTAAATCTTTTAATAACATACTGAGAGTACAGTTACTTTGAAAAATTCATTTTTTATATCACTCAAAGTAAATATTGTCAATCCTAGAATTTTCTTTCAAACTAATTATATTTATATTTAGAAGTTTTAATTAAAGTGCTATTTAAGGCCAATGCTTCTTGCACAGATCTTTTGCTACTGGGAATAAGTCTTCAGTAACGTTAATATGTATTTTCTATAAAAATGTCGATTGGTTCATAGACTTAAACCTCTATAAAAAAAAAAAAAATCTTGATTCGTAAATACCTTAAAAATCAGAGTGAAAAAAAGTTTTGAAGTGGTAAAGGAGCACTTTGTTTTTTAGGATTAGAGTTGGAACACAGTTTGAACATCACATTCCACATCATTAAAACTTGCTAACTTTACTTCAAAACTCTCCCAATGGATCACATAAATAATCGCGTGTAATGGAAGCAACAATGGGAGCATACAGACTGTTAAAGAGTTCAGTTTGTTTTTGTTCTTTTGTGTGATTATGGCAACGATCTGCTAAGGATGGAGGGTTCCTTGGTAGGAAGGCTTTCCTAGGGGGTTCTAACGCGTATTGACGTTACATCTGGAAAAAACCTTCCAAAAACTCCAGACTGTTAGATCGACAGCCACGCATTGGGAGCCACACTTCGGCCGTCTACCATTTTCAGTGACATAACCACTGTGTCATGGTGAGGCAAACTTCAGTTCAGAAAGGAATTGACAAATTCGACAATTTCTATGCGCGCCTTTGCATCCTACCAATTTAACAATAAAAAAGCAGAATTGCATAAAGGCTCATTTTGTAGCAATAAAAGAAGCTGAAAATTAAAAAGATATTTATTACTGATTACTTAAAAATTAAGTTATGTAGTTTTTTCAGGTTTACAGCATGCATGATAGGGTCATAAATTAAAAAAAAAAGTTATACTTTGATATCTAATTAAATTCTGGTAATTTTAGTCATTTAACAGCTGTGACTAACATAATTTTTGGTAATTAAAAGTTTACGTTAGTCACATGAAAATGTACGTATATCTTTACTCCTTAACTTATTATACGTTACTTACTAACTATACGTATATCTGATGATCTTATAATACAGGGGCCTAGCAAATAACACCTTGCTTTCAAAATTAAGAATATCAAAAACAAAGGTCAACAGAAAAATCCAGCATACGGTATGTTTATTATTTAACCTGCAAAAATTTTATACGGAAATTTCGAAATAGTAGTTATAATGATAACAGACAGTGGGAACACAGATTTCTTTAGGCTAGAGGACGTTACTAATCTTAAAGTCTAAAGGCATAATCTATATGTTGAAAATAAAAAACTCATGGACTTGATGTTAAAAAATCTTCGACAAGGGGGTTAGAGTTTGCCACTACTAACAAGATGGCGCTGCACGTCAAAAATCAATTGACGATCATCATGAATAGATATAAACTCATTCTCAGCAAGCAGTCGCGACACAATCATTTCAAAATCTTTACCATTCGACATACAGGGGTGTCGCAAACGAATAATGAAATTTGTCATCACAGCCCGTAATGTCTCAATGGAAGTAGATTCACATGCCACACAAATCGACGATTGAAGCTCTTCCACTGTGTTGGGAGAGTTCTGTTGGACAGTATTTTTGAATGTGCCCTACAGAAAGTAGTCACCAGAAGTCAGATCGGGAAAATACGGAGGCCAATCTATTGCGGAAGCCTGCGATTACAATGCCATCTGTTAAAGGTTTTTGTCACTACTACTTGGAAAATTCTATTTAAAATTTTTACAGGTTACATAATAGTCATACCGTTTGCTGCTCCCTTCTACCAAGCTTTGCTTTCGAGATTTTAACTTTGAAATCAGGGTGTTATTCGCTGAACACCCTCTGCATAACAATAAAGCTGAAAATTTTATTTTTAAATTAATAGTTAAAAGAAAAATTATTTTCAGCTACAATGTTACGTTAGTCACCTTCGAAATGCTCTAAAGCAACTACAAAGCAACCTTAAGAACAACTTTTATAATTTAAATTTTAAAAGTTATTTAACTTTAAACCTTTATCTACCAAAATAAGAATTGTCAAGAATATCAACTTGAAACTGTTTCTTTTATCTTGTTTTAGTTAGACAATTAATGATCAATATGATTAATTTAACCCTTAGAGGCGCAACTCTTTCCCAATGCTGCGCACAGCCAGCTGCGTCAAAAAAGGGTCTCTAGATCTGTGGCACGCGATGAATGTTTCGATCGTCCTCCATCTTGATGGTAGTTAAGTCGAGCGATGGCAACGGCTGCCCTTTTTTCAGCATTGGGGCATTCAGCATTTGAGAAAAGCAATCTATCCAGCTTTTCTCACATTCTTCCATTTTTCAGCAGATGTCAGTGCTGTTAAAAATAAGAGTGACCATTTTTTTACGGGAAATGACGTGCTAAAAAGCAAAGGATTCTCGTGGAGCTATGTCACCCGCAACTATTTTTATAGAAATCAAATCTATTCTTCGTGACTGGCAACAGTCACAACATCAGAGTTTGGTGATCCCAGAGCGGGAACACTGCGCGTTAAAGAATTAACCCTTTATTTCCTGACGATCTTGGATGTGCCGTAAAAAAAAAGTTATTTATAAAAAAAATTATTAATTCATTATAACAATTTCTTTTAAAAATCAATTCAATGAAGCAGCTTACATCATGTCCTCATGTTCCACTAAAGTGAGATTGTTTTAAATGGATAGCTTTCCGCTCATTTTCTAATCATATTGAACCAACGTAAAAAACAGGATTAGTGAATTTTCAGACGTTTGTTATGATTCAAGTATTATAGATTTCTCAAAAGTGTATCATTCAAAATATTACTCGACTTCTTCAGTTTTGTTTGAGTTATACTCTTTAGAAGCAGACACATTAATTGCTTATGAAACAGTTAGCCGAATAGCTAGTGTTTATTTTTTTTCTCAATTTTCCTTTATATTAATGCCTTTAAAGTTTTGCAATAATGGATTTTTTTGTTTTGTTTTACTTCAAAATAAGTTCAGACAGTGGCATTAGTAAGAAAGAGAGAGATTGTAGATTTCAATCTCCATTTAAAACTGTATTCTTCTCCAATTTTACAAAAACAGAATGCAGAGAACGCTTCTCCTGCATTCAGCGGGACATTCAAAGACAGATGTAGGAAGAAGCAATTGGTAGAAAAAGCATTTTATCACCGTTGCATTCTTGTAACGATCAGAGTGAACAAGTTAAACACGAGTCCTTCAGTAAAGATAAGAAAGAAGAATGGATAACTCTTCCTCGCTAAAATTTTGCTGAGTTCAAGCATTTTTTTCCAGAAAATAGTAGTAACAATGCTAGCAATAATAATAATTTTTTTCATTGAAAACAACTTTAACTGTCTCTTTCCCAATGACTAATCTAAAGCACTAAGAGTTGAAAAATTTGTTCATGATAAGAAATCTTATCAATCAACAAAAATACAAGTGTATTGCCAAAAAACGGAGGGGGGGGGGTTATGATGGAATAGGATTATACATCTTAGATGCTCAAAGTGGTAACAAAAAGAGAAAAACGTAACTTGTAAAACTTGGTATATGAAAAGAACTTCAAAATTCTAATCTGGAAGACTGTTCCTTTGATCTGAAAGACTCTCTCTTCGTACTGTCTCCCGGGAGTTTTGGGTCTCCCTTTAACTGCATCTCTGGCCCAGCGTTACAGCATCTTTCCATTTGTTGCTGTTTAAATATTGAGGAAATGGCGACCTCCCTCAGCCGTTTTATTGACATAGAAACTGGATTGCCAGACTTTTTTTTATCCAGGTATGAATCCAGAAGACTATCAGCGGTAGGATTTACTTTTTATGTTGTTGTTGTCGTTGTCTTTTAAATTCTCTTATCGTCATGGACACAACAAAATGTAGAATTGTTTTTATTTCACCGCAAGTTAAGGCAGGTGAACCACGTAACAGTTAAGTCTTATTGCGTCATATAAAAGAAATGGGAGGGATTGTTGTCGAGTTTGCCTTCCATTGAATTCATATTAAGCCTGTCCACTCCCATTGTTCCATCGTTGAGGATTTTCTTCTGTGCCTAGAGTTCACTGAAAAAACAATGCCTCTGGGTCCAAGGAAATAGTTGGTGAAACTGAAATTTATGAGTATGTGTACTCTCTATAAATACTAGATCATAAAACAAGACACTACTGAACCCACTTATTCCATTTTTAGATCTCTCTTCTATAAGCTGGTGCTTGTACCCAGATAAAAATATCAGTTAATTGCTGCGTACGCTAGCAAGTAGACTGACAAATGGTAATTCTACTGCATGGGTGTATCGAACGATAATTTCTCGTTACACAAACTGGAATACTACGGACTAGAAATTTTTGACCATTTTGTCTATATTTATGTGTGTATCACCCACACGCATAATTCTACGATCTATTCTTTTGGGACACAGAACACAACCATCTAATCGTTCTAGATGAGAGCGGTATTTTTTTTTTTTTCGTGTCGCTTCCGAACTTCTGGGACTGACGATGCTTTCAGAGACTCATGCTGGAAATCCACACTGGATACAGGTAAAATTTTTACCGTTGCGTCTTTGTGAGCTCGAATACGACAACGATAAGATTATGCAGCACATATGGAAAACTGGACGGATAAATTTTGAGAAGCTAATTTTCATAAACATCACTGCCAAAAATTTCTTTCTAAGTTGAAAGTCCATAATTAATTTATTGTAAAGATGTGTTCCGCTGTGGCTAAGCTCCAAAACGCTCCTAAGATAATGGGAGCTGGTGCACGTAAAATCTGTTCGTGGTTCCAATGGCATCCATGTTCAAACGATATCCGATCTTGGAGTGCCGATTTCAGGTGCTAGGTCTCTCCTCTCGAATTGGTTCAAAATTGGGAGACCCCGAGCAAAGTTGGACTTCCTCCCATCGGGACTTATTCAAATGGAAGCCGTCTATTTTCGCCCATCGCCGCCCTATATGGAGGATATCTGGCATTACTTCGCGTCTTCAGAGGGCATAAGAAACGACAGCAATACTATAAAGGTAGCGGCGTAGTTACCAAAATGTTTAGGTACATTAATTGCAAGAAGCTCAAAGTTTTTATGTATTCTCCACATGCTTTTCTCTTCATCGTAATCCCCTGTGACAGAGAACAGAACCCGTCACACAAAAAAAATTACTTTCGTGAAAAGCTAAAGAGTTAAAGAAGAAAAACGAATGATAAAAAAAGAATCGTCCAGCACACTGAAAAGTTCAAGTTACTGCGTAAGGACAGTTTCAACAACATTAAAAAATATATCTCCATTTTAAACAAACAATTTAAGATAATTCAACATTCAATATTACTCTCAAGCTTCAATGTTAAAAATTAGCTTATGGTATGCGACTGACAAATTTAGCACAAAAATTAGGTCGCTTGCAGTAAAAACTGGAAAGAATCATTTTTAAGAAAAAATTGTGCAGACTTACCTAGTAAAAACCTTCCCAAATGTTGTGTAAATATACGAAAATAGGTTTTATTTGTAAATAAAAATTATTTAGTAAAATTTGTTCAAATACAGCATATATGGGTACCAACGTACCGAATGCTCAAAAAAAACCTCTAATTCTAGATTGTTTTATATACTTAATTTTGTTTGGTGATGCCATGTGTATATATATACAGGGTACCTCAAAAAGTCGTTGCCAAACTTAACATGCTGGTCTGCCGTACCAAAACAAACTTTAGATAAAGATTTAACCCTTTGAGGCGCAACCCTTTCCCAATGCTGGGAAAAGGGCAGCCGTTGCCATCGCTCGACTTAACTACCAGCAAGATGGCGGTCGATCGAAACGTTCATCGCGTGCCACAGATCTAGAGACCCTTTTTTGACAACAGCTGGCTGTGCTCGCGCACAGCCAGCTGTTCCCGGTATTTTGCACAAAAATGACTTGGTGCTGACGGTCTCACATTCTAACCTGTGGCGCACTCATCGCGATGGAAGCCGTTGCATCGCTCGACTTTACCAGCCGATGCGGTCGATCGACGTCATGCGTGCCACAGATCTAGAGCACTTTTTGACGACAGCGCTGGCGAACGGCTGCCCTTTTTTCAGCATTGGGCAATCTATCCAGCTGTTCTCGCGTTCTTCCATTTTTCAGCAGATGTCAGTGCTGTTAAAAATGATCGTGACCATTCTTTTACGGGAAATAACGGCTAAAAAGTAAAGAATTCTCGTGGAGCTATGTCACCCGCAACTATTTTTATAGAAATCCAATCTATTCTTCGTGACTGGCAACAGTCAAAACTTTAGAGTTGGGTGTTCCCAGAGCGGGATCACTGTGCCTTAAAGGGTTAAGATAGAGGTTAAAAGATACAGATTAAAAGATTAGATAAATATTAAAAGATTTACACACTAACGAAAGCGTGATCATTTCGGCCTAGGACGTTGCCGGAGATGGATGCATCGGTTTACTGACTCAGAATTGGCCGATATGCATTACGTTTTCGGTGCCGCGGATAGGAAGTCATATTAATAAGTAAGTTATCTAATAAATGCCACTCCTCTTTTGACATCGTTTCTCCCTCCCTTCAAGGGACATCCGTACCTTCGCTTGTCCATTCCCTTCAGCAGCACCATGCACCTAATGCATATCGGCCAACTCTGAATTTTCCTCTCCGGCAACGTCCAAGGCTGAAATGATCCCGCTTCCATAAGCCTGTGAACATCTCCCTCTAGTAGCCGCCGTTTGTATTTCCGAACGCGAGTTCCTATGTAAACTTTGTTTGTCATGCCATGACAGACCCGCTTGTTAAGTTTGGCAACTAACCTTCGAGAAACCCTGTATATAGATATATAACTATAAGGTCTGTAAATAGTATCTGAAAGGACGAAAAACGTATATATTCGGTATTTTTATAGGTGAGAGTGTTAAAAGCTGACTCCGAGATTCTCTCGGGCTTACACATTATCAATTATTCGTTATGCAGAGTGTAAGTGCAAATAAAGTCAGTTGGAAAGTGTTTATAATTGATCCGTTAGGTCTGATTCATCTTGGCTGTTTTTTTTTTAATTTTTCAAAATGTAAAACTTTATAAAAAGAATTAATTTTATCACTTCGGATAGTTGAAACAGAGGAGATATACAAAAAGAGACGACTTCAATTTTAAGAACATTCAGTTTCGAAGAAGTGAAGTGTATGGGTTATTTACTTGAAAGTAAAGAAATCCTTGAAGAATTTACAGAAATAATCTTTAAAGTCTTTGAAAAAAATTTAAAAACACACTCATCCATTTGCTTTCCGATTTCATTGTAATTCTTTCAGAATTATTCTTTACCATCTTCTTCATGCGTCTCTTTGCTGTCTGTCTTTCTGACAATCAGTTGACTTTTATTAGATTTCAAGTAACTGCTGTTATTTTCAGAAAGTAAAGGGAACAAAACATGTTGAATATTTTATTGGCTTGATAATAAATAGCTCCAGAGTACCTAGAATGTAACTCACTTGAATTTATATCGGACTTACAGCAGCAATCAGTGAAAAAAACATGTTTTTCGCTGAAAAATATCATTTACATTCATATTACTCTAAAGGGAAAAACATGTGGTGTGGAAAGTTCAACTTTGGATATTTACTTTTAAAATGTTTAGATATATAACTGGAGGCAATTTTTTGTAATATTAAAAATGTGACTCCAGTTTCCGTTACCATATGCCTTATCACGGCATTTTATTAAGTCTCCAAATGACATATACTCAAGCATGAGAAAATAGAAAAATAATTTTTAAAAAACTTTTATTTTAAGCATTTATTGTTTAAATATTTATGCTTTATATGCTCAAATGCAGAAAACATTTTTCACTCTTGAACATTTTTCATTACTATCATTAAAAACTCGTGCTATCGATGAGGCTAAAAAAGTATCACGGAAATAAAATTATTTAAAAAAAATTATAAATGCTATCTAGATATTTCATAGCCATCATTTAACCTATTAAAATATTCAATAATTGTTATGATAATGATTTGTGACCACGTGTTCACCTATGCTTCAACTGTTGCCATGTAATTTATGTTTGTAATTGATTCGCACTTCATCCATAATATTTATTCTACATGATTATGCATACTGTCAATAAATTGCATTCTATGGGCAATAAAATAAGTGTATTAAAAGAAGATTAATTTCTTTCAATCACAGTAATTTAGTTGAATTTTTCAGTGCTCAATTGGTATAGACTATCAAACTGTATACCAGAATATTCTCCATAGACAAAGAAGGACCTCAGCATATATAACCCTTGTACAAGACGAAACAAAATAATATTCATACAAAGGCTCCAAAGGCAGCGATTAAAAATAAATACATAAACTGTTCGCTGCCTTCGTCGTTGAGATCTTTAAACCTGGGGGACATTCATAGACCAATGTCGGTAAATAACGACGGGATAATAATAGACCTACCTCATATCCCGATTCCACTGACTTATGTAAAATACGAACTATCAGTTCACACTCAAGAAACAAAGCAGAACAGATGGGACAATGATACGATCGGACGTTATACGTATAAGTTCTTGCCAAAAGTTTCGCATGAAGTATGACTACCGCACAGAAACCTGTATATTTTCTACACCGGGCGTGCTCGTTTTATAGACTAACTATTCAAAATCGTAGTTCTTAACCCTTTGAGGCGCAGTGATCCCGCTCTGGGCACACCAAACTCGGACGTTCTGACTGTTGCCAGTCACGAAGAATAGATTGGATTTCTATAAAAATAGTTGCAGGTGACATAGCTTCACGAGAACCCTTTACTTTTTAGTACGTCATTTCGCGTAAAAAATGATCACGATTCTTTTTAACAGCACTGATATCTGCTGAAAAATGGAAGAATGCGAGACCAGCTCGATAGATTGCCCAATGCTGAAAAAAGGGCAGGCGTTGCCATCGCTCGACTTAACTACCAGCAAGATGGCGGACGATCGAAACGTTCATCGCGTGCCACAGATCTAGAGACCCTTTTTTTGACGACAGCTGGCTGCGCTTGCGCGATGGCAACGCCTGCCCTTTTTTCAGCATTGGGAAAGGGTTGCGCCTCAAAAGGTTAAATAGGAATAAAATCAACGAAAAAACAATAATAATATTAATAATGACTGAAAAAAAAAACTCAACCAAAGAACTTCTTCCCAAGGAAAAGAACAGCAGACAGCAATTTAGGTGCGAACGTTTAAAAAACCCGAAAGCTGTCAAAGTCGGCTGTTCGTACTGGAAAAATCTGTTAATTATCCTTTTTGCATTAGTATATGCACAAATTGGTGGAAAGAATTTATTATCGATCTATTCAGTGTGATATAGCTTCCTTGTTAGCACCATAAACATCTCATAACCTCAAAGGAACTCAAAGACATAAGATTATAGCCCGATTAGCTATCCGTTGAAGAATACACTAGAAAATACAAATAAAAAAGAAACACTTTTTTATTGTCAATTTATTTTCGTTTGCCATCGAAATGGACCAGTTGCCATAGTAACGTGGTGCAAGGTAAACTCACTTTTATAGACCTAAGCACACTGAATTACTACTAAAGCTCTTATTGTTGCCTTAGGAGGTCTTGGAAAGCGTTTTATTTCGAGATTCTCGCGAACATATTCGGATTTGTGAAAAAGAACAGCTCTTTTCTACGAAAAACGGTAAAGAAAACGCTGCCAGATAAATTTATTTACTCTGTTATACTGGCAAAATGTTATATAAAAGGGTAACAGGTAATAGATGTGAAATGTCAATCCCGTGACTGGCCGTCCAGGCAATAGGTGATATTACAAAGTTTGTTTTTTATTTCTGTATAATGTTTCAAAACATTCTGCAGCATTTTTTTTAAACTACAGTTTACAAGAAATAAAATAAAACTTATTGAGAAATTTCTTGCAATAATGTTTGAAAGCACTCTTGTTAATATTGCGGGATTTGTCGCAAAAATTTTAAACTAAACTTTACTAAGATACGAGGCCATTAAAGTGTTACGATAATTTGAAGAGTCTTTGTCTGTGTGTAAAATATACAGCTTAATGATGGAAAAGCCAATAGGTATTTCTATCATCGAAATTTTTTAACCCTTTAACGTACGGGGACCTCGCCGTGAAAACACAACTCTGACATTTTGATTGTTTTGATTCAAGGGGAATAAATTTGATTTCAATCAAAAATACTTAAAGAGGACATAGTTACACGAGAAAATTTTTCTATTTAGCACATAAATTACCGTACAAATTGTCCTTTATTTGTAAAATTGTCAGGATTATATTTTACAGCACTGGCATCTGCTGAAAACTGGAGAATACGATGGAAATACATTGACATAGAAAACAACTGAATAAACTGCCCAATGCTGAAAAAAGGGCAGCCGTTACCATCGCTCAATTTAACTACTAGCAACATAGTGATCGATCGAATCGTTCATCGCGTGTCACAGATTTAGAGACCATTTTTGACACACCTGGCTGTGCGCGCACAGCCAATTAATTCGATCGATTGCCATGTTGCTTGTAGTTAAATCGAGTGATGACAACTGCTGCCCTTAATTCAGCATTGGGGAATGGTTGCTCTTCAAGGGGATAGTGATGGATAAACCGATAGATTTCTATCATCGAAATTTTTTAAAATAAATTTTCCGCTGGTATACTATCAATATTCACGTTATCGTATAAATATATCTAATATTAGCACCAGAACAAATTAGAGGGCCATCCATGTTTGATCGTTTGTTGATTGAAATTCAAAATTAATTTCAAGATTTCAGGTAATCCATTTCATATGGTGTAAGGGTGCGTAATACAGACGCGATGGAAAGTACGTCATAATAAATGTATATGGAATAATTTATCTCTCAAATATTAAATAAACACAGTTTTAGATGTGCAGATCTGCTAATTTTTGAAAAAAAAATTTAAACAAACTACGACTTTTATAATAAATTTGATGACTTTTTAAACTAAATTTACGAAATTTTGCCGAAGAACATTTGGTAACACTTCCTAAAAATCTCATGTAGGGAACGAAGGTTGATGAAGCGCATTTTTGTAAATTTAAATGTCCTTTAAATTAGCGTCTTATATTATCTTACCGAAAGAAATTCGAAACATTGTTTTCTACAAACTATTATCAATATTATTTTTATTTTTTCAGGCAGAAATGTATTGTTTCGCCATCCAGTTCTTCCACGAACATTTTTTGACCTCTTTGTGAACGTGATTTGTAAAAGAATATTTGCTAGGGGCATTTACATGTAGTATTTTAACTATACATCAGAGAAAATGCATGTGTACCTTGCCTTTTTATTCAATTGCTTGATTTTTGAATTGTTAAATGAAAGAAGACTAGTGATAAGCAGTATCAAGGAATATTTTTTAGATTATTTTTTAATTTACATACAAAAATAGCATACACAATTGCAGAAAATATTTCTGAATCAAGACAGATTATTTTTTCATACAGGTATAAAATTGATTTTAATTGGTTATATTTCTTTAACCAGAGGTTTAAATTACTACAACCCTGATTTCGACAGACTCTAAATTCACTTGGATTTGTATGAAACTCACTCAGTGCATTTCTAAGTAAATGCTCTAAAAATATACTAAAAAGATTCTATAAACAAAGTTCAGCTTTATTTATTCTGCAATCCTTTAAAATAAAAATAAAAGGAAAATCCACGTTTATGTCTGGTTTTATATGTATTCTACTATCAACAAATGCATTCCTTTTTAAATAAAAATAAAAGAAAAATCCACATTTATGTCTAGATTTAGATGTATTCTACTATCAACGAATGTAAAATAAAAAGCGTACTAAATTTCCAACTTGAGAATTTATGAACGAATGTTTCTCTGTTTCCGAACTGTAAATTACATCCAGGTGTTTAATATGAACGTAAAAGATCAACGGCGCAAAGGTATAAAATCTTACCACTTATCAGTTTATGAAGAATCATTTATGTAGGATATGCAAGGAAGAAACTCTTCTCTGTTTCTCTTTCACAGCCTCAATCCACTTTGGTACGCCATCCGAAATGGATCAGTTGCTATAGAAACGCGATGCAAAGTAAATTCACTGTTATAGACCTAAACGCACTAAATAACTGTTAAAGTGCTTCCCGTATCTTTAGCAAGTCTCTTGGAAACTGTTTGATTTCCAAAAGACCAGCCAACAAAGTCGCGAAATTAAAAAAAAAAAAAAAAAAAAAAAAAAAAAAAAAAATCAACTACTTTCTCTGAAAATGGTGAACAGATATTTTTAGATGATATATACTGGGAGTTGTAGCAGCATTTAGAGCAAAAGAGACAAAAAGTGCCGATCGCAAAACAATTTCTAATGCAGCGTTATATACGCATATATTACTGCATAATGTATTTATTGTAACCTTGTCTGCTTCCATTTTTCAGAAGAGATGCCAGAGTTAACACCGGTGTCAAGTATTTGTCACCGGTATTAACCCACCAAAACTAGGGTCAGATGTCGAATGGATGTATATTTATTTTACGCCTGAAGGGGTTAACACGGGTGTCAAGTACTTGGTGAATACGGCCGGAAGTAGTATATGCAGTGTTTGTTCCTTAAAACGGTTCAGTAATCATAAAACAACACTGTTAGAGAGTACATCTATTCAAGTTCTGCTTGATTAATGTTTACAGGAGTGCCATTTTTAAAGGAAATGAGTTTTAAGTAATATTTTAAAATGCTACATCATTTCAATTTGTTATTCTACAATGATGCAATTGCAATGATGCAATTATAATGATGCAATATGATATGAAAAATAATTTTTCCAAAAGAATCCAAGTTCCATTTAAAATAGTATTTATAAACCCTTGTTTCGGCTTTAAAATTCATCTCATTGCGAACGAAAAATTCATTAATCTTTTTAAGTTAATATAAAACATGTCGAATCAATTTCTTTCTATAATTTTGCATTGAACACATTTGTTAAATACACAGAGGTAAATTCAATAAAACTGTTCTTGAGCTTAATAGTAAAGGGATTTCTTATTCAGTAGAATGCTACGAGGACAAACATATCAAGCACATACATAATATTATTGGAGCTGGTTAGAAAGCTAATTAATCCTTTAAACAAGGAAGATAAACCATTACGAAGGATCGACTTTAAAACACTTTTCAACATAGTCTTATTTGTGCATACACTACTGGGTAAAGATTTATTACCTGATCATTTGTTTTATCTCAAAGAAGGAAAGAAAAAGGAAATTCCTCTGCGGAAGAGATAGAACATGTTTAAGCAGACTATACATTAAAATAACTGAAGTATTTTTTAATAGCTGCGTTTATAACCCAAATAGCATTTTTAACCTTTGGAACATAGCTATATTTTCTGCAGATAGCATATTTTATTAGGTTGTAAAGAAAGTTTCCCGCCACCGCAAACTTCGTCAGCACACAGTTCTCGTTGGCGTATTTGCTCATATTTTGTCAAACGATTTTTGGCATTTGAAAGAAAGAGGCTTACTTTATAACACAGTGTTGTGAAATATGTAAAAAATATAGATATCATTAAGTATAAGGTGTCTCAAATGGAACTATCACTTTAGAGGATTAGAACCATCATTTACTTCCAGTTGTGTTGCAAAAAGTCAGCTACATAATATCAACGAATTATGAGTACAGCTTAAAGTACTATTGTTTTATCATGTGACACTGTGCAGGTTTGGTACCGAAAGTTCAAAAACAGTTATCTAAGGAGTTAGAAGTTAGTTTTTCAGGCAGAAATGGCGGAAAACTTTCGTTACAACCTGATATAAACCTCATTAATATGTATTGTTTTTTTAATCTATGAACGTATGTAATATTCACTTTACAGAAGCACTTCACTAATGTAGTGCACTCTTTTAAAAGAAAAAAAAATTCAGAATGCAAAATATTCATTTCATGCCATTTCTCCCTTTTACTATTTTAGCATCACACGTGTCTCAGAAGCATGCAGGGTATCGCTGAAATCATGGACCAAAAATTTAAGGGTAAGCAAAATACATATGGAAAAGCATTTTTTGTACAGCAATGTTTGGTCGGAAATCAAGTGCGAAAGTGATTTTTGAGCAATAACCTGCTTAATTACCTCAATCCCACCTTTGAACAAGATGAACCAGTTGTATGGTATGCACATCCACCAGATTTAAAAAGTATGGACTTTTCTTATGGAGATACTTCAAGGCACTCATCTGCGAGACTCCAGTTGAATCTAATGAGGACCTCCTTGCAAAACTTTCTCTCTCTGTTGCTGCTGCAATTTTTCATGAAGTACCTGACATCCTCGAAAGGATGATCCAATTCATTGCTAGAAATGCTACCAAGCCTGTATAGTATATGACTGTGTAATATTACCCTTTAACGCGCAGTGTTCCCGCTCTGGGAACACCAAACTCTGACGTTTTGACTGTTGCCAGGCACGAAGAATAGATTTGATTTCTATAAAAATAGTTGCGGGTGACATAGCTCCACGAGAATCCTTTACTTTTTAGCACATCATTTCCCGTAAAAAACTCGTCACGATATTTTTAACAGCACTGACATCTGCTGAAAAATGGAGGAATGCAAGAACAGCTGGATAGATTGCCCAATGCTGGAAAAAGGACAGCCGTTGCCATCGCTCGACTTAACTATCAGCAAGATAGCGGACGATCGAAACGTTCATCGCGTGCCACAGATCTAGAGACCCTTTTTTGACGACAACTGGCTGTGCCGTGGTAGTTAAGTCGAGCGATGGCAACGGTTACACTTTTTCCAGCATTGGGGAAGGGTTGTACCTCAAAGGTAAAGGGTTTAAAGTTAAAAAGGTTTTTTTTTTTTTTCATTTACATAGCATTTCTGGATCTGCCACCTACACTTTTCATTTGTGATCCCACATTGCTATCCAAAAAATGTTTCTTTGTGTGCATTTTACCTACCGTTAAATTTAGAGGCTCCCCTGTATATAAGCAATCGGTATAAATTTATAGTAATTGGACAACGAACATGTAGACAAACCAAAACCATAAAATATTTCTAACATAAAAAGCTTTAAAAAATGGAATGAATTAAAATAAGTATAGGGTAAAAAAAAAAAAAAAAAACTTGAAAACTTAATCCGACGCATTTTAAAAGAGTGCTTTTTTCTGTTCTCGTTAAAAAAATAATTTAAATTCTTTCCCTATTTTTTTTTCTTTCAAGAGATTCAATTACGGGAATAAAACAACTTTCTCTCTCTCTCTTTTGCCGATGCCAAAAAACAATTCTACTCGAAATAAAGGAGAAAAAATGCGCCACAAATTAGCGCAAACAAACCATTTTTGTAATTGAAAAACCTCCTTTGTTGGCATTGATTCTCGATTAAAACCTCGTTTGGAAAACCAGCGAAAGATATCTAATCATACAAGCACATCCGAAACAGGAGTACCTCTATATTTAGTAACTTAATTCTCTTATTTAATGGGCACCAATTAGAATTTGAAAGGAAACGGGGGGGCCCGGGAGGTGGGGAGTAAAAGAGTCGGCCATATCCAACGAAATGTAACACGCGAGACGGAGCTAACTGCCTGTTTGGAAGGAAGGAGAGCATATATAGCTTTTCTAACCTGATTAATTCTTTCATAACTATTATTAACATCGTAAGTGAGCAGTCGGTTATTTTTAGTAGGGAAATTATCACTCATGAATAATGGATGAGAAAGCAGTGCACGTTTGCTGTTAATTGCAACCACTAAACTGCACGACCGGCGTATTTCGAACAGGTTGCGTTTCTGCGACGCTATATTTAGCGTATCGTAAAGTGAAAGACGGGAGCTGTTCGCACAAACGGAAAGCGATCCGTACATAGCCATGCGTAGTGAAAATAACTATAAGCGCATTTCTAAATGAACAAGCAATACTACTATAAGTGTATCTTGCATGATTAAGTAAGTGCAATGTCTTATTTGGGAATATTAAGCTGCGAACTTCGAGTCTTCTTATTACTGGAACTTTAACCCTTTGAGGCGCAACCCTTTCCCAATGCTGAAAAAAGGACAGCCGTTGCCACCGCTCAGCAAGATGGCGGACGATCGAAACACTCATCGCCTGCCACAGATCTAGAGACCCTTTTTTGACTCAGCTGGCTGTGCCGGCACAGCCATTACTTGTTTGTGACTCGTACAACACGGAAGATATCTATCCTGTTATAGGGGGAGTCTACTCATGGCCCCCACATTCGATTACGGACCCTGGACACAGGACCAGAGACGAACCCCCCTTTTTTTCCAGCAGTGTGCTGCATTCAAATTGCACTCGTTATTACTAAATTTATGTGAAAAGTAGGTTAAAGTAGAATGTAATTTAACCTGCAAATATGGGAAATAATTATGGTAAATATTTCATAAGTTCAAACTAAACTTTATTTATAAAATTAGTTTTGACTTAGGAAATGGACTTACTAACAGAGCTAAACATTAGAATTATTAGTTACAGTTACATTTTACTTATTTGAAACAAAATCTTATACATGATAAAATTTCCTTTCAGTTACGTCCCTCCTAAATCTTGGGCCCGAGGGACATTACCCCTCCTGTCCCTCTCTCTCGGCGGGCCTGACAGGAAGAAAGGATGGTAATAAAACCCACACAAGTTCACACGACTCACACAATGACAATTTCACTAAACTTTTACGATAAACGGTTTATCATAAATATGATATTTTAAATTTTAAGCTACTATTAGTTGTAGTTTTCTAAAATTTCGTTGGATAAAAAGTGTATTCAAACTAAATTTTCTAGTTTGCATTAATTATAGTAATTAAAAGCTGAAACTGCTTAAGAATGGACTCGGGGCCCACTTAGGGCCGGGCCCTGGACCCTTGTGGGGCCCATGGGTCTACTGTAAATGGAAAAGTTTACCTGTACAACAAATTAATATATGGTTTGTACACTTCTGTTTACAACGTTAGCAGCATTTCTTAAAGAAATAAGTAATGACTCGGAGATTTTTTGTGTAACGTTTGGCAATTCGAAGCAGCCCTGTGTGATAGGATAAAATTAAAGCTTTAAAAAACTGGGGATTCCTTAAATTTTTTTATCTCTTGTTACTCTGAAATAGACAACACGTTTTGAATTAATCTATAATAAAATCTTATTATCATTGTTTTCTGTCCAAACAGGTAGGCGAAGAACTATTTGTGGCAAAAATACTTTCCAACAGTCTTCCCTGCCAAATAGCGTCAGGGCATCGCCTGCTGAAGGATTGTTAAAATTTATGGAATTTTTTTTTCCATTCCCTTTTATTTATTCCAGTGCTGTAAATGGGCCATGTTTTCTTCCTGTGCTATCAATTCTCTCTGAACTATAATGCTTTAAATGTTTTGAGCTATAAAAGATGCATAAACTGTTTGTGCATTCTTTTCAAGAGCAAGCATTTTTTTTATAAAATGCGTTTGCGTCCTATGTAGAGGGTTTAGTGAGAGGTATGATAGCAATTGTTGTAATTTTAAACCATTCAGATGTAGCTGAAGATTTGCATTTAACCAGAAAACTCTAGCTTACAATTATAAGAACCACAATAAGCAGAATTCGAAATGGCGTTATCAAGCGTGTTTGCTGACGATTAAAACGTTTTTCCCTCGTCCTCCCAATCTCCAAAAGTAAATTCTAAAAGCTCGCTGATTTAGAAGTGGTGAAAAATTCGAAAAAAAAACAAAACATGGTTTTGCTTGAGAAATTTTGAGATTAAAGCTAATATGAAACCCAAACCACTTATTGAGATCACAACTAAGCTAACTAAACGTGGACGCAACAGCCCGCGCGGTGCAAGGCCAGACCTGCCCAATCACGGTTTCGTCACCTTGGGCCCTAGGATACGGAAGCATATGTCCCGGCCAGATGGCCAGCCTGATCTGAAGTTCCCCAGCGTTTAGTCCCCAAGAAAATGGTCCTTATTTTATTGACCCACTCAAAGGATAAACTCCGAGTCAACCTTGTCCAACTTGAGAATCGAGCACAGACCTCTGGCACGGCAGCACAAAGCAGTAACTGTCACATAACGAGGCCTTTATTTGTGTTATGCTGATATAGAAACTGAAGAATCCTTCGAGAATATGTGGTTTTATAGCATCACCTCGCACTTAATACTTTTCTTCCTTTCATTTTTACTCCAAACAAAGTAATCAATATCTCTAGAACAGTCAGACGAGGACAAAAGGTCTGTGTGCCAAAAAATTTGTTCGACTGCTTTTCTGAATGAATATCATTTTACTGAATTCTATAATTACATTATTGGTGTGGTATCCTTGGTGAGCCTAAAAGGTTATAGTGGACAATATCTTCGTTACATGGTAATATGTGTCATTAACGCTCCCGATCTGATCGTGTAGTAACGAGATAGACCTCTTGCAGTTCCAAAAAAAGAAAATTTGAAAAACCTGCATTTTTTTAAACTCATTAGGAAAACAAATAATTTCATTTGGGAAAAAAAGGAGGGCGGGAAGGAAGTTAAAAATTGCAATAACAAGTACTACTTTTTAAAGAACATGTATAGGTTTTAAACTTTTTACTACATTTAGCTACCAGAGGCTGCTATTTAAAATATTCTCATTTCCAAATCTCAAAATAGAAGAAGACGGAGAGATAAAATTAAATTCTATCTTTTTTCTTCCATTTCGAATTTATCTCTTGTACGAATCTTCATTAAACGGCGCAAGCGAAAATTTTATTTATGCTCATGAATAAACGATCGAAAATTCCAAGGAGATTTTTTTTCCAGATAAAATTCTCGTCTCATTTTCCGTTGTCTAAGCAACAGAATCCGCATTCGTGTGGTAGGATTAAGAAAAATAAAACTGTTCTGGGAGAATTCACTTATGAATAATTTGTCACACGCGTCAGATTTCTGTTGCTTCCTCAACAAAAAATGTTACATAAAGTGGATATATGTATAGATATTAATCAATTTTCGCACCCATTTTGCATTCAACTTGCAATCCAATTAAAGCGATTTTTATCGCTATCATCACGCTGCATGTAATTAAATATGCTTTAGTTCTCTTGCGAGTTTTCTATTAATTGTACTAGGTATGCATAATAATAGAATTGAGAGAAATGCCAATTTATTAAAGCGTGCCGATTCTCGCTTGCTTATAAATTATGAACAAAAAGGTCAATTTAACATAATGTGGAACATTAGTTTAGCATTAATTACATACAGCCTTAAACATCTGAAGTAGTGGCTATGAGCGTTAAATGTATTAATACGAATGATTCACTCGCAAGTACATATTAGAACGATTATTTTTATTATAATTTTTATAGGTTTTCAGAGTATGCACTAGAGGGCTAAGAAGTTCAGGTTTTTTGACGTGAAAACGTCTTTAAATTTGTTTCCATAGTGGGAGGCAATTCAGAAAACTGATGATAACAAAATCGTGGGATACAGTTTGTTGTTGCAGCTACATAGCTACCATCTAAATCCAAAATTTAATTACACCTCTCGATAGGTTAAGGAGCCAAGAATGCGTTGAGTGAAGACTATGATGCATCCCTTGCGGCGGAAGGGGAAGCGCCGCCATTTTGAGGTCGTTTCGCTGCGTCAGATTAATGCCCGTTTGGTATAAATTTTGGATCGGAGAAACTAGAACATTCGCTTGCGTTTGAATAGTCATCGCTTATCAAGATCTATCGATTGCGTACATAAAATATTAGTGTGAAATAGTTATAGTGAATGTATGTATATAATGTTATTGTAAAAAAATTTCGGATATGTGTACCTCCATCTGGACACAGCGTTAACAGAAATTAAGCTTTGTATGTTGCGATTGCGAATGAAGTATTCTAAAAACATCTTTAAAATCATATTCAAATCCAAGCCAGATCTCACTGCTCCAATCATAATGGTCGGAGACTTTAATGTCTTGCAGGACCGCTCGTTGCCCGACTTCATGCTGAGCGGCTTTGTCTTGCATCGAAATTTCTCCAACAAAGCTAGGTAATACCTGTATTGATTTAACATTTACCAGAAATCACGGTGTATCCTGCACGCTATTTGTTTCGTACTTTCTGTATCACAAACCAATCATTAATAAAGTTGTAACACAGTAATTATTTGTTTACTTGATTTCTTTCCTGAACCCTTTGAAACTCAAAGAAAATATTACTCGTTATGCAGACGGATTCACGTAAAACACACGTTCTTGTCCACGGCCCAAGGCGATTTTCTCTACAGAACATCTCAAAGGGGAAATATCAAATGCAATGTCAAACCAAGTGACTCTGAGGCTTAGACCTAAAGTGTTTTAAAGAAAAAAATTGTTGATCCAAAAAACTGGTTCTGTTTACATACACTGAGACAAAAAAATTCGCTTTCTACCTGCACGTTATGCTGTAGTTAGAAGCAGCTACAATATAACGTATTGGTGAATGTAGAGAAAACAATTTTTCAGTAAATGTTGCACATAATAAAAAAAGAAAAATCATTTTCAATTTACCCCCTTTTCAAATCAGTGAAGCATGTTTCAAGAAGATTGAAACCAAAAGTCTTTAAAACGTGAAAAGATTCCCATGTTACTCCATCATTTAATGTCTTCCTAACGTCCCAACCAGATACCCTCCGATACTCATAATTTACGAACGACCAATGCTGAGAGAAGACCGTTTTTTCATCACGTGATCAAGCGCCGGTCGCTCCCCTTTCGTAGTAAATGCAAGAAAGCAATTAAATATGCATAGACTGTCTTTCATTTTGACAAGGGAAACATGAATTCTAAATTTATTGCCTGAAAGTCTTTTGAAGCAAACGACTAAAAGTGTTAGCATTCATTTGTAGCAAGAATTTCTGAATAATTCACATGAGTTGTGCATCAAAAGTTAAAAAAAAAATGTACATAAAAAGCATCCCAGTTTTCAGGAATCCGTTCAATTTCTTTGCAGAACTTATTTGTATGCATTCTTTCATATTTTCGTTGATAATCATTTTTTAAATATATAGGTATGTAAAAGATATATACATTATATATATATATATATATTACGTCTCCATAGGCATGCTTAGCGTGAAGAAAAAATGTACCATTCACTTGTGATTTCATTTAAAATAGACTTTACTGTATTTTATTGAAAAAAAAAATAATTTTTATACATTAAGTTAAAAATTAATTATATTGATAGGCTTCATTATCAAAAGAAAAATATAAGTAAAAATTTTATATAAATTATGTGTAAAAATACACGATTTGCTTTTTTACTTTTCGCAAATGTTTTATTCAAAAGTTTATTATCATGCATAAAATAGTTGTTTGAAGCCTTTTTAATGGAAGGAATAACTTTTTTAGATTGCCTAATTTAAAATAAACAATAAATAATTGCCTATGCGTGAATATAGTGTGCTAGAATTCAACCCTTTATCAGGCAGTGGTAAAATACCACCTACGGTCTATTAAATACAAAAATCAATTGTCATTAGTGAATTTTCTGATTTTTGTTCAGTTATATTGGATGTATATTTTTTCCATACGTCTAGATTCTAAATAATATTTGGCTTATGAACTTTTCTTTCATTAGCAATTTTAAGGAAAGCTCGAATAATTACTCGAAAATTGGGCATAAGAATGATCGCTTTTAATTATATATTTTTGCGTTTAATTCCGTGTACAAGCAGTAGGTAGTTTTCCGACTTTGATTTTGTGCATAATTAATGTATTCTCCTGCAAAATTTCTATGTTTGTTCAGTACTTGTTTCTCCAATTTTCACGTAGGATATTACAGTAGAGGAAAAATATATGAATTAATTATAAAAAATGGCCCAGAAAAATTCCAAGTAATTTCGACTCTCTGCACATACGCTCGCCTTATAAAGGGTTAAAGACCGTTTTGAAGGCAATTACAATGGGCACTAGAAAAAAACAATCGACAAAAAATATGCCTACACACTATACATTTAATATTTGTCCGCTTAAAATAAATAACTTCATATTAAATTCTTATTATTTACTGAAATTGGAATGCATTTTGTTCTAAAACGCGCGAAAGCTTTCGCATCCGGGCAGCATCCCCTCTTATATCAATGTTTCATAGAGAGGAAATCATTTTATTTGTGAAAAAATAATTAAACTGGATAATCTAAAAAAAAGTATTTTAATCAATTAGAATCGCAATTTTCTCTCCACATCCTGATAACCATGACTTCAGTATGGCTTAATTATCACTTGCGAAACCTAATTTTGTCACGCAAATTAATAACTTTTTTTACTCTCAGAAATAAAATAGATTTGAAAACAGCGAAAAATCGCTTGAATATTCGGGAAAGGGGTGGATTTTCGATTTTTAAAGTAGCACAGATTATTTTCTTTTTTCTTTTTGTGCATAGTTATGAAAAAATTCAATCGGATTGTAGAAATGGTGTAGATATTATTACGCTTTTTGGGCTCAACTTTTTAATATTTTTAGGAGTAATGGGGGTAAAAGTTTTACCTTGGAATGGTTATTCGGAATTTTTACAGTATCAGTGAGTCGGTGATTCAGGCATCAGCCTAACTATACAGTAGGCTTATGTACCAAATAGCTTGAAAAATCATTTCTTAAAGAGCGCTGTGCTACACAAAAATTGCACGACTATTCGATCATATTGGTGGTCTGTCGAATCTTTTGCAGTTAATCTTAAACATTACAAGTTTAACAGCGGAGCATTAATTGATTTAACTTGAGAAATCAACTTAAAGCATTCTTTGTGATTTTTCTGAAATTAAATAGAAAATTATGTTTTTTAACTTTTCAGTTTTAAAAAGGAAAGAAAGAAAAAATCGAACAGTTACCTACATGAACTATTAGTAAAAATGTAACTTTACACTGTTATATAATAATAAATGTTACAAATATTTTAATTATTCCATAGTATCAATACAAATGAACAAGATAAAAAATATTTAACAAGCAAAGATAGCGGAATTTACTCATGCGATCAAAATGTACTAGATTAACAGCAGAGTATTCACCATCTAACACAGGCGTAGTTTCTCAACTTTTGTAGTGTCATAACTGGAAAACAAGTTTTACAGGTATCCACGAAAGAAATTTTCAAATCTGTTAACTGAGTGTTCTTCAAAATCAAACAAATCGAGTCAATGAGTTTAAAAAATTCAGAGTATCTCTTCATAAGCTTTACTATGCGCTCCTGCATATGGTTAGCTTATGACCGTGAAACATTCAGAAAATAGTGCATAGTTGTAATTAAAGTTATTCTCTTTATGCTCATGCGGAGCCCGTTTCGGTAGAGGTGTGTCGATGACATTTGACGTTTACAAGATGTGGGCCATATGGAAGAGAAATCAACATAAAAAAAAATAGTTCAAACTTCGAATGACAGATGGCGTTTTCATGCAATTGAGGAAGGATTTTATGCAAATCTGGAGTTAAATATCTTAAATGGGAGCAGGGGCGTAGCCAAGGAGGGGTTAGGGGGGTCATAACCCCCCATGAGGATTTTTTTGCCATACAAAATGTATATTCTTCACTCCCTTATCACACGAATGTATATATGTGAGCTGCAGTAGTCGTAAACCCTCCCCCCATGAAAAATTTCTGGCTACGCCCCTGAATGGGAGCATAATCCAAAATTTGAAGGTTAAAAAGCCAAAAATCGCTGCCGCAAAATCATTCTTCCCCATGTCTATACAGAAGAAAAATCGAGCTTTACTGATGAAGATTGCTTTATCACAATGACAGTGGCTGTCCTGAAATTATAGCTACAGTTTAAAGGCTTACTGAAAAGGCCAACAGAAATTATTACTAAATGTGAAGAAACTGGTGTGTTAAAAAAAAAGATGACTGAAACGTATTTTAAGTGAAAGTGCTGAAGATGTCGCTCTTGCCGTGGCCCAAACAGTGTCCAATTCCCAATATACTTCGGCTAGTGTTCAAGTAGTGTCTCTGCATTGAACATCCCTTGATCTGCATACAATGCGAAAGGTTCTGCGGTCTAATATTAAATGGTATCTATTCAAGGTACAGTTTTTTTCAAAAGTTACACCTTGTAGATACAGACAAAGGCACTGATTTTGCTAGCCTTCTTTTGTCCAGAATAGGCACTGGCATTTCGTGACGTTGGAACATTTTGTAATCAGACGAGGCATATTTCAGTCTAAATGGAGCAGTGAATTCTCAGAACTGTCGCATACAAGTACTAGTATTGTTCATGGATTCAAATGTGTGTGCGTGGGGGAGGGCTAAAAGTACAAGGTATTAGATATTAATACACGCAATTAACTTATTGTGATTTCACTACATATTCACAAATAGAGAGAGGGTGACTTTTCTTGAAAATAAATATCGATTTATTCAATTATTTAGTTTGTGTTTATTAAATTAAAAAATTACACTTCGCTGTGCTGAATCTTGTATTCAGCTACGGGAGCACACTCTTCATTCTAGTAACTAACGCCTAAAACTGATAATGAAAGCGTATTTTTTCTAATTTTAATTTAACGTACACAAGCTTTTTTATTTCCTCACTTACCAGAAAAAAAAAGAGCTGTACCTTTTAATGAAATTCTTCTTAACTCGGTTATATAGCAATGACTTCATAGAAAAGATTAAAAATTATATTTTAATTTTTTTCTTGATTTTATTTTTTTTCATGCTTTTAAAGTGAGTTTAAGCTACAACATAAGAGTGTGAAAAAAGAGAATATATATATATATATTGTACTTAAGAGTTGAGTTCATTCCCATATGAAAACAAGTATGGATTATCATTTTCGTTTTTTTCCTGGGTTGGAAGAAGTACACTGGCTGGCATTACCTATTGATTAATGCTGCAAGGTGTTTTCCCCTGTTAATTATATTAGAACTAATTAAGTTCCCTCTACCTCATCCTGGTGGCAGAAATTTTGACGCACCGTTAAGTCTATAATCCCATTAAAGTTTTATTTGCGATTAAACTTAACACTTTTTTTCGTCATCTACCATTTAAGCTTAAGTAATCAGCAGAGAAATTTAATTTGCATAAAAATCATTAATCAAAGGTGGCATCGGAAATTTGTCTTGTTAGAAATGTCGACCTTTTTTTAGAAATTTTATTGGAATAACTAGCTGAAGTACCGGATTTTAGAGGGAAAAGATGCAATAAATGCCATATCTATACTAATATTATAAAAAGTTGATGTTTGTTTGTTTATATGCAGTGTGCAATCTCTGAACTACTGAACCGATTCTAAAAACTTTTTCACTGATAGAAAGCTCCACTATTCCTGAGTAATAAGCTACATAAAATCATGCTACGACGTTAACATTAAAGTGTATTAAAGAATAATTAAATAGAAACTCGGCTGTTCGAGCCTCGTCAGTGGGAGACCCCCCCACCCTGAACAGCCCTAATTTTTTAGTTTCATTAGTTCCATATTAAAACGATATTAATTGACTATGTCATATTATCTCTCATCTTTCGTGTATTTTGCCTGGTAACCCTATGTTGAAATTTTTATGATTGTAACCTATTAGAAAAATGTGATTCATATTCTACAGCTTACGAAATATTGTAACTATAGATTAAAGCTGTTGTGATCTGATAGTATTTAAATATGTATGTAAAATTATGTCGCATACTTTTATGTCGCTTTTTTGGGGCACATTTTTCGGGCAATTTTCAATAAAGGGGTGAGAGATAAAATGAGTCATTAATATTTTCTCCGTTATAACAATGTAGTACCAAGCGCCATATTGGTTGAGTTTCTCTTTAGCTTAAAGCTCGCGAATTTGAAATAATTGTAATAAGCAGTCTCATTTCATGTTATGAAATCAATGGTTTTTGCGTTATGTATCTCGTTCATTCAAAATACGCCATTATCAAGAATACACAAAACCGGAAGAATAACAAGCGGTATCAACCATGCATAGAGATGGTGCCGTCGGGAGGAGCTTCACTGTCTACAACTATATACCTTCGTGCTTTGACTTGCGGCCACAGATGTCAACTCTATATATGATTTTACCAGGGCTAGCCAAGCATCGTTGCTGGGTTCTACCACCATAGTATCGGAAAGCTTTCGGTAGCGTATATCGAGCCTTCTCTTCTCATGACGTCACAATCAGAGAAATATCCGATATGCCCTAGCACGATCCAATTGTAATTGTTTAGCTGTCGTATTCACTATCGGAAATATTGCTGTTTTCCCCGACGCGTTGGATGAAGGCGAAAACGTGTATTCCGGTACCGGAGAGTAGAAGATGGATGGTTTTTTATTGTGTGTATCATGGAGTGTCAAGTACTTCCACAAAAGGACTCCTCTACCTATCACGGTGGGTCAGTCAAAAACCGGCTTCCACTCTTGATGGATGTCTCCAGAGTCTTCGAAAATTCTGAAGACAATGCCTTCGTTTAAGAAAAAGGGGAGAAAGCCGTGTGTTTTGATTGGTTGATCGGTCTGAGTTTCGGATGGACCTTCGCATGCACACTCATTGTGCTAGTACCAAAAGGAGAGTTGCGGCTATTAATCCGAAGTATTTCACTATCCGATAGCGACAAATATCCGTCACGGATATTCTACGATACCATGGTGCTAGAGCCCCTGATGTCTCAAAACTTCTCGCTTGTGAAAACACCCAAATAATTCTTTCCTACTTTCTCAATACACGTGAGAGTCAACATCTGTTTTCGCTGCAAAAAAAGTCGATACTCAATAATATCATGATGTCGTTTTAGTCATGAGTTTTGAGATAGAACAAGGATCTTCTTAAAATACACTAGCGTACGTGGCACTAAAATTGACGATATTTCTACGCTGGGGATGACAGCAACTAAATATTAACATTAGAGGGTTCATTTCCGTTTACCCAATTTATGATAAATAACATCATACCACAGCATATGTTCAGTTGCAAACATATGAAGGGAGCTGTGGATTACGAGATGAAACAATTGAAGATTTTCATTTTCATTTTGAAGATTAGCACTACATAAGATTTTTCACTCCTTTCGTATGATACAAAACACATGGACTGAAGTAGTAGGTTTATTCTCTCGGACTGAACTGACTTATATGGGCAGCGTTTGATTCGACTCGACGTATTTGGACATAGGGGTTGTAAATAATTTGTGGTTCTAGATACGCCAAACTGCAAAGAACTCTTCAAAGAATGTATGGAGAAGTGTTTTAATAGCAACATTATTAGAAAATGATTACCGATTATGCTCATGCGTAATTCACCACTGAATGAAAAAGTCTCATGGGTGGCAAATGCCCAAGATGTGCCGGGTAATTTTAGAAATAACCTGCATGAAAGGGCCAGCGTATTTAGGAAATAACATTTGTTATGGTGTTTGGATGGAAAGTAAAGCTATTTGGATTTTATGTTGTAATTTTGAATTACGTATGATAATGAAAGAATCACTAATAGTTTTTATAGAGGTGTTTGTGCCTGAGTGCTAAACGTGCTGTTCAGAAGAGATCTACACCACCACACACTCCATTGGATTTGTGGACCGCCTACCAGAATTCATAGTGTGAACTGCCACCAATGTACCTCCAGACAGCCAAGTCCATGTGTGATGACTTCTAAGTGCTCGCAGGGGCTAACATTATATTAAGCTGTCATAACAGATTTTTTTTAAATCTTTTATTCAATGTGATACTCTAATCTTTAATTTAGGCTAAAATTAATATTCGGCTCGCGAATCATTAACCATTTGTCAATTCTGGAAATGTCTTTTCGACTTACTGATAATCAATTTCTCACTATGATTTAACGTTGCTTCACCCAATTCATATGATTTCGCCAAGCAAAATTCAGTTTTCGGATTTCTTTTTAAATCAGATTTGGCAATGTATCGTCAAAAGCCATCCCTCTTGGCGACCATTTGGCAAGATCTTAGGCATGAGTCCTAGAAACTTCTAAACGAGACACTAAAGAATTTTGGTGGATTTTGAATTTTATGATTTAGTGTGGTAGTTTTTAATATTTATAATTCATATTAGTGATAGTAATGTGTGTCTCAAATTATCGGGAAGAGAAGTTGAATTTATCCTTTTCAAAAATTTTTTAAAAAATGACTGTAGTACTTTTAATAATGTAATAGCCTTTCAAAATGTATGCATTCTTTTGTAAAACACCCTGGTCATTGGAATTTTCTGTGCTTCCGTGAACTAAATATACCACCTCCTACAGGGTACATGTCAATAGCATTTATAATTTTTTTTTCAATGTTAGTTAGATCACTTACAAATATATTGGCACACAGACACGCAAGCCCGAAATTATAATTATTCGGAAACTTTATTGGACAAAGTATTAACATACATGAAATTGTTTTTACGATTTCAAAAGACATTTTTTAGAACTTCTCATTCTGGAAATAATTAAACGGTGAATTATACGAAAAAAAAAGCTTTATCCATTACAAAAAATGCGGATGAGAGAATTTTGCTCAACAATAGAATTTCATGAAAGTTTTAATGAGATCTCATATAATTACCTTCCACATACTCACATTAATTTTTTTCGCATAAAATATCTGAAAATTACACATTTATTTCGATTTTAATTAATTTCTCCGTTCAACTTTATAGTATCTTATTTCGCAATTACGGCATTTCAAACGGAATAAAGCCACGATGCTGAAAATTAAATTCAGTAGCCGCAAAGAGTTTATTCATACTAATGTCGTTTCCGATTCGTAATTTTGCTATTGGATTGTGTAATTTATTTTACATGTTATTTTTTATTTAATTACGAATTTTAGTTTATTATCTACTTAATCGAAACGTTCGAAATTCAAAGAAGATTTTTTTTTTTTTTTCCGTGGATCTTCAGAAAAATATAACTACCTGAATCGCCCGTTTGAATTAAAGATGTCTTGCCCATGAACCAGACAAATATTGCCTTAGAGACACTTATTGTTAATGAGTAGAAATAAAAAAATGAAAGGGGTATTTTGTTTTTAAAAAACCAGAAAATATGTACTATTGAATTTCAATAAACCTTGATTTAAATTCTATTTCCGATATGGGCGGTATCGACTTCCAGTGGACCCTGGAGCTTTCCATGCCGGAGGCAGGAAATGTAGCTGTTTTCATAAATAAATGTTTTACCTAGCTATGGAAATTATCTCATTACAAGCCTATTACTGTCAGTCCCTTGTGACGATTAATACAACCTATGATAGAACTTGTAACTAAACCTAATCCTATTCTATAATTGCTAACTGACTATTTCAGAAAGCCTCATTCATCTCATAATTTTTTATTTAGTAGTAATTTTTTTGTTTTTCTCATTTTTTTAACATCTCATTGATTTTTGGATTTATTTTTAAATTTTAAAAAACAATGTTTTTGTACGGTTTGTTGCGGTTTTATTAATTTTCACCTTACGAATTATTAATTAGGTTGTAACGAAAGTTTTTCGCCACAACAAATATCGTCTGCAAACAGTTCACATTGGTGTGTTTGCTCATATTTTGCCAAACAGTATTTGTCATTTGAAAGAAAGAGACTTGTTTTAGCACACTGTGTTGTTAAAAAATATCGTTATCATTAAGTACAAGGTGCCTGAAATGGAACTATCACGTTACTGGATTAGAACCATCATTTACTTCCAGTTCTGTTGCAAAAAATCAGCTACAGAATGTCAAAGAATTATGTGCGTAATATAGATTCTACAGTTGTATCACATGGCACTGTGAAGGTTTGGTACTGAAAGTTAAAAAACAGGGGGAGGACATTCAAGGAGCAGAGCGTTCTTGCCGGCCTACTGATGTTGATGAGGGCCACCTGCGATAACTTGCGGAAGAATATCAGTATTTAATCACTATAGAGCTAGCTAGAGTTAGGCATTAATGCCATGCCCATTAGTCATGCTATGCATCACATAAACTGGATGTACAAGTTCAATCGCTGGGTTGCCGCATGAGCTGAATCAAGCAGACTTGATGGAGAACTTTCGTTACAACCTGATAAAGGACCAATAAGCATATAAATTAGGTTCACATAAAGGATACAATAGTTTAATAATTCAAATAAAATTAACCAGTTTGGACAAGTAGCTTTGGATTTTTTTATCCTTCTTCTAAAGGAGGCAGTGGTCCAAAAAATGTTGAGAACCTCTGGTTTAAATGCGATCATTATTGCTGCTCATGTTATAAATCATGTTTTCAGGGGAAAAAGACAGTATTTAATACATGATGTCTATTTATCAGATCAAAATTTAGTTCCCCTGTAACTTTTTTGTAGATTTTTTTTTTACTTGTTCGGTTGAGTATAAGTCATTAATTCTACATTACTCATGCAAATGCAACCGTGGATTTATACTTCCGACTTATACATCGTTACTACTTCTTAAGGAAATTATTTTGGCTTCAGCAAAACATATTCACGTTCATAAAAACGACGAAAAAATAAATGATATATGTTCTTTTTCTATGTAAAAATGAAGAAAATAATAAGTAGATATGAATGAAAATGAGAAAAATTGGAATACGCTATCTAAAAAAATCTTACGCTATCTAAAAAAATAAATTATCTTTCGCATTACAGCTTCAGATTTCTCTCTATTTTTTCTCATTGCAGTAAAAACTACCAAAAAGTTCCGGGAGATAATTTTTAAATGATTCAATATTTTGCGTTTAAAAAAGAAAAGAACTATAATCTGAAAATGAGAAATTTTTGAAATCAAGTATTTGTTTTAAAAAATGGCAGATTGTATGAAAAGAAATAGACGTGCATGATAAAAATTTCTTTTAAAATGTTAGTATTTTTTGCAAACTTTTTTCTTTTCTAGGTAAAGTGAAATTATTTTTCAACTTATCCATTTGGGAATCTAAGAAAATGGCAAGAATGCTAAGATTTTCGTACCACAATTAATTAAGTCGTAAGGCAGAAAAAGGTTATGTCATTTAACCTTGAAATTCCATATACAAGGTGTCCCAAAAGTTGGTAACACTCTTTATTTCTTTACCTATCTAAAAATTGAAGATAGGTAAGAATGAGAAAAGAGTAGATATGAGTGGTAAATGTAAATTGAATAATAAAAGGTCCCAGAGATTTATTTATACACAGATGGTAAAGGCTATACATGAATTCGAGTATTAACGTTTATTGCAGGAGTGTAAAACATTGTTTTCTTTCATAAATTTTGTACGACCCATAAAACACTATCATCTGATCTGAATTTGTTTCTTCCAGAGCTATTTGAAAACGACTTAAGTCGACGTATATTTATTTTCATAGAGTTGTGACAACTTTTAGGATATAATTCTCAAATTTTGTACGTCACCTTATTCGTGTTGGGGCATACTTTACTAGTTAGAAATTTCCTTCCCATATACAAATTTAAAAAGTGTAATATTTTGAAAATTAACTAAAGGAGTATTTTCTTATTCTTTTTTCCCACCTTATTTTGAATATTTTTTTCTCAATTTACATTGTTCACTTATTATCTAATAGATAAAGAATAATAGTGTGTTAATATCTTTTGGGACACCCTATATATTTAAAATCGAAAACGGAAATGAAATGTACTGCCTGTTTTTTGGAAAATTTCTGCCACGGAATTCATCTAATTTTAATAATATAAATTGTATTGTATTTAAGAAAAAATCAAGTCCTAATATAACTTAAGTTTCAAATTTTTAAATTGAAAATTAATTTATTTTAAACACATATTCTCTCTGTTCTTAAAAAAAAAAAAAAAAAAAAAAAAAAAAAAAAATGTAACGGCCGCTGCCGCTGTTAAAAGTTTATTCTGTTATCTCCTCCGAAACCGTGGGGATTTGAGTTTCGAAGAAATTGTCCACGGATTCGAAAAATTCCGTGGAAGCCGGTAAGCTGACTTAAATTTAGGAATTCCAATTATTTTAGAAGATATTAATTAATAACTGAAAAAATAAGCATAACTGAAAAATAAGCAATGTTTGCCAGGTTTGGCCCAGCATAAAATCATTTATGCCTTTGCAACAAAGCAATTCCAAGTATGTAGAATCGCGTGAACTTGACAAAAATGAAGGAGAATTACAACAATATTACGCCAAATTAAAAAGTATGTGAAATAAATATGTCAAAGTGTGTTACACAAAGTTGACAATTTTCAAATATCAAGTTGTCTTAGGTAACGGGAGTTTAGAATTACCGATTATTGGTTTTTCCAAAACAGAATAACGTGTAAGTGATTTAAAAAGCGCCATTTTGGCATCGGGTACGATCTGGCAAAAAGCTATCTCTTCAAGCAGGGTGAATATACGGAAAAAAAGATTCAAAATAATGGTGTTAAACGTTAAAATTAAAAAAACTTTGTGGAAAAAACACACATAAAATGACACTTATAACAAGATACGATCGTTTCTACTGAAAATGTATTCACTCTTCGTCAGTGAGAGCTCTTCTTCTCACAAAACAATGGGAACTGTTTTGTGAGGAATGGGAACTGTTAATTTTTAAAAGTGAATTTACCGTATGAAAAACTAACTGACGTAACCTCTCTTAACGGATTTATCTGAGCCTCCAAGCTTCAAAGTTTTAACTAACATTATTCTAGCGTTACCATTCTAATAAATATAGAAAAGAAGTACTGCTTTACGGAAATACTTCCATAGTTGGGACCGCTTTCCTCAGATAGCGTCCTGTGATGATATATTTCAACCTTTTGGGCTCGTTCTGTTCCCTAGAACATTTTTTCCATATTACGGAAGCATGAGGTTTAGTTTTAAAACAAAACAAGTGCTTAAAAACAAACGGTTATTTCAAATTGCTTTTCCTAGTGTTGCATCTGTTCTCAAGAAGTCAGCAATTTAACAATTTTTTCATGGACTCCAAACTGATTTCTTAATATATTGTTACCTTACGAAATTGTTTTCCCATACTATATATTTGAAGGAAGATTGTGAAGGTGCACATTTTCTCACTGGTCATCGACGAGATAATACCTCTTTGCTACTGCCTTTCCTCATTCATATCAGGAAATAATGTGGAAAAAAAATAAGTTTCGACTTTATTGATGAGTTGTTGACTGTTCACTTCAATACTTTTCCCATCTGTAAGTAGTTACCTTAAATACTTAGAACTATTCTGCTAATGTTGCAATCTGATAGAGACGACCACGCATCATCCTTGCGAAATGAGATATTTAAAAATGATCACTCATTTTAAAAAAATCTGGAGTGACTCCACTCGACTTTCCGAACACTTACGATTAAGATGATTACCAAGCATTTAAATAAATTTGAATCGATGAATATTTCAAACATATTGACCAAATTGAACCTCAATCGAATGCGCAGTTTCAATGCAAGCTCACTTTCACTCCATATGCCATAATGTAAATGAAATCTTTGTCGTAGCTCTGTAGAAAAACTATAAGTCCTATACACGTAAAAATCAATACCACGACGGTGGTTTATAACAAATATACCCAATTTGAGCGCAATCGAATGTAGCGTTTAAACGCTAGCACACTTTCAAGAATTTCCTCCCATAGGCCATAATGTAAAAAAAATCTTTGTCGTAGCCCTGTAGAAAGACTATAAGTCCTATACACACTAAAATCAATACCGGTCTTACGAAGGGAGTTATAACATACATACCCAATTTGAGATCAATCGAATGCCCCGTTTAGGTACTATCGTGTTCACTCACATACACACACACATACATACACATATACACATACACACACACATACATACATACATCTCGTAAAAATAGCGTAAAGGAATTCAGAAGACCTCAAAACGTGTAAATACACCAAAATCTCAAAGTCGAATTTTTTCATGATTACAATACTTTCCTTACATGGTACATGTTCGGAAAGTAAAAAGCACTGAAGCAGAAGGCTTCACTCATCGTGGTAATGCAAGATTTAATAAATCCCCGACTAACGACTGGAGGCAAGTAAATGCTCTTTCCATTGAAGCATGCAAGGAGTCTAACAAACGATCAACAAGTTAACAGATTCATCAGATTAAAAATGCTAAAATATATCGAAAGTATAACGAAAATAAATAAGCCACCATCACAGGCGAAATAACCATCCCAGATAGAAGTTTCTTTTTTTATTTGCGACTTGCGTCAGTGCATTTTTTGGTATTGAGATTACAACAAATCATTATCAAAAAAGCTGAACTATAATCCATTCATAAAATAAAATTTATTTTATTTTCAAATTTTAAAGAACTTGATATCAGTCTTATTAAATTACAATTGTGTATGACCTGGAGGGGGGGGGAGTAAGTACAAAGGGGAATCCGGAATCCAATAAATTCCAAAAGTCATGACAGAAGATATACTTTTCACACGGTACATCTCAATTTTTGTGACTGCGTTTGGTCTACACCTAGTTGCAACAACGGCAAAATTTGACCGATTGCCGAATTCTGATTTGCCTGGAATACCCTTCCCAATAGAACTGACTATTAAATTAATCATGCAGTAATCTTACTTGCATCTAACACAAACGGCATAAATTCTATCAATAAACACAAGATAAGTTAAAAATCATTTATAATAAATGCTAATTATGTTTCAGAAAATGTGTCCTATATCTTCAAACGTCTGGTTATCATTATTATTTCTAATGTTGTTGTTATTTTTACGCCCGATTACATTTTATTATACGCAAACTTTATTGCACTGTTACACTTTATTTGTATTGATATTAATGTATCTCTCTATTCTAAAAAAAAAGTAACGGCAGTTACCGCCGCCACCGCTGTCAAAAGCTTGTTCTCTTATCTCCTCCGAAACAGTGGGGATTTGAGTTTCGATGAAGGTGTCCACGGATTCGGAAAAGTCCGTGGAAGCCGATAAACTGACTTAAATTTCGAAATTCCAATTATTTTAGAAGATATTAATAAAAAACTGAAAAAATAAGCATAGTGGTTACCAGACTTGGCAATTTTCGCCAGCATAAAATCATTCATGTCATAAAATCATAAATCATTCTTTGCAACAAAGTAATTCCTGCGTGAATGAAATTAACAAACCTGAAATAGAATTACACCATTTTTATGCCAAATTAAAAAGTAAGTGAAATAAATACGTCAAAGTGTGTAACACAAAGTTGACAATTTTTAAATAATAAGTTCTCTTAGGAGTTTAAAATTGATTCCAATTCGTTTTTCTGATAATTTTTCTAATAATAATTGTAACGGGTTTAAAAAGCGCCATTTTGGCATCAGGTACGATCTGGAAAAACGCTATCTGAAGCAGGCTGAATCTAACTACTGCAAGTGTTCCATAATGTTCCCCACCCAGCATTTAAAAAATGAAAAATAATTCAAATGCATGTTATAGGTTAGGTTCAGGTTGGGTATTTGTCACCCGTAGAATCATTTGGCTGCGTTAATTATGCCATTATAGCAAGTACAGATTGAAAATTTGCCCGAGCGCGAGATGGCATATTTCGCGGTGCTCAATAAGCCAGTCTGCAAAGGATTATGTATATGAATGTATGGATAACTGTTTTCACGGCAATCTTACATGAACAAGGATTATCGGTTATGAGCATGTGTAAATCCCCAAATATTAGCAAGATTATTCGCCATTAGTCGCCACAAGTCGCCATTAGAAGCAAGATATAATAGCTGTTCCGTAGTTTTTATCAAAGATAACATATGAAGCACTGTTTTCTTAGAAATAATTATTAACTATACGTAATGCACTAAATTATGAAAAATCGCCGTGGATGGCAAATACGCAAGGAGTTCCATGGGTTTTACACAATTAAAAATAGTGTGAAGTTGTCTTAATGAACATGCAAGAACCAAGAAATGTGTCGCTCGGTAGCATTCTATCAGATCTAATCTTTGGGTTTCGCCGATAATGCCTATTTTACGAATAAGCCTTATTAGGGGCCGAATGCCTTATACAAAGCTAGCATAGCGAGTCTAGGGGCTTTGCCTCCTAGTGTGGTAAATGGTAAATAATAAATAACACACACACACACACACACACACACACACACACACATATATATATATATATATATATATATTTGAGACGTCCGATATTTCAAGTAAAGTTTCAGAGTTAAGGCAGGTAATATGGTTTATTGAACATTACATTTAAGTTACAATTTAGAATGAGAAGAGGGGTGGGGAGACGGGTACAAGAATCAGCGTGGACTCATGAAGCAGTTCCAGTGGCAGAAGTCCCCCGATTTTCGATGTGCGGGAGTATTTACGCTTACCACACCACGTGGTCTGCGAAGACACAACTCCTCCTCTCTCTTATCTCTGATCGAACCACACACATTTACCAACATTACCCGCATCCGGGGACACAAGGGCGTGGGGACACGTGTACATCTAAAGAACTCAGAATCGACGGCCTGATGTCTGACAAATAACAAAATAAATAAAACATAGCTCCAGAGCGCGCGTGGCAAGTATGACAGGAAAGTAAAACTTACAGTGAAAGTACCCGCTTGAACAATACCCAAACTAGTAAAACCCAAATTACCTTTTTATACATTACATATATATATATATATATATATATATACAGTGAAACCTCGATCTATCGTTCCCGCATTTATCGTTAACCCGTATTGATCGTTTTATTTCTATGGTCCCTGCACAAATTGTATTTGAATAATGTTAAAGAAACCCGCATCTATCGTTCGCCATGCTGTATCCTAAACATGGAAGAAACGTGTGATGATGTAAAAAATGAAAATAATGGTGAAGCAGAGGATAATGTTCATGCCCACGAGGCTGAGCCTAAACTAGCACGAAGTTTGTCCAGTAATAACGGTATTTGAAACAGTATGAACTTTATTATGGAAACGTAAAATCACATAAAACGGCCAGAAAAATATTGTAAATCTTGAAAATTATTGTTTAATTTCCGGAATTTCAAAATGATTAAAAACTCATATAAAATTACGGATTTTTAAAAATAAGTGTCACTTAATATTCATCTTTCGATTTATTTGTTTTACAATTTTGTAACAATTTAGTATTTTTTGGTATACAATCATTGTGTGTGTGCATAAAGATTACTTTTTTCGTATTCTGACTTGAACCTTTTTTCGTATTCTGACTTGAAACGACATTTGTGGTTTTCCCGCATTCATCGTTTTTTCCTACGCACCCCATGAAAAACGATGAATCGAGGTTCTACTGCATATATATATATATATATATATAATATATAATAGCTTACTTACGCAAAGTGAAATCCAAGATAATCCAATGATAAAGTGAAGAAAATATAAAAAACAAAAAAGTAGACAGCACATGGTACCAATTAACGAGCCCATTCCGGATAAGTGTTTAAACACAGCCTTTCAAGGCAATGAAAGAGTGGAAAAATTGAATACAAAGCGCCAAACAGAACCGGTGTGCTTTCAAGCCCAATCACATGTAATCAGATATATATATATATATATATATATATATATAGTATATATATATAAATATATATATTATATATACTATATATATATATATGATATATATATATATATATATATATATCTATGTATGTATGTATGTATGTATGTATGTATGTATGTACTATATATATATATATATATATGTATATATATTCATATATATATGTATATACATTCATATACATAAATGAGTGGAATTTTTTCTTAAACATCGAGTTTCTAACAAAACTCTTGACCTTGTACTAACGAAGAGTGAAATTTTGTCTACATGAACTGCCGAAGAATTTGATAAACATTTAAGCTCAAGTGAAGTACCTACCTTACTTTTTATAATTTTTAAATCTTTAATCCTCTTATCCCCGGAAACCGACCATGTCTGAGCACCTTTTCGAAAAATTCGATTAAATAAATCTCGCCTGTCTGTAAACGGACCGCACACCATCGTCTAAGTACATCGCGAGTGTTAAGTGCCTCGGCATCCCATGAAACCGATCGGACCTGCGAAACAAGCATTCCAAGGGAGAAGGTGTGAAAAAAAAAAGTGTCAGAAAGTATAAATTTCATCAATAAACACGGGGGCAAGTTAAAAATAGTTTGCACTCGCTGCTTATCGATCTCGCCCTTGCTATTCTAATCACACCACCCCATTCAAGTCCGCATCTTCCTTCTCCGCTTTGACCTTACCCCCCGTTCGCCGGGCGCCCCTCCCACAGGCGCCTAGAGCTGAATGAGCGAGCACTGTCAATGGGGGGCGCCCCATTCATGCCCAGCCAGTCAACGGCGCCGGGCCCGCGCATCAGTCCCTGCTCTTGCGCATTACCCCGCATCACTGGGGGTGTAGAGGTAGTGGGTTTGTGTGAGAGTTCTCTCCCTTCTGCGTCATCGGTAGATGTGTTTTTTTTATTTTTTTCTCTCTTTGATTTTCTTTTTTCATCCCTTTTTTTCCCCCTTCTAATTGCTCCTACTTACCCTGAAAGACCAAGAGTTCTATTCTTAGATTTTTCCGAATTTCTTTCCGCCCTCTCTGACGCAGTAAGATCCTCTCCTATAGCATGAATGAAATAGTAAATTAACTTATTTCTTGCGTACTTGAAAGTCCTGCACTTACTGTTAGACTTTAAAAGTCTTCCAATGCACAGTGGTTATGTCACTGGAAATGGCAGACGGGCGAAGTGTGAAGGTCCTGGGTTCGAGTGTCCCATCACGCGTCCGTCGACCTAGCCGCTCGGAGTTTTCTCCGAAACTTAGCGTACATACGGGTTAGGACCCCTTAGAAAAACACCTACGGAGGGCAACCTCGTCCCCGATTGTGTTGTCCTTCTGACATAGATTTATAAGCGAGTTTCGAGCCAAGTACGCAAATCCGATATGCATGTTCGCAACAGCAAGTTTTCCAATTTTAGATTTAACCATTTTTCGTTTTCGTGTGATCATCTCGATACTTTAAAAATAGGCAGGGCAGCCCTTGGAAATTTACAGTCCGAACTTTGAGATGTTAGCGAAGTCGCGGGCCGTATAATTGGGATTTATATGGGATTTTCAACGGTTTGTATCGGCTCCGATATGTTCCGAGGGCCGGATCAAAAGCCTTGGTGGACCGGAGGTTCCCAATATATGCTTTAACGCATGCCTTTAAAATTGGCAAATTTGTTGTAGCAACCCTATTCCAAAATTTCCATACTTTAAACGCGTTAAAACATGGATAGATTACTTTTATTAAGGTTTTCTGGAAACAACAATATGTCCCCACATCGCTTGTAAATACATGTTTTATAATTTAAAGCAATTTTATTCAACATTCTTTTAATATAAATCTCATTTAAATGTGGTTAAAAACTCTAAAACTCAGGTGCTGTTGAATAAGAATTCGTTTCGCTGCGTTTAGGCTGCGTTTTAAATTCTGCATGAACCCCCCCCCCCTAGCCGCTCCTTGATGCTTTCATAACCATATTTCTGTTTAGAATATTTAGAATAATATACGAAAATCACTGTTTACATTTTGTGTGAGGCTGATGTAATTTTCCACATCAATATATTCAGCGTGACATTAAGCATTTCGCGAGCATTTTTCGAATGCAAATTGGCAGTTTGACAAAATCAAATTCTACACTGCCATTATTCACTACAAATCTCGGAAAGTAAGATGTACTGAGATTTTTTATAAGATTATAGAGGTTTTCCTTTCTTTTCTTTTTTCAGACTACAAATGTATTTTTATTCAAAATTTTTTAAGTTTTTTAGCTTCTGCTGACCAAAATATTATATTTTTATTTTTTTTTTCTTTCTGTCATATAATAAAGGAATTTCTAAGACCCTATAGAACATGAATGATGCACTAAGTTTCACTAACCTGATTCCGACTAATAAATTCTAATGGTCCTAATGTCACATGATTACAGAAAAAATATTGTAATAGTTACATTTTGGTTATTTTTCTTTGTCACCACTTAAATGCCTTCGATTGTCTAAAATTCATTGATGACAATATATTCTATCATAATAAAATTAATAAAGAACTTTGTTAATAACATATATGCACCTGGTGGTTTAAAAAGTAACGTAACAACAGCTGTCACAGATGCACATATTCCCCGAGCGCATAAAATCCCTTGTTCAGGTAAAACAGACAATCACAGCCATCAGCTGCCACTAGATGGCCACTAGATGCCATGTGACTGGGTACAGCACTTCTGACGATATGTATAAGAATATCCTCTCTACACCCCGGATCTCGCATCCACTGACTTTTATCTCTTCAGACCATTGAAAAAGAACTTTTTCAGCAGAATTTCATTTTTTAACCGATGCTGCAATTCAGGACGCCGCCATTAAGTGGCTCATTGACCAGGTCCCTGATTTCTCCATCGCCGGTTTCCACAGATTGGTGTACAGAACGAATGTCCATGAAGGCTATGTTGAAAAATAATCTGCATCAAAGGCCATTCTATGATTGTTTGAACCAAATGCCTTTCCTAAACTTTTTGGTTAAAGGACTTGTTTGTCATCATACTTTTTGAACCATCCACGCATGTGCGTTATTGAATAAAAGGGAAAGTAGTTCTTTACTTATTTTAACAACTAGCCGCCTCCGACGACCAGTTGGTTCGTCATCTTAATAAATCTTGTATTTCTCACCGGCTTCCTTGGCACTGAAATATCTCAGATTCTGAATTGAATTTAAAATTAAGATGGTTACAAACAGGGGCGGCCCTAGGGTAAGTGGCGCCTCCTGCTAACGTAAAAAGACGCCCCCCTTTTATGCTCTACTTAGTTTTTGAGTTCGACATGACGCCCTTCGAAGCCGCCGCCCCGATGCGATGATTACCTTGCTTACCGTTTCGGGCCGCCCCTGTTTACAAAAATAAGATTGTTTAGTGTAAAAACTTACAAAAAGGTACAAATTATTTTCGCCGTATATTAATTCTGAAGAGCTTCTAGATATATTGGCCGTTATCAAAAAACCGAAAGGAGCTTCTGGATGTATTGGCCTTAATCAAAAAAAGGAAGGAAAAAATAAGTAAGAAAATCTGAAGCAGTTTCAGATTTATACACACTAAAGTGCTGCATATTAAAAGCGTAGCATAATCCATGTGTCTTCCTTATTTTCTTTCTTATTCCATTAAGTTGGAAAGTGTATCATTATTCATGAGTGTGATTAAACAAATTTAAAATTGGTATATCTAACATCCTTTTTCAGGATGTAATACATTAGAAAGAGAAGGAAAAAAGACGCGCAAAAAAATCCATAATTCAAACTGAATGAATGTTTCAAAAACTTAATCTTTTGTTTGTTTGTGTAACATGTTTTTTAGATTTGTGTGCTTGACCCAAAACCCGCTTATAAATCCACGTCAGAAGGAAAAATTTATTCAGGTGTATTCTTTATCCAAGCATAGCAGACGATAAAAGATTTTTTTTTATTCAAAACTGCGTATTTTATAAGTATGTGCCATCTGTCGACGGCTTTGTAAAATAAAAATTCTTGTATTCTTTTTCTTTTATTTTGGATAAAAGATATTTTTTTGTATATTATAGGAACAGTGGTTTTTTTTCGCGCGATAAAAGTAGCCCTTTTTTTAATCCAGGACTTTAACTGTCTTTATTCCGCATATTTCACCCAAATCCGTCAAACCGTTTCAGCGTGAAAGATAACACACATACATACAAACATTGACATTTGTAATATTAGTAGGATATGATTTAATACCAATTTTATAGGTGTTCTTATTACAATCGAAGCCGCTTAGTGGAATATCCGTTAAGTAATATTCCGCTTATTGTAATAACTTTCAATGTACAAAACCGTAATAATTAGTCATTGTGATCCCGGATAATGGATATTCCGCTTATTGGAATTAATATTTCGTGGCAAATTGGCTGTTCCATGAATCAGGTTTTACTGTATTCCGTTCTTTTCTAAAGTATTTGATTAATTTTTAAACTTTGTCATTTTCAATTATTCCTCAAGAACTGAATTTGATAACTTCTGTCTTCTAAAAACAAATTTTGCGGTTAATCATTTTTAGTTAATTTTAAAATTGCATCACACGATAAAGACTAATGTAATTCCATATATGGCAAATATTTTAAATTATATCGTCTGCTGGCCAATGAAAGATCAGAAAGTTGTGTTCTGAACTTCCTAAAATCTTCAATAGGCTCGTCAGCGTTTAATAATTGCACATATTTTTTTTAACTGATAGTTATTTAATTTTTCATTTTATTACTGATTATTATTTTTATTCATTATTTTATTTTTTAAATGGTTTCTGGGATTTAAGAGATACTTGATTATCCAGTTTGTTTAATTAAAACACGTCTGTAGGTAACTTTGCGTCATCCAAAGCACCCATTTTACCAAACTGACGTCTATTTATCTATACGCCTTTGCTCGTGCAAATAACTTAACTTCAGAGTTTATACAGATTGAGAATTTTAAAACTTTTCTCTTCGTTATCAACTATTTGAGCGCGCTTGCGTGTGTGCATGTGTATGAGAAAGAGAGAGGAGTGGGAAGAATTTTGCTATACTATTCAAACAGATCCTACGATTAAATATGATCTTAAGTTTTCCCAACTACGATTCTTTTCTTTCTTCTTTAAGGATTTTAATAATTTTTATTAGTCGATTGCCTTATGGTTATAGACTATGCTTTAAGAGATTTTGTCACTGCAATTAGGAATGACGATAACATTTAATTCCCTCAGTAGATACAAATACTGAAAATTCAGCTTGCTTTAAGAGTAATTTGTTGTTTAATTACATACATAATATGTTAATTGTAAATTAATGCAAGAATGTATATCATGGTTTTCAGGTCTTGGGTTTCAGTTACAAAAACCAACTGTACATTTACTGGATATGATGTAATTTCATAGAATCAGAACAATTTACCATGCCTTATCAGTAAAATAGAGAATATCAAATTTAAAATAAAACTTTTTGCTGTCTGCAAAAATATTAGAACTTCTTTTTTCAATCACCTTCATACGTCAGTTGTCAGTAATTTAAAACAAAATTCGGTTTTATTATTTTATTTTACTTTTTGTGTGTGTGGGGGGGGGGGGTGGATATTTCACACTGAATCATCTAGTTTAATACTGAGAGAATTGTCATCTTTATCATTGTTATTATTATTAATATTTTAAGGAAGGCAAAGATTTGGCAGATATTTTAAGCGCAGTTCAGCATTAATACGCCTCTAATGTAAACGGCACAAAATATTTTAAAATTTCATTTAAACTTAGAATTGAATACCTTTATGCTGCATTTGTTCCACAAATGCAGCATAAAGGTATGTTATTTTATATTAGGACAATTACTGAAGGTTAATAATAATTTACGTTGATTTAGTTCAGAAAGCCTCAATCGTTTGGTTAACTTACGCAGATGTCACTACCAGTGACGTAGTCACAGCGGGAGGGGTAGGACGGTCATAACTCCCCCTCCATGAGGATTTTTTTACCATACAAAATGTATATTATACACTCTCTTATCACACATACGTATACATTTATATGAGTTGCAGTAGTCGTAACCCCCCCCCCCACCCCCCCCACACACAACACACGAACATGGACAGAACTGCATCGTAGTGCGATTTACCAGGCAATTTTGAGATAAAGTAGGAAAGTAAGTATCGAAAAGATTGTAATTTTTATTTGCATGTAAATTAAAAAATTCATAAATGTATAAATTTTAGTAGTGCACCCATTAAAAGGGTATACAAAAAAAAGAACTATATAGTATTTTAAAAAGTACCCTTGTATAACTAAGAGAAAAAAATGACTTACTTCTTCATTATTTTGAGGTTGTCATTCGTACAGGAGAGTTGTATAGACCAAAAAACAAAAAAGGATATACAAATAAAGTGCAGCAAATGAAAGTGTGCGTTATTCGTAAATGATTGGTATAGGTAACTTTGCTGTGTGGCAAGCCACAGCTAAATAAATGGCAATTAGGACTTTTTGTTCCTATACAAATACAGATAAATCTGAAAAATATTCCCATTTTCATTTCCTTTTCAATGGATTATTGTTTTTAAGCAATTTATATAATAATTGCTCGTTAGACATCCCAAATCATATCATTCGTCATCCCAAAGAGACGAGTCTAATTCACTTGTCATTCTTTCCCACAGCGACATGATCAAATGCATTCTCTAGAGCTGACAGAAAAATGTCATTTTATAACTTGAAAAAGTGCCAAGCATGCTCAAGTCTCTAAATAATTTTTTTTCTAAAGTTAAAAAAAAAAAAAAATCCCTATTGGAAGAATAATCTATGGTATATTTCAAGTATAAGAGACTACAAAAACAGTTAGAGAATCATTTCCGTGGATGAAAATATAGGTCTAAACATGAACTCTTAAATGTACTTTTACTTTAAATGTACTGGCAACGGCTGCCCTTTTTTCAGCATTGGGCAATCTATCCAGCTGTTCTCGCATTCTTCCATTTTTCGGCAGATGTCAGTGCTGTTTAAAAGTAATCGTGATCATTTTTTGACGGGAAATGACGTGCAAGTAAAGGATTCTCGTGGAGCTGTGTCACCCGCAACTATTTTTATAGAAATCAAATCTATTCTTTGTGACTGGCAACAGTCAAAACGTCAGAGTTTGGTGTTCCCAGAGCGGGAACACTGCACGTTAAAGTGTTAAAAAGTAATAAATCTTAAATTAAGTTCGTTTTTTCTTGTAAGCATTAGAAATATTTCATTTGCATACTTAGAAACTAATTATTTAAGAAAAAAGAGGGAAGAATTTGACAACACTTGGTTGAAACGGCCGGAAGCAGCGCTTTCTCATGTCAATTAAACTCATAGAAATTTGGCTTCACTAAGTATTTATATCCATATTAATTATTCACACTTTTACATAAAAACCTCAACAACCTGTTGAAAAAGTAAAAAAAAATCAAGATGAAAAATAGCCTTGCATTCAAAATATCGACCGCAGAGAGAATAAAATCCCGCATTTGGTCATTGTACATGCTTTATGATCTCGTGGACTTGAGCCAAATTTAGGATCCTGCTTCATTCACAGAATCTTTGCAGGGAGGGGGGGGGGGTATAAAAGAAGAGGAAGTATGCTCTGAGAGTGCTTGATCGTCTATGTCTCTTATCGATCTAACTAATATGGAATATAGTTTGGCTCATGTTTATAAAGAGGAATGAAATGACCGAGGCACGTGTTCCTTTATTGTATACTGGTTGCATTTTCTTATTGTTTGTCAGTGAAAAGTTATAAATGTCACGATCTTACTTCGATGTTCTAAATACAGGGCTTTTCAGTGATTCCTTTCAAATTTTCCAAAAAAGTGGCGTGCATCAAACTATAATTCAGATTAACCCTTTGAGGCGCAAACCTTTCCCAATGCTGAAAAAAGGGCAGCCGTTGGCATCGCTCGACTTAACTTCCAGAAAGATGGCGGACGATCTAAACGTTCATCGCGTGCCACAGATCTAGAGACCCCTTTTTTGACGACAGCTGGCTGTGCGCACGCAGCCAGCACGCAGGAATAGATGGTGTTCCATTTTTCGTTTTTTCTATTAGAATTGTGTCTTGAATTAAGAACTTTTTGAAAAAGTATCATTGCAGTTTCAGTAGAATATAACTCCTTTAAGTGGAATCATTAGCAGCGTTAAAAGAGAAATGTTGTTTCATAGATATACAATTAAGACAACCTTACAAGAATTCAGCAACTATTTGATAAATCACTATCCGTAAAACTCAAGCGTCCGGCTTAGTATTTAATCATTTTCTTTGAACGACTTACGGGTTCCGGCGCACAGCCAGCTGTCGTCAAAAAAGGGTCTCTAGATCTGTGGCACGCGATGAACGGTTCGATCTTGATGGTAGTTAAGTCGAGCGATTGCTTTTTTTCAGCATTAGGCAATCTAACCAGCTGTTCTCGCATTCTTCCATTTTTCAGCAGATGTCAGTGCTGTTAAAAATAATCGTGACCATTTTTTTACGCGAAATGACGTGCTAAAAAAGTAAAGGATTCTCGTGGAGCTATGTCACCCGCAACAATTTTTATAGAAATCAAATCTATTCTTCGTGACTGGCAACAGTCAAAACGTCAGAGTTTGGTGATCCCAGAGCGGGAACACTGCGCGTTAAAGGGTTAAGAAGCGTATACGTAAAAAAATGTGGTTTCATTGAATTCACCAGAATGTTTTATGATAGTACAAAATATTTTATTTATGTAGCAAAGTTTTACTAAACTCAACAAAAAATTCAATGTTGACTTCATGCGCCACTAAGCTACTCTGATATAGGCATCCTTTATTAATGTAGATTAGCTGAAGTAATCTACAAGAAAAGTTTATTACTTAATAAAAGTGTAGAGTAAACTTGGTGGGATAAAATTAAATATAAAATACTTTGTGGGATAAAATTAAATATAATTTCTTTGTTTGTGTGCATTTATGTATTTATGTGTCCCTGAACTTTGAGAACCAAGACACTTAATAACAATGTGCGGTATCAAGTCTTTGGAGAAAATAAGAATGCAGAACCTCGTGCTTTCCTTTCAAATTCCAGAACACGTGAAAATATATATATATATATATATAATCCATATTGTTCATTAAAAACTAAAGCTATCTGTTTATTGTGGTATTTATTAAAAATATTATGATAAAATATAAGTATTTGCTGATCACATAGAGAATCTTATTGGTATGTTGCCGATCCGCGGCCTCAAAAATTTACGAATTTTTTTGTTTGTAATCGTATTCGCTTAATTCGACAAAAAACACGCATTTTTAAACGAAACAAAAAATAGAATGCGATTTATTGAGCTGATTTTCTCGAAAAAAATGCATTTTCAAAGTACTGTACACCAAGAACATTAATTTTAGCGTTTATTGCAGCCAGAATGAGAACTAACACATTATTTAGTTCCATTCTACTAGTTGTTTCTGATGACCCCAACAACCGCAAACTGCGGTTCCAGATCCCCTCCGAAGAGAGGTGAAGGGCAATGGGGGTGCGCCTTGCATTTTTAGGGCCCCAGTGGTGGGAAGTACGATTTAGCCCGTGGTTCCCTAATTTTGAAACCAATTCCAGAAGAGGGCCAACCCCCTGAAATCGGCAACCCCAACGGTATCGCTTAACAACTTGGAGAACATTGGATCCACGACAGATTTTAGGTGCACCGGCTCCCATTAGCTTACACGGTCCCACAGTAGTGGAGGTTGACCCTCCCAAGCACTGGCCAAGCCGGATGCTGCTTCACTTGCAGTGTTCTAATGCAAACGGAGTTTAGCGCCCAGACCACTGCGGGACTCCATTCTACTTACATTACTCAATTGCTGTGCTAGTAGCTTCTAACGACAAGCCATGCCATTGAAGTGCAATGAAAGTGTCCACTTCGTTCAAAGAAACTGTGAATGAGCTACTTTCTTTAAAAGTTCTGTAAGTCCATTTTATATTAACTTTCGTAATATTTATATTTGTGATTTCATTAACTACGTAAATTTATGTTGACAAAATGATGAAGATTTTGAAGAATTTTTTGGGGGGGGGAACTGCTTTTAAGGCTCATAACACAGATTGATTAAATTTACTCTTGTCAGAAACTATGTCAAAAATGAGCATACTCAGCTTTCAAAGCAAACGGCGTAAGTGTTAAACATCTATTAGCTAAACTAGTCCTCGATATTCTTCCATTGCAAAATTTGTTTAGTCTGTTTTTCCACTAGAATAACAACGGATAATGTTATACAAAGATTCTCGACAACCTGTTGAAAAAGGCGGAAAAAAAACCAAGGTGAAAAGAAGAAAGATAGTGAGCATTCACGAAAATCAAGATATCGACCGCTAGAGGGAAGAATTCCGCATTTGGATGGTGTACATGATTTAGATCAGATCTCGTGGACTCGAGCCAAATTTAGGATCTTCATTCATTCATAGAGTCTTTGTGGATGAGGGAAATAAAGAAGCGGAAGTTATGTTTTGGTGCGCTTTATTCTGCTCGCTTTTTTCATAGTTTATGTCATCGATCTAATTTTATGCACAGTATTTTAGTTGATCTCAATAAAAAGAAAGATAGATCATGCTAGACGCATGCATTATAGAGTCCTATCCTGCACTCTTGATTGTACACTGCAAAAAAAAAAAAAAAAAGAAGTCTGTTAAACTGACAGAAAAAAACTGTCAGCCAGGACGCCAGTTTATTTCCGTATATTTTACAGAATTCTTCCATATTTCTTTCCTAATACAGAAGATTACTGTAAAATAAACTGAGAATGTGTCAAATTTATGGAAAACTTCTGTAGAAAAAACAGAAATAAACTGACGTCCTGGCTGACAGTTTTTTTTTTTTCGGTAAATTCGACAGACTTTTTTTGCAGTGTGCGGTATATCTCAACCCCGCCCCCCCCACACACACACACACGCCATACCCTAAAGCAAGAAGTTCTAATTGACATACAGAGAAAAGAAAGGTATCGTCTTACTAGAATCGATATCATTATGTTTAGTAATATGTCTCGGTCAGTCATCTGCTTATTAAAACAAAACTCATGTTTTCAAAGTCTGACATCGCTTGAAATAGACACGCGGGTGAAAACAGTATTAACAAAATTTCATTAATTTCAATAACCCGAAATACAAATTACGTCCTTTTATATATATACTACATTACAAGAAATCTCAATAGTACATGCGAATCTTAATTAAACTTTAAAAGTATTAACATCTCTAAATTACATTGTAAACAATAACCACTCATAATCCATTATGGTACATTGGAATAAGGCTAAAAGTATTAAAATTGTCGACAACTACTGTTTTCGGTAGAGGAAATTCCTTCATAAATCTCGAACATTAATTCTGTCTTTTTTAAAACTGTTACCGTCTGTAGTATTACAATAAACATCAGATGGACGGACAGAGAGAGAGATTGAAATTACAAACACTTTTCAACTTTGAGGTGGAAATGTTAAATGCCAGGATATATATGAGAAAGTAAGTGTTTTATTATTTCTGACAGTTTTTGTACCCTATATTTAGGCATAGTATTAAAATTGTACATTCTCTGTTCGTACCGTAAATGTAAATAGAGCATTCGGCACGTTTTTTCACAGTTTCAAGCAATTTTAAAACGTTTGAGAAATATATTAGGCTACAGTGGATTTTTAAAGCAAAACAATCTTTTATTTTTTTTATTTTTTAAGTATTTGTTTAATAATTCTCTGTTTAAAAATTTAACCACTTCCGATTCACAGTCTTCCGTTATTCTGTAAAATTTTTGTAGCTTCTGACACCTTTTACGAAGGTGTTAGAAGATTTTCTTCTTCGATTGTTCGAAGATTTTAACTTTTCATATTTTTAATAAGGAAAAGTAATTCAAAAATTTGTGTCACCAAAAACAGATTAAAAATTTGCAGATACATTGTGTGTATATAAGTATGATTACTTATGAAATTGTCTGTACTATAAATGGAAGTGCTATAAAAATACAATATTCATAGAACTTCATAATCTTTCCTGGAGATTTTTCATTGTTTTACCATCTGCTTACTTTTGTTTATGCATATTTAATGTTAATTTTCACAGATTTTTCATAAAAATATGTATATTTGATTTTTACTTAAAATTCTTTATACTGTAAATAAAATTATCACTACAGAAAGATTTTTTTTTGACAATTTTTCGTCCTTTTACGTAATTCAGGTGTTATATTTTACTCCAATAAATTTATGAATTATTGTATATGTCCTGTATATGTATAATACGTTAACAAGAGTAATTGCATTAAGAGAATTCATTTTTCATCAAACAGACCCAGCAGAGACTGGTGATAATTAATTTCTACACTTGCCTGATCCACTCACAGATAATCCAATATTCTGTAAATAGAGCAGAGCAAACGTATTTCAAATTAATTAATTATTTGACAATTTTGAAATATCCCTAACATTTACGCTTCTAACAACATGTCAAATAAATTACAAAGTAATTTAAATGTTAATTGAGCTTTACGCATATCACTGACGTCCTCATGTATAAATAATAATTTATACAGAATGTTTATTAAAATTTATGTCCATTCAATTTTTGCATCTTCCTCATAAATGCTTATTTGTGATAGGCTATTTTGTTCACCTGTTTTATTGTTCATTATACTAGAGAAATCATTTTTTTTTAACCAATGAATGATTTTGATCAAACGAATAATTTTAAGTATTTGTATTAAAATCAAATGAGACATATCCAACTTGTTGAGCGTAATACAATTGTTTGGAATAGTTTCAAGACTGTTGTATAAACATACGAAAAGCTAAAAGAAAGATTATATTAAAATTTTTGCAACAGAGAAATTTTAGACAGGAGGATTGTTTAGATAAAAATCCCCTTATTGTAAAATAATAAATAATTAAATAAAATTGAATGAATCGCAATATCATTTTTAAGACCCACTTCCTTAATTTCGCAACAACCACTCTGTACTTAAATGGCCACAATGACCATCTGTATGTGACCATCTGTTATGTGACCTTAAATGGCCACAATGACCATCTGATGTTAATAGAGATGGCTCTGTCACGAAATGCATCAGTGTGGACACATTATACATACAAAATAAATACTCTTGTAAATACATTTTTGCTTGTACAATAGAGCCCCGGTAATCGGAGCTAATTGGTACCAGTGCTTGTTCGGATTACAAAAAATTTGGATTTCCCGAAATTCCGATAAAAATACGGAAGAAAAGATGTGTACTAAGGAAATGCAAGTTACCAGTACTCAAGACTGGTATTTATGGTTTTTTTAATTCAAAATCTATATAAAGATAATCTGTCTCACCTTTTCATTAGAGTAATGGATGTTCTCCTGTACGGAGTGACCTTATCTTGGGACGAACTCAAGACAAATCTCGCCTTTTTTCTGCACCGCAAAAAAACGTAAATGTGTGCGTGACGTGTTAATGTAATATGTTTTTATAAAATATAAATTTGATCCTTGAATTATTGCATTAGCTTTTTTTCAATATGTATAAAATTAGGCATGCTGTAAAAGTACTTTTTTGTATTTAGTACAATATTTAAATATTTTAAAATCATCTTTTCAAATATAATCTGTTCGAATTAAACTGAATTTCGGATTGGCCGAGTTTGTATTAGAGTATTTCTACTGTATTTGTATTTAAAAATGCAATTGAAGTATGCATCATGGTACTTTCAAGGTAATGTAGTCCAACAAATGCGTTCGAGCAATTTTCTTTCCTCTGAACTCTATAATTTAAATCCTCTTCATAATGGTGGAGAACTTCTAAATATTTGCGCCGAACAAAATCTGGAACTTTCAAAACCGCAGACACAAAATCTGAATGCCTTCCGCGGCGAATTCCAGGTGGTCAACAATGATCGTCGGGAATTGAACTTTCAACTTTTTGTTTACGAGTATAACACTTTAGCCACAGGTACATAGGCGCACTAACGGAAGGAGCAATGGGGGCTAAAGCCCCCCGCCAAATCTGGAGAGTTGGATGCGAAAAGCTTTAAAAATTGAAAATCGTCACTAATGAATTAAAATTATTTTATTTTAAAAAATTATCTTCACATCATTTCTATTTTTTTGTGTGTGGTAGATTAATTATTAGGTTGTAACGAAAGTTTTCCGCCACTGCAAGTATTGTCTGCACAAACAGTTCACGTTGGTGTCTTTGCCAATATTTTGTTAAACGATTTTTGTTATTTGAAAAAAAAAGACTTGTTTTAGAGCACTGTGTTGTGAAATCTGTAAAACAATATCGTTATGATTAAGTAAAAGGTGTCTGAAATGGAACTATCACACTACCAGATTGAACCATCATTTACTCTCAGTTCTGTTGCAAAAAGTCAGCTACAGAATGACACTGAATCATGTATACAGCTTAAGGTACAACTGTTGTATCATACGACACTGTGAAGATTTGGTACCAAAAGTTCAAAAACGAGGAATAGGACATTTAAGAAGCAGGGCGCTCTGGCCAGCTTACTGATGCTGATGAGGCCCGCCTACGAGAATTTGTGGAAGGAGATAAAATGTTCATCCACTCGAGAGCTAGTTAAAAGAGTTAGACTTTAGTGCCATGTCCATTAGTCGCGCTAAGCATCGCATATACTTGATATATAAGGTCAATCGCTCGGTACCTCATGAGCTGACCCATGCAAATCAGGCGGAAAACTTTCGTTACAACCTGATAAAAGTGGGGAATGTTGATTTTAAAAAAAATTCTTACAGTTAGTGTATAAAATAAAGTTAAGCTTGGGCAGAACATCACTGTAAAGATTTAATAATTATTTATGACTCTATAAAGAGTTACGTTGATGTGGGCTTGTGTTCTATGGGCAAGTGGCAATGAATATTTTTCACGTTATAAGAGAGTTAAAACTATACTCGAGCTCACTAAAACCGAGTTCAGCAGTATTTGTAACCCCCCCCCCCCTCCAAATCAAAATCTTCGGAGCTCTAGTACTTTTAAATCAAATCACTTTTTTTCCGCTTTTACAATATAATATCATGATATTTTATTATCATTATCAAACAGTGAAAATGTGGTCTTTACTACTTTATTTTCTTTAATTTAAAAAAAAAAGTACAATTGAACTTTTTTGAGAAGATTTTACACATGGATGGCCCGTTATTCCGTTATTACATGCATTCATAACCTATACATTTTGCCCGAAATGTCCTGGATTTATAATGGTCTACATAGATAAGGAATGAGCAATGCTTCCAAGACGCATATAGATTATCACAAAATATGCATTGAGTGACCGATATTCTCGATATTCAGAACGTAATGTACGTGTGTTGTCAAATTATGCGCTCTATCTTTTAAGGGTGCTTTATGTCAACGTGTGTCCATGAAATATGCGTACTGGAGACTTAATTGCGCATGGTGTAGTCACGCATGGAGTTTTTCGGATGCAAAACAGTTTTCTTGTTTCAGTTATGCGAATGCGGCTTCTGTTTTTCCCAATACACGCATCTGGAAAGAAAACATGGAACGTACTTTATATTAAGAGCAAAATTAATTACGTACTTTATATAAAAGTATTATTAATTTTATTATTATTTGTGAACTCGATATGCAAGTTTGTTTTTAACTCAAATATTTTAACGTATGTTGTCGGTATATCATGAATAATTACTATGGATACGATAATCTACTACAATCAAACCTCGTTAACCCTTTGTGACGTGCCCGTTGAAAAATTATGAGTATAACTTTTAGTTCACTAATACTTTTAGTTCAACATACAAGAAATATTTATTAACATTAACACATTATATTGTGCTTTAACCCTTTGAGGCGCAGTGTTCCCGCTCTGGGAACATCAAAAATTTAAGGTTTTGACTGTTACCAGTCACGAAGAATAGATTTGATTTCTATAAAAATAGTTGCGGGTGACATAGCTCCACGAGAATCCTTTACTTTTTAGCACGCCATTTCCTGTAAAAAAAATTGTCACGATTATTTTTAACAGCACTGACATCTGCTGAAAGATGGAAGAATGCGAGAACAGCTGGAGAGATTGCCCAATGCTGAAAAAAGGGCAGCCGTTGCTATCGCTCGACTTAACTACCAGCAAGATGGCGGACGATGTTCATCGCGGGCCACAGATCTAGAGACCCTTTTTGACGACAGCTGGCTGTGCGCGGGAACCCATAAGTCGTTCAAAGAAAATGATTAAATACTAAGCCGGACACTTGTGTTTTGCGGATAGTGATTTATCAAATAGTTGCTAAATTCTTGTAAGGTTGTCTTAATTGTATAGCTGTGAAACAACATTTCTCTTTTAACGCTGCTAATGATTCCACTTAAAGGAGTTATATTCTACTGAAACTGCAATGATACTTTTTCAAAAAGTTCTTAACTCAAGATACAATTTTAATAGAAAAAACGAAAAATGTGGAACATCATCAATACAAAGTTGTTATAAATTATTTCTTCAAAATTCTGATGTTCTTTATTCATATGCCTGTAGAAGAATTTTCCTTTCTTTAATCTTGCTAATAAGGAGAAAGCAAAACCGTTCTAAAGAAAATTAATAGTAAAAATTTTGTATGTACGTACGTATTTCGCATAAATGAGCTGTAGTTTAATTAGCCTTTGAATGTTGAATTTTTGTTTAGACCAGTTGTAACGTTTAGTGCTAACCTACTATTTTTATTGCAATCTACTGAGTATTTTATTTGCAGGGTCACCCAAAATAACATCGTTAAGGTCTATGAACATCTCAAATATTAAAAGTCTATGGACAGTTTCTGTTAGGCTTATGTCCAGAATCTTATCCGCCGTCATCGATCTTGGCGTATTTTTGAGAAAATGTTGCCAAATTTGATGCCAAAAATAATATTAAACCAATGGATAGCGTAATATCTCTATTTCATCCACAATTAAACAGTTTAAAGCAATTCATGTTAAGAGAAGTAAATTTCTCATTGGATAATGCTGCTGGTTGTGACAAGTGCAACTTTGTTAATTATTTAAAGAGAAGTGACACATATTATATTCATCGAAAAAATAATTGTTCTTAAAATTAAAAAAAAAATACTACTTTTTTTCAAGAGCAATGTACATACTTCATAAATAATTGTTTAAAAATGCCTAAATGAGTGAAATATATTCACTACATTTGTTTATTACCACTGTTTTTAATTATAAATGATAACATATTCCATCTTATTACATAAATGACGATATCATTGTTACCTTTTCTACTTACGTGCCTAAAGTCTACGTCATTAAGCTTTATCACGGGTACAAATAAATGTACGCGTTTATAAATATATCAGGTTATAACGAAAGTTTTCCGCCATATCTGCCTGAAATACTAACTTCTAACTCCTTAGATAACTGTTTTTGAACTTTCGGTACCAAACCTGCACAGTGTCACATGATACAACAATAGCACTTAAAGCTGTACTCATAATTCGTTGATATTCTGTAGCTGACTTTTTTCAACACAACTGGAAGTAAATGATGGTTCTAATCCTCTAGAGTGATAGTTCTATTTGAGACACCTTATACTTAATGATAACTATATTTTTTACAGATTTCACAACACAGTGTTATAAAGTAAACCTCTTTCTTTCAAATGCCAAAAATCGTTTGACAAAATATGAGCAAATACGCCAACGAGAACTGTGTGCTGACACAGTTTGCGCTGTGTCAACAGTGCTGTGAACAACAGTGCTGTGAAGTTTGCGGTGGCGGGAAACTTTCGTTACAACCTAATATATATATATATTTACTAGCTGAAGTACCCGTTCATCGCACGGGAATGAATGGACTTTTTGATATTACGATTTGTGGGGATTACTATTTATTGTAATAAAGAGATATAGCAAAATGGATATCGCTTTATATTGTGTTCAATAACCATGCATACCTAATTTCAAGGCAATCGTTTGTACGGTGCAGAAGGCCATGCGGCGTAGCGCAATCTAGTGGAGAGTTTTAGCAAAACGGATACGGCGGAAATATTCTTCGCATTCAGATATCGATGAATACGAAATTTCAGGACGATCGGCTGGACAGCCCTGACGACGCGACATCTAGTGGCAAATTATATAGGAAAATGGATAGTGCCAAACTCTTCCCCGTGTTCAAATATCTATGTATACCTATTTTCATAGCGATCAGTTGCACAGTCAAGAAGTGATACACTGCAGCGCGATCTAGTGGTTAATTAAAGTAATTATTTGCTACAGTGCCGTCAAGTGGCGAGTTATAGCAAAATGGATAACGCCAAAATATTCTCATTGTTCAAATAGCTATGTATACTGATTTTCATAGCGACCGTTTGAATGGTCAAGAATTTGGCCTGCTGCAGCGTCATCTAGTGGCGAGTTAAAATAATAATGCATTGCAGTGCCATCTAGTGGTGAGTAACATCAAAAGGAACACAGTTAGAATATATTCTTCGTGCTGAAATGTGTAAGTATAAGAAATTTTATGCCGATCAGTCGAACGGTATAGAAGTTGATGTGTTGCAGCGCCATTTAGCGGAGAGTTACAGCAAAATGGATACTGAAAAATATTCTCCGTGTTCTAATATCCGCGTGTACCAAATTTCATCGAAATCGGTTCGACGATATTCGCATAGTAAACGGCTAAACGGAATAGAATTCGACGTTCTGCTGCGCCACCTAGTGGCAAGTTAGAGGAAAACGGATAGCATAAAAAGCTTCTCAATGATAAAAGACTTAGGTGAACCAAATTTCATGGTGCAACGGTGCTGGAGTTTTTCAACCTCATACACACATACCAACATTCATTTTTATCTATAGCCAGTATCATTATATATCCCAGTCTCAAATAAAATCCAGTTTCAAATCTAAGCCTCGCCAAAGTGCCAACATACGCCATTTTGCAAGAGTTTTTTCAGGAAATCATTCGAAGCATTGACTTAGCAGCAATCAATATGGGAAATGGTTCGGCCGCCAAAAAGTAAAGCACACATTTATTTGAAAAGGGGAATCCCTTAATACAACCGAATTTTTTTTAATTATGAACTATAACGTGTTTTATTCATCGTTACTCCGATGTACTAAATGAGAAGATTTCAATTTTCTGAAATTTGGCGGAATTCCCCCAACTTAAATCAATATACTCAATTGGCGAGAATTCTGTAGATAGATCGCTTGAAATCCCTTAATAACTGCATTATTTCTTCACGGATCATTAAAATTTAACGTTGTATTCTAATAAAACCTTTGCACTTGCTTTCAAAAATCTATTTCCTTAAGCTCTCAATAAATTGCGCCAAGCCGAAAACTGTGCAAACCGCTAGAACTCACTTTCTCAAAATCAGCATTTGAGCCATTTTATTCTTTCGCCAAACTAAAAAAAAATTACATATTAGCCTCGGAAATCTTCAATTCTTATTGTTTTGCGTATAAAACATTTCATTCCTGCTCCGATTTCCCATGCACACGATATTATAATAAAAAATTAATAATCTTACAAATATATAAACTAACAAAAAAAAATCATTATTATTCTTTTATTTTTACTTTGAGAATTTAAAACATCTTATTCGGCAAAATCGCCACACATGGCAACCACGATCCTTATTTCACACTTTTTTCACTACAGGGGTTACAATTACGGAAAGGTTTTTGCATGGAGAACATAAAAAATCTCTTAAATTCCGGGAACGGGTGGACTTTCAAAGTTTAAAGTGGACTATGATTTATTCTATATTATTTTACATATCTGTGCAAAATTTCAGGCTGATAGGTCTATTTTTGTGGATTTGTATACAACTCAAATCCACAAACAAACAAACAAACAAACAAAATTTCATTTTTATTTATAAGGTTTATTTATGCCTGTAAAACAAGTTTCACCTTCTTAACACTTCTATGAGTGTAAAAGCAAGACTGTTTTAGAAAGGGACCATTGTACAAAACGTTGAACATGCATTTAATTATTTGCACTCATTCGAAAACAATTAAATGCGAAAATAATTAAATTCGAAAATACATTTAAAAACGTATCCATTCTGGATAAAAATAATCCTACGTTTAAGTTTATGTAGAAAGTCTGCATTATTAAGCGTTACTTGGGAGCACAAATAAACTCGCTAAGTGAAGTTTTACTTTTTTTTGCCTGTAAAACAAGTTTCACCTTGCTAATACTTCTATGAGTGTAAAAGCATGACTGTTTTAAAAAAGACTTATTGAGCAGCACATTGAAATACGGATTTCATTATTTACATCCATTCGGATAGGCATTTGCAAATGCAGCCCATTCTCGATACAGTTAATTCTACGTTATTACGTTTAAGTTCATTTAATTTAATTACTTTTAAGCTGTTAAGTTTTACGCATAAAGCCTACGTTATTACGTTTTATCTGCGACCACTAGTAAACTCGCTACGTGAAGCTTTACTCTTTTGCCTGTAAAACAAGTTTCACCTTGTTTACAGTCCTATGAGTGTAAAAGCAAGATTATTTTAAAAAGAGATCAACGTGTAATATATTGGAATACGCATTTAATTATAGTTTATGGCGTATAACTAACTGCATTTGTAAATGCATTTCCAAATGGATACAAAAAATTATTTCTTTCCATTTGGAAATACAATTACAAATGCAATCCATTCTGAATGAAGTGAATTCGAATACAATAAACTTTCTGGTAAAGAGAACAAAAATTGTTCATCCGAAATTGCACACATTAGAAATACGCATGCTAATTTTTGGTTATAGGTAAATATTAGCTGTTTATTTCTAAATGCATTTTCATTTTATTTATGCATTATTATTATCATTATTACTGGACGTTTACTCTTTAACAGGACCTTGTAGAAAAGAGCATTAGTGTTTGAATCAATAGAAAATTGCATATTATTTTACTGAGGCTTTTATTAGCATGCTTTTAATCAAAAGCAGCGCATATTGTGTTTATAGTTTGTTTTCAGGAGAAAACAAAATCCACTGTATAAGGGATTATGGAAAGTGGTTGTTTTAAAGGTTACAGGGTTACAGAGATGCCCTCAAAACAGCACAACGCAAAAAGGTTTAGGATAGCATGGCCTCCATCAGTAAGGGTGGATGAAACCTTAACATATCTATTACAGAGGATCTGAAAATTATATTCATTGACACATGTAGTATTTAAAATATTCTCTACTTCATTCTCAGGCAAGTATTTCTCATCTTCTGTCAATGATTCTTCTGTTAACAAATCTTTTAAATTTCCATTTCGTGACAATATACCACTTTATTAAAATGTACTAATTCTTTTTGCAATACAATAAGTGTACGTGCAGTGTGCTTACCTGTACAATATAATTTTTTTATCCTTTGCTCGTCTCCCACCTCTCGGTCATAAGTCAACGAACAGCCCGATTTAAACAATCACCAAAGGCTTTGTCAATAACATAAAAAGGCAAAGAATTAAGAACAGCAGAACATTGCTGAGGTGCTCTCCAGTCCATGTGCTCCATGACATAGGCAAGTCATGGTCGCAAACTGGGCGAGTATCTACATCTGTCAGCCCCTGTCTATAGAGGTGACTCTAAATAATCATGTCCCGTGGCAAGTCTAAAGCAGGCCACGCTGATTGCTGTAGGAAGGGAACTAGAAATTCAAGATGATTTATTCAATAGTGAGTTCCATTTTTAACCCAGAAGCTTTCTCACAATACAGGCTGGTACGGTTGGGTTTTTATAGAGCATTAAATATATCGCTTTATATGTTACAAAAGTAAAAGAGGATCAGGTTGCTTCATTTGAGACCCATTATTGCAATATGTATATCTGTCCGTTCATTCCCGTATATCGCGCAGGGGCTTGGAATCCGCTAAAGATCAAGCGGTGTTCAACAGCCTATGAATATTTTCTTTGCAGTTCTTGGAAATCTCACAATCGCAATGGCGAGACTTGTCTCTTGACAAGATATAAATACTTGCTTTGACACCGAAAACTGTCAATTCACAAAACGTGCTTGTTCACTAAAAGTTCCATACAACATTGAGCTTTCTATGCAGTTAAAATATCAAAGCATTAATTATCACCCCTTTACATTATATTTATTGAGTAGCATTAAAATTCACTTCCTGATATATATTTATGTAATAAAATTAACATGCAAGAGCAGCATTTAACACTCTTTCAGAGAAGTATGCGCATATATTTGCTAAAATATATTCCTACATTTGCATAATGATCCGGATGTATATACATTCATCATTCCACCATTCCATTTAATCTATTCAAGACTGAAGCTGAAACCATTTGTGTATGAATGAAAATAGAAGTAATTTGGCTCTTTTCCAGATTAAAAGACTATTTAAAAATAAAGATGTATTATTAAGAATAAATATATAGATTTTTTTTTCATCGGGCATAGTCTTTTCTAAGAATGCTTTACAAATTGTAGTAGACTTTCAATCGAAGTCACTTTATTCATGTTTTTATAAAATTCTTCTTTTAAAAGTTTTTCGTTTATAGAGCGGCTGGATGTTCTAGTTTGCCACATTTCTAGTAAATAAATGATGGTTAAGCTCAGTGTTACCAGTTAATAGAAGTTTCAATCTGAAATTTCCCTTAAGCTCGATTTAAAATACAATAAAATTCTTTGAACGACTTATGAGTTATAAAACTAAAAATAAAATAACAAATAAATTTTATACTCAATGTCAAAATGCATTATTGGATTAACTCAATTAAATGTGTTTTATTGCGATTTTATTTACTTTATATTATGTTATCTTATTATTTGTTTGTTATTTTTCTATTATCAGTGCAATTTCAAAACGATTTTTATTTTTTAATAATATCAGCATTAATACTTCGTAAGAAAGAGTTACTTATAGTTAGTCAAAGAAACTAATTTAGACCTTCTTTGTCAGTTTATTTTAATGTGGTACAGCCCTTCTATTTTAAATAATTATGCTTTACAAGTAACTTTATCAAATGGAAACAAATAACTAAACATATCATAAAATGGAAAGAAACATTCTTTTACCAATATCACATTTTCGTCCATAACAGTGTTAAAATAATTTTTGAGAAAAAAAAATTACAAAGACTACAGTTTACAAAAAGTATATCCCAGCGCAGTCCAAAAGTTGTAATAATCTATCGGAAATATCTATTTCAATGACTAAATATCGATTGATGTCCATAAAAATATGTTCACAGAAACTGCATAGTAAAAATTACACGAGCAAATAAAAAATGCAATAGATTAAAATAGATTTTTAAACGTATTTATTTCAGTAAAAAAGAAAGAGCTCTGTCGCAGCAATACAGCAGCATCCATTTATGGAATTAGAAAAACGGAGAGAGCATAAACGCAAACAAAAACTACAAGCTTTCCTCCAGGCCAGTGGTTGAATTTTATTCTTTATTTGCACAGCCTGAGTCATCCTCCCTCTTGAAGGAAAAATAACGTAAACACAAAGCTACTCTCGCATCTTTTATTGATTTCAAAAAAGCATAAAGTTAACAAAACTATGCATGTCGTAGAAAACGCCGTTTTAATTACTTCCAAATAAAAGTAATTCGCGTAAAGTGCACGTAAGATCCAAAGATAAATCTTGCTTGAAATAAAAACACGTGTTCAGTAAATATTGTTTTCCTTTAATACACTATTCAGTTAAATACAAGGATTTTTTTAAACCTTTCGACTGTCTTTGGACGTAAGCTGAATGGTGAAATTCGATGAATGACGTAGTGAAAATCGATTTTTCAGTTAAAATCCGAATACCAAAATTTTTCGTGATTATAATACTTCCTTTACTTCAAGGAAGTAAGAAAACGAATCTACGTGATAGAGTTCTAATTATCAAAGACAAAAGCTACTTAAATGTATGTTTATAATTTATTATTTTCTATCTTATACAAATTTTCACTTTTGAAAGGCTATCTACTTGGTATATATCTAACTTTAAAATTTTCAATCCAAGTTACTATTTTAAATTAGCTAAATCTAATTATTGAATTTTTTTCGGCATACACAAAATTTCGTTATCCTGCTCTAAAAATTAATCAAGTTAATTATTGGGAAATGCATAAATATTTAGTTTCACCATTAAGAAACTAAACGTGTCGAGGAGCAGAACGGTATGATCGAACCTAAGGTTCAATTCAGTCCTATTTTTATTACATTTTTTATTATTTTCAAAACTACTTGTCCGAAGCAGAAAAAATTACGATTTTCAATTTCGGCCCCCAAAACTGTAGAGAAAAAAATATTTGCAAAAGTAAAAATAAAAATCTGATGTGGTCAACGCATGAGATTTTTATTTTTATTTTAAATCTACTCCTTGCACGTCTATTAAATCAAAAATATTTTCGGCGCAATTCATCTAAACTTATTTTATTTGAAACAGATGAAATACTGCAGTAATAATAAGTTTTAGCGGTCTCTAGCCAAATATTTTGGATATCGCCAAGCTAGATTCAGTCTGAAAGATTTCCTTATGACACTTAATTTGGCTATATTACACCAAAAGCTGACAAGCTTAAGATAGTTTTTGAGGATAGCCAAAGTAGTTATTGACCACAGAATTTCAATGAACTGAATGTATCCATACACCTTAATGTATTTAAAGTCGTTTGGCTGACCCCGTAAATAAATTACCCAGTCGATTGCAATTAAAAAAAAGATGCACAGTTAGATGTTGCAATAGCTCTAAATACAAAATTTCAAACTTCTACGGTTAAAAGTTTTAGAGTTATGCGAAATACGAAATAATTTTTGGCTCCAAACTTGGTGATATTTCGGCAAAACTCGCCGAGGTCGACGACAAAGGGTGAGATTTCGGGCATAGACCAAATAATGACTGACTATCGCAAAATCTGACGATATTTCGCCAAAACTCGCCAAGTACGATGACAAATGACGATATTTTGGGCGTGAACCAAATGATTGACTTTCGCCAAATTTGGCGATATTTCGGTAAAACTTGCCAAGATCGATGACAAATGGCGAGATTTTGGGCGTGGACTAAACAATGGCTGACTATCGCCAAATTTGGCGATATTTCACCAAAACTCGAAAAGGACGATGACAAATGGCGATATTTTGGACATGGACCACGCAATGATCGACTGCAAAAGTAATATATTGAAGATGTCCATAGACATTAATGTATTGAAATATTTTGGGTGGTCCTGTAAATAAACTCTCCAGTAGATTGGAACCAAAAATCGAGATGCATAACGAGATGTTACAACAATCTTATGTATGAAATTTCAACATCCTACGACTAATATTTTTTTTAGATTTGAGAGTTAAATACATACACACATACAACAAAAGTCGCCAAGCTTGGCGACATTTGGTGCAATTCTTGACGGAGACACGTGACCGTGGTCGGATCATTACCTAACTATATGGTAGAACACTATTGTTCTTAAAACGGATAAATGTCCCAAAAATTGCCATTGACCGTAATGTATTGGAAATCTTTTCAGTGTTAATGTTTCAGAACTACAAATGATAAAGACACTTTTTTTTCGATGGAGAAATTTATTCTGTAACCCTTGACAGCATCTATAACTTCTGAGTCGTTTGTAATAGCCTAATACCTCTAAGTTACGCTTTAATGAATTTCTGCCCATAGAGCGTAATGTATTTAAACTCTTTTGGGCGACCCAGATAAACAATCCAGTTGAATGGAATTGAAAGGAAGTTGAACAACCACATGTTACAACAATCCTAAATATGCAGTTTCAAAATTCTACGACCAATAGTTTTTGAGATGTGCGAGTTGCATACATACGTATACGTACAGACGGCATGGAAAAACTGCTCAAAGTAGACTCGCGGTCAATCAAAATCGGTTGCAGACGCATTTATATGAACGTGCATGCTAGCGTACGATGAGATGCATCGAAAAAATTCTTAAAAGTAAATTTAGAGGTTGTCAAATCTGTTTTTTCTTCGAAATCTGTCCCCCGAAATTTTTTGGGATCACATAACTTCCTTAAACTCCGTACAAGGAAGTAAAAATCACAGTTCAAATAAAAAAACTCTCTTTAAAAAACTAGCGCTTTAATATCACGTGATACAGTAAAGTCTCCATTAAAATTTCAAAACTTGGGTTCAATATTAATATGTAGAGGAGCCATTCAGATAATAATCACTGCATAAAATAATAGAAGACGTTTACCGAAGTTAAATGCTACCTTTCTTTTGATTGTATGTAAATTAAAATGCAAAACAATTTTTTATGAGGTAAATAGAGCCAATGTGCATTTACAAAAAAACAAAATTGTGGAAAATGTAGAAATGTATCTATGATACACCATAAAGTTTTATAAAACTTAGCCATGAGCGAAATAAACAATGTAAAACTTATTTTCTTAACATCATTCTCAAAATCTTTTATGCTATAAATTTTCAAACACGCTTATCTAGAGAGATACCTCTTTCACTGCAGCAATAACATGTATTTATTAAATTAGAAAATCGTTCTCTTTGTGCAGAGTTTGTGTTCATGGTCTCTACATAAATGCAAACATTGCACAAGAAAAGCATTTATTAAACCAGCGATGATGTTTTAGTCTTTATTTACACAGATTGAGTCATGCCGGTGGGAAAAAACATGTAAACATAGAAGAAACTTGCATGTTTTATTGAGTTCCAAGATGTTGGAAGTTAATGAAATTATATTCTCTTAAAAAAGATAATCTTAGTAAAAGAAGTCTGAAAATAGAAGTAACTGAGAGAAAAAATATGAGCGTAGTAAAAATTAAATCCTGTTTTATTTAAAGAATGGATGCTCAAGGAATACTTTTTTTTTTCCTTGTTAAAAAGATGTTTATATTTTTCATTTCATACTTGCATCATAAAAGAGTTTTTAGCTTTTAGCTGAAAATTTTACCTCGGAGTAAATGAAGGATAGAGTAATATGAAACGGCTAAACTTACGTAACGTGGATGTCCTATTAGTCCATCGATCAAGAGTATGCACAAAACAGAAATAGCATCCAAAAAAAAATCGGAACCAAGAATAATAATGGAGACATAGGCCTTAAATGTTGTACACAAACCTATGTAGCAATAGAAAACAGAGCTTTAAGAGCTTAAAAAAGTTGCATTTATTTACCAAGTAAGATCTCGTGGGCCTAAGCCTAACTACAAGAACCCAAAAGAGTGGAGGTGAAGTGGAAACTAGATTAATCAAGCTGTAATAGGTAGAAGCCACCACTTGAATTAATCTAGTTAAATGGAAAAACAAAAAAAATGAAGTTTCTGTGGGTTGCACGACAAAAAAGAGTCATGAGAATCAACCTAGGGGCACGACCATGGCTAATGCAGAAAACACAAACGTGGTAACGATCCAAACATGGAGAGAAAAGCTCAGAGATGGTGCCGATACAATAAATTGGAAAAAGGTGATACCAGCATAGATATTTAAGTGACAAAAAAAAGCAGCAAGATCCAAGGTGTAAAAAAGAGAAAGAAATTGAACAAGGGGGGAGGGGAGGAAAGAATTGTAAAATACTAAAATCAAGTATAGCTAACCAATGAGCAAAAAAGTACAGGCTTAAATAGCTAAAGAGTACTAAAGGAATTATAAATTAAGAAAGATAAATAAATAAATAAAAGTAATAATTAAAAAATTATAAAATAACAAATAAAATTAAATTTAAATTTAAAAAAATGTATAATATTGTTTTCAGTATATGAAACCAAAATATTTAAAATAAATAATATTAATTATATGTAATTATATTACTAGATAGTATGTTTGTAACAATGCTCTAAATATGTCCCATCTCTGGATCAGTAAATAGAATAAAGAAAAAACACCCGAAAAGAAAAATGTACCAGTAATCAGCAAATCCTCTGTATTTTTTTATTAATTTTTTTGTATAAAATATATAAAAATATATTTTATGGTATTTTTGTACATTTTTTAAAATTTTTATATAGATTTTATATTTTATGAAGAATTATCATGCATCCCCATCCTCTTCATCTAAAAATTCCTATTTGGACATACAAAATAACTTAGCACTTACAGGATATATGATTGATTTTAAAAAATCTACCAGGAAAATTGATATTTTAGAGCTATTTTATGTAGGTATGCTAAGTCACAGCCAGCTGTCGTCAAAAAATGGGTCTCTAGATCTGTGGCACGCGATGAACGTTTCGATCGTCCACCATCTTGCTGGTAGTTAAGTCGAGCGATGGCAACGGATGCCCTTTTTTTCAGCATTGGGAAAGGGTTAAGCATCAGTTCAAAAAGTACTGTCTTTTGCTTTTCACTCTTTAATTTTATATATATCTTAAAAGACAATGTAAAAAAATACTCGAAATTGTAAAAAAAAAAAAAAATAATAATAACTATAATAAGTAAAATAAACTAGGGAAGCTTAAAAATATTTAGTAGGCATATATTGTAAAAGTTACATAAAATATGTGATATTCGAAACTACAAAAACTTGACTTCATATTTTGTCTCCACAAACTACCGGTGCATTCATTTCCAGTATTTCAAAATAATGTAAATTTCAGAAAGACATTCACCCGTCGATCATCATTTCGAACTATAGATTATTTTAAACTACCGTGTAAACGTGTTCTTTCCTATTTGTACGTCGGTACGTTTACCTTACTTCCGAGTTCTCTCATAAGATGATGTCCTAACGTACGTAATAGAATGCCTTCATGCTTCTCTTGGTTAACCAACTGAGAACGATCGAACAGACTCTCGCACGCAATATATAGACTCTATATGTAGCTTAGTTTTGATTTCGATGATCTGAATGTGAAGAACAAAATGTACTGAATCTTTCGATTTTTATCGCCACTCTTCCAAAATTCAACGAACATTTTTATTTTTAGACTACCTGCTTACCAGTTCTTCGCACGGCAGGAAGTGAATAATTTTTACACATGTTAATCGAATTGATTCCAATAATGTGAATTTATTTTTAAAATGCAACATTTTTTGACTTACGTAAAATTTGCATTACAGGTGCTAAAGTGAGATGAAATGCTGTGCAACTGCAGCGTAACGACTCAAAAACTTTGTCAGTGCTATATCCACGATCAAAAAGGAACTACACCTTCAGGTGAAACTCTTCACTCTCAAAATGTCTTATTTCTAGAGCATAAAATATTGTTTTTTACGAGTAAGCTCTGTAAGTAATGCCTCAGAAACAACATCATATTATTTCAATAACTGTTTAACATTTTTGTAATACGCAAAACGTGAATTATGCATAAGCGCAGACATGCTGCAGACTACTAAATTTTACACACGAAAACAGTCTTAAAATATTGTTGAAATCTTAAGTAGGGAAAAACCAGTATGAAAAATTCAAGTGATCCCTGTATGCTTCGTTACGGAAAATGCACTTTTTTCTGTTACTATCATGTCGCTGTGGTAAATTGAAACGGTCGTGACGTAGCTTTAATGTAAGAGCATATTATGCTTATTAATCTCTTAATAAAATTTCAAACTCTTTACATAAAAATGACGTCGATTTCACTTGCATTTTTCCCTTTAAATAAATAGCTAATATATAATATTGTATTTTTAAAACAATAGTTACCACAGTAAAGGAATTCATTGTTGCCACTGAAGTTGTCAAATTTAATATTGTAACTTACACTGACGTCTTTTCTAAAATTCTTAGAATCGGAAAATGAAAATACATAAATACGAAAGAACTAGAACATCAATTGAAGTCATTTCTAGGCTGTGCAGAACTAAATGCGTTAACCGGAAAGTTTCAGTAATGCTATGCAGGGGAAGGTGACCCAAAACGATCCCCTTAAGGTTAAAACGTGTATAAATAACATAAATGTTTAAATAAAATTTTGGCCATTTGCTGTCATTTTTTGCACTATATTTTGCGTCATAAATATATTTTAATAATATTTTAAAATCCCAATGAGTAATGAAAAAATAGAATTTTTTTTTAAATGTCTAAAGGATCATTTTACCGTCAATCCAAATGATCCTTCATTTGAAAATAATTTTAAATTGTTTTTTATCGGCAAAATAAAAGATATAAAAGAAATATACGTAATAAAATAAAATAAATTTTGTAAACATATAATATCAATGATTTATTTTACTTTTTTCAGTTTAAATTTTTCAGTTAAAATTATTGTCTACAATAAACGCAGCGATAAATTCAATAATGTAATGAGGAGTCACGCATTTTGAGAACGGTTGAAGGACTGTCTTGACGCCTATACCCGGTACTGGAGTTTTTTCAGTCAATGGATCATTTTCCCAGGCAGTATGGCTGCCCACTTTAGGGCATATTTGTGGAACGCGCCGAGAAACATAACAAACTAAACAAGTGCAATTCGCATCTAAAACCATACTCTATTCAGTAAAAAGTCATATTTCAGTATTCAGACTGTATTTATAAATAAATAGGAAAGTTGGAGCTTACCTCATAACAGAAATGATAAAGCCCAGTATTTTGAAGAATTCTACTTAGGCACGTAATACACCGACCGCTTAAATATCGCCATTGCTTCTTCTCGACTTGGCGCAACTGGTTTATGTATTACCCAGTAGATAGCGCTGCCTGTATCTAAAAAAGCATATGGGGATCGTTTTGCCCGACAGGTTCATTTTGGGCCACCTTCCCCTACAACATTCTCTAGTAAGATCAAAATTAAGAACAAATAAATAAAACATATAAATTTAGAGGAAAATGCTACATAAATACGGAAATCGGAGTCAGGACGGACAGACAGGCAAATCAAAATCATAGATATCCCTTAACTTTCTTGGAAAAGTCTTGAGAAAATGTCGTGAGGCGTCAAATCTTTCGAAAACCGTAAAAATGCAGCCCCTATCACTATTTCCTAAACTATACCATATTCCAATCGAATGCTAAATTTGCTTAACATCGTCCCCAGAGCTGAACAAATCCGCATAAATTTATGAATTACGGTTAACGCACTCTTTATGTTATGGAATTGGCAGGAAGGGCAGAGGGGAGAAGATGTCGAAAGCTTTATTTAGAAATTTCGTTCCCTATTGACAGAAACGGAAGAGCCAATTTATTCCAGAACGCTCTTAAATCGGATAAGCTAAATTACAGCGCTGTAAATACGCATGTCAAAAAGGCATAGATTTATTTATCGATTTTGCGAACGGGAATTTATTTAAAGGATTCCTTGGACGGTGGAAAGACAGAGGGATATCTGTTAATGAATTATTTCGTAAATAAATTCGGTTCGTATTTATTATGAAGGCGTAAATATAGAAGGAGTTTAATGGTCAGTAAACAAAAGATTTATATTTTCTGTGTTTGTTTTAACTGCAAATATTTGCCATAGAAATTCCTTCTCCTTAGAGCTCCTTTTTCTTTTCCGATGACAAACGATGTTAACCCTTTGAGGCGCAACCCTTTCCCAATGCTGGAAAAAGAGCAGCTGTTGCCATCGCTCGTATTAACTACCAGCAAGATGGCGGACGATCGAAACGTTCATCGCGTGCCACAGATATATAGAGACCCTTTTTTGACGCAGCTGGCTGTGCGGCACAGCCAGCAATGGCTGCCTTTTTTCCAGCATTAGGCAATCGGTCCAGCTGTTCTCGCATTTTTCCATTTTTCAACAGATGGCAGTGCTATTAAAAATAATCGTGACAATTTTTTTACGGGAAATGACGTGCTAAAAAGCAAAGGATTCTCGTGGAGCTATGTCACCCGCAACTATTTTTATAGAAATCCAATCTATTTTTCGTGACTGGCAACAGTTAAAACATCAGAGTTTGGTTTCCCAGAGCGGGAACACTGTGCGTTAAACGGTTAAATTATTCAGGAATGGCTTTTAGATAAGGCGATCGGGGCGCATATCTAGGGCTTCTTCATTGTCTGGAATTTTTTTATGGGAAAACATTTTCATCACAGTTTTCCATTTTTGTATGCGCCTGCAGTAAAAAGTAAATATCGGACGTTAAATTTTATAAGCAAGTGATGAATTTCCTAGTAAATATCCTTTATTCATTTTTTTTTTTTAAGTATTATATTCAAACGCTATTTGCCAAAGTTTAGTATCATGTGTGAGTAAAATATATTAGCTGTGAAACGAAAATAAGGATATTCTCTAATGTTCATGCTTTTATAAGACCGACGGCGGAAATACTGTAATGTGGTTAGAATATCTTCAGGGAGGACAGTGGGCAAAACGGCCGATTATAGACAAGAAGGAATTTTCAAAACTGTTTTATAACGATAAATCTCTCCGTAACGATAAATTTTTTCTGTTCCGCGGATTTTCCGTGCAGTATAATCTCTCCTCGATACATCCCTCTAGAACGACATTTTTATTGGGTCCCTTAAGTATCGTTGTGTCGAGGTTTTACAGTAATTTTCATTAAATTTATTTAGGTAAGGGTTGCTATACATTTTGGGTGTCATCATAAAAGCCGAGGTTGAAACAGCAAATGGATAAAATGTACTTTAGTCCAATGCATGGTGACATTTTTTTAGATGGCCTATTAATGCGCCCAGTATTGTAAATAGGACATTTTAAAGCTTTGAAAAAGTCCGAAAGGTCTTGCATTTTTGTGTACATTACTGTTCTTTTGTAATGTAGCTACATGACATATGCTTGCTCCATTTGACGTCATTGAACTGTTCATTTGGATTTTTGCACATACGTTATTGTTATTGCAATGTTTACATCTAGCTCTTGCCGTTCGTAACGTGGAAATATCGTCGATTTGGGTACTGCATACGTTAGCGTATTATAAAAGTAAATTTAAACATGCCTTAAAAATAAAATAAAGTTACAAAAAAAATGAATAAAGCGATTCAACAGTTTGACTCACAAGAAAACTAAATCATTGAGAACTCAGAGTTTGTTTCTTTGCAACACGTCGGCTCCATCTTGGGTCAATAGGATACAGTGACACCCGAAATGTGTTGCTTATCTCCAATGTAGTACGTTGTTTTATTTTGGTTGCTGTCTTTGCAAAACAAAACTCGCTTCACACAGATAGATCGGAAATGGCAATTCGATTTAAGTGACTGCAATTTTAATTCATTATATTGAAATATTTAATAAACAATAAACGAATTTATAATAGAAGATTTCTTCTGTTGCAAAGGTATAAATTAACACAAACCCGACAAAATCGAAACCCCGAGAGAAATACACCATAGTAAATAAAATGGAAATAATTTAAGGTTCCTTTGCCGGAGCGGTACCATTTTATCGGAGGTTGGGGACCACTGGCAAAGGGTTTCCAGTAATGGCACTGGTCTTATTATCGAAAGTCGCCAAGGATGGCCACTTTTGGCTCTTAATCGCCAATTTAGGCAAAAAAATTTAAGCCCCAAGACTGATCTCAGCGATAGCTGCTATATATGGCGAGAATTTGCCAAAGCCTACTAATTTAGGATGGCAAAACATTTTCGTCTTCGTGAAGTAATTTAAAGTTAAAAAAAAAATCATACTTGTATTTAATAATTAGTTTTATCCTCGTAAATAGGCCATTTTGCCCACTATGCGGCGCTTTCAAGGGTTAATGTAAGGTATACACCAAACAATGAATCGCATTCAAACCCAATAGCTATGTAGACTTCTTTCAAAATATTTACCGGTACAGCATGTACTAATAAAATGTTAGTGTAAAAATTAATAAAAGTTGTCTATTTTTCAGCAAAAGTTTCATGTTTCCATATCAGTGTTGAGGGTGGGTGGCTTGGTAAATGAATATCCATCCTCACTTTTGCAAGTTCCACTCTCCTTAAAACTATTAAATAAACTGTCGTCACCCAGTTAATAATTGCGAAAAATTCTTAAGCTTTGTTAATGTTTTCTATGCGATAAGCTCTATAGATTGTCAATGAACTCTCAGTGGTATGATGTCATTAGTCTAGCAGTTTTGGTTAGGTTAATGATGTGTCTAATCTTAAATTATAAATATCGTGAAACTGAATAAATGTAGCGTCATTGCGTTTTTCATCATGAACTGTAACTTTGTACATTCAATAACATTTTTAAAAAGCGCACATAATTTTATTTGGGAAGGTAGATCAATATAAAAAAATGATCACTGCAAGAAAATAAGGGAAATTTGTAGCAAATTTGACTCATACACTATTTTTTTATGTATACGGAGTTTCATTAATGTAAATTACAGACGAAATTTCATTCCGGAGAAAGGCTGAGCCCTTCATTTATAGTAACTGTTCTGCATTCAAATATAAATGGAGAACTTCCGTAAAATTTTACAGAAGTTTCCAATAAAGGCACGGTTATTTTTTTAGAGTGAACAGCAAAGTATGGAATACTAATAATTTCTGTTGGTTGAATTCTGTAAAGTATTCATTTTCAACTAATATCAAATCATCATATAAAGTTTCAAATGTTTCCGTCACGACATTAATTTTCTGCGAAAGTTTTACAGTGAAGCAATATTCCATTCTACCACAAGACGATTTTACAGTAACTAACTGGTCCCGCAGTGATTTTGAAATCAATTTACGTTTCTCTTGCCTCTGCGTTCGAAGGTTTAAAATATTCAACATGAATTTCAACAAATCTAACTACACTCGTCCAGGTAAAGCCATACCTGGGCTTTCGGTGAGAGAAAACGATGTTAAATTTGCAAAACTGTCTCAGCAATTCTCCCGATATTTAAAATGGAACTTTGTGTATGAAAATTTAAATTTCCTTCCAAGACTCGTGTTGCTAGATGAATGGTTTCTTCTTGTGGTTAGTTTGGGAATTCAAATGAAATAAAGTATTTATATATAATATAAGGGTACCTATTTAGCATAAATGAGCAAACACAACCAGAATATTTAAATAAGTGTTTATTCCAACTTGATTTTTAAAAGTAGGTCTACCACACACTTTGAACGCCTTCAAAGTGTGTGGAACTTTAAATAATGTTTGAAAATTTCATCATGTTTGTAGTTTTGACTTGACTGTCTGACGATACATTCATTCGTCTATCCATACCATCGATTTTCAAAAAATTTCTGTGTGTTATATATAGAATGTACCTGCATGTACTACATTGAAAATATCTCCATAGATAGATCTTTTTATACTGTTTTGAAAATGGCGTACATAAAATTAATAGATCTTTTACAGGAATATACAAACGGTTTTAATTACACTCATGTCCATAAATTAAGGATAATTCAGAATCACACAGAAATTGATCTCTAAAATAAAAATTTCACCTGTGGAATGATCACACACATCTTGAAGAAGAATATGCAAATTACAGGAAACCACCAGATGGCGTGGATGGTACGTCACAATGACGAGAGTGTAAGAGAGGGGTATATAAGGAATGGTGGCAAAGAAGTAAAATTGTTCACAAGCGCTGTGAAAGCCTTTCAGTGCAAAAACCGCATAGTTATGGCACAAAGGAGGCATTTGGATGATGTTTTACGTGGCAGAATTATCGGACGACTGGAATGTGGACGTACCCAGCTGGAAGTATCCGAGGAACTTGGAATCGCCCAGAGTGTCATCTCCAGGCTTCGGCAACGATTCCACGATGATGGTAATGTGAGTAGACGTTACAGCACAGGTCGCCCCCGAGTTACAACGCCGAATGAGGACCGCTATTTGGCAGTTACTGCCAAAAGAAACAGACGGAGTACAGCATCAGACCTGTCTCGTCAGCTCTCTTCAGCTACCGGTACGACAGTTTCAAGGCAGACCGTGTACAGACGCTTAGAGCACATTGGTTTATATGCTCGTAGGCCTGTCAGATGTGTTCCACTTACCGCAACTCACTGTCGCCTGCGATTAACCTGGAGTAGAGAGCATGCATTGTGGACACCGCAACAGTGGTCTTGTGTGATGTTTTCCGACGAGTCCAGGTTTAGTTTGGAGTCTGATTCTCGCCGGACATTCATCTGGACAGCGCCAGGTACCCGTTACCACCAAGAGAACACCATTGAAAGACACCGTTACGGTGGTGCAGGATGGCTCATTTGGGGAGGAATTATTCTTGGTTCCAGAACTGACCTGCATGTTCAGAGTGTAACGATGACAGGCCACATCTATCGGGATGTCATTCTGGAACAACATGTACGTTTGTTTCGGGGCGCCATGGGTGCTGAATTTGTGTTTATGGATGACAACGCCCGTCCTCACCGTGCAAACATTGTAGACGAAAGCCTTCAATCGGAGGATATCACCCGTATGCATTGGCCAGCATACTCACCGGACTTGAATCCAATAGAGCATGTGTGGGATATGCTTGGCCGACGAATTGCAGCCCGTCAACCCCCTCCCACCTGTCTACCGGAACTTCGGAGTGCATTGCTTGATGAGTGGTGTAATATTCCCCAAGATCAGATTGATCATTTGATACTCAGCATGCCTAGGCGTTGTCAGGCCTGTATTGCATCGTCCGGGAGACATACTCCGTATTAACCATCCTACTAACCATGTTATACTGTTTTTTGTAAATAGGTTCTTTTTTGAAATTTGGTCAAGGGAGTAAAACTTGCAATTTTTATTAATTATGTCAAACATATAGCATCTTTTTTGCTCTTTACTTTTTGTTTAATAAATAGACTTTACAAATAAGTCAAATTTGTTTTGCTTCTTTCTCTTTCTTTGCCTGAACTTCATTATCCTTAATTTATGGACATGAGTGTACATTATGATTTATATATAGTCATGGTTCAAAGTATATGTTTCAGTTGTCGATTTATTTTAAATCAAAATTATGTAAAATCTATTAAATGTCCAAAGAGTCTTCTATTTCAAAATTTCACTTCCAATGAATAATGATAAAATCACTATTGAGAGAATATATAATATTATCATGGAGAAAAGAATGCATTACAATTCATTCTTAAATTTCACAGCAAAAGTAAATTTTATAAAATATTTTAACCCTTTGAGGCGCAACCCTTTCCCAATGCTGAATAAAGAGCAGCCGTTGCCATCGCTCGACTTAACTATTAGCAAGATGGAGAACGATCGAAACGTTCATCGCGTGCCACAGATCTAGAGACCCTTTTTTGACGACAACTAGCTGTGCTCGAGCACAACCAGCTGCGTCAAAAAAGGGTCTCTAGATCTGTGGCACGCGATGAACGTTTCGATCGTCCTCCATCTTGCTGGTAGTTAAGTCGAGAGATGGCAACGGCTGACCGTTTTTCAGCATTTGACAATCTATCCAGCTGTTCTCACATTCTTCCATTTTTCAGCAGATATCAGTGCGGTTAAAAATAATCGTGACAATTTTTTCACGGGAAATGACGTGCTAAAAAGTAAAAGATTATTCTCGTGGAGCTATGTCACCCGCAACTATTTTTATAGAAATCAAATCTATTCTTCGTGACTGGCAAGAGTCAAAATTTCAGAGTTTGGTGTTCCCAGAGCGGGAACACTGAGCGTTAAAGGGTTAACCTTGCAAACGTAGCACAAACATTGCAGTACTAATGCACTGCATATTAGGCATAAGTGTGCATAAGTAGGTATATGCACTGCATAAGTAGGTAAAACGGTACCTGCAAAACTAAATCGAGTTGCATTGATTATAAAACACATCCTAATATTAAAAGCAAATAAAAATGTACCTTAAAATTTTTTTGAACTCTTAAACAGAATTTTATAGGAATTATTTTGGGCACACTTGTACAAGAACATAAAAATTCTATATACATTATTTTTGATGAGGAGCATTCTTTCGTAAATCTGAATACTATATTGCTACCACCACGCCAAAAGCGCCAATCTGCATTTTCCTGGTTTCGAGAAAAACGCCTTCAAAGTTTCATTGCTTCAGTAGCTTATTGTAGATACACGAAATACAACGATCAATTTTCACGTAAACTATACGGAATTAACATTTAGGGCTTTGACATAATGTATAGCATTACTTAGAGACCCCAAAAAATGTTCTTGGGTAACTTTCACGCTTTCTTGGCGAGGAAGTAGGAATATGCTAATTTTTTTTTTCTTAAAGCAGATGAGCAATGTCTTCGTGTGCTGCTGTAGAAGAGCTATCAATGTAAGCTACACCATAGTAGTATTATGTACTCTAATTTAGGCACGTATGGCATTCATATACAAAAGCAACACCACACAGGAATCCAGTAATGAGGACAGGAATAAATTTTGTAATCCAATCTCTTCCAGACTCTGTAAACGAACATGTGGAATGAACTGGATTACCTTTCAGGTGTATTTCGAGCTACGCAAAGCGCACATATTGATACACACAAAATAAATGCTTTAACGGTCTGCCTTCCTATTTTTGTTGCTGATTTTAACATAAAACGCCATCTATGCGCAAAATTTAAAACTAATTATTTTATTTGCTTCGACAAAATTTTTCATCGGAGAACATGTGCAAACCGCACTCACTCTCTTACTAAATTTTATATTAAACTTCAAAATGTGTCCGATGATTTTTGACTCGGATATATATAACATCTATATAACATCTGACCCTATATAACATATAGGGTAGCCTATATAACATCTATACCCTATATAGCATCTATACTTCAAATATCTATATAACATCTATACTTCAAATTTCTTTACGATCGGTGCATACCTGCGGCAGTTAGAGGACGGAGAAACAGACAATGAAAAACCATAAGCTCTATTTAATGTCGTCAGAAATTCTTTCAAACGTTATACAGGCAATTACAACAGGCTCCAGATAAAACATTCCACAAAAATATGTATACACTCACTATATTTAATCTTTGCCCACTTAAAATAAATAACATCAAATTCAATTTTTACAACACCGAAAACGGAATTGCGTATTCCGCATTCGAAAGATTTCGTTTAGCTGGGATTACCCCCTTATATATAATTGTTTCATTCAGTAGAAATCACTTTATTTAAGAAAAATGGTAAACTGGTTAATCTAGAAAAATTATTTTAAATGAATCGCAAGAATCAAATTGGAATCGCAGTTTCCTCTTCATAACCTTATACTATGCCGTATATTCAGTATGACGTCATTATCACTTCAAACACGTAATTTTGTCATGCAAACGATTCACTTTTTTTTTTTTTTTACTCTCGTAAATAAAATATAAATAAAATCGTATGAAAATTAAGGAACGGATTGATTTTCAGATTTTAATGCAGTGCAGATTATTTACTTTATTTTTATACATAATTATGAAGAATTTCAAGCGGACGGACAATAGAGTCAGATAGTTAATAGAGTCAATTAGTCATAATAGAGTCGGTTAATAGAGTCAGTGAGTCAGGGATCAGCTTAACTTTATCGTACGATAAAGAAGAGTTATTAAAATAAAGAAAAGAAATCGCATTTTAGCTGACCAATGAATGTAGAATGTTTTTGCGACAATTTAAGAATTTTGTGTTTATGGCAGTGGAGCAACGCACCACTAATGACTTTGCAGAAATCAAGCTTTTGGAGAATTGCCTTTAGGGAGCGATCACGTCAGACCATGATTAGGGTCTCCAAACATGACATTTGGAATTGCTGGCTTTAAGGATTTCGATCTAGGGTTATGTAAGGTTTAATCTTCGATAATTAAACTTGTCGTCAGATGACGAAATTCTGCTTCCGGACGCTGGAATATAAACTGTTAAATCAAGGATCTATGGAAATGTTTCAGCTTTGTTAAATACTCCAGTTCGTCATCAAATGAAGATATTCGGTTTCTGGTCACGCGAATAAATAAGCTAAATCAAGGCTATTTTTAAAACTCGACTTAATAAAGCTTCTGCGGAGTGCTTTTATTGTATTCCATTTTGCAGTTTGTCATCAGGTGAGAAAGTGTGACTTTGATCGCCGTAATATAAAATCAACGCAACCTGCTAAAACACAGTAACGTAAAAACATGGCAAAATCACGCAGCTCATGTTTAAATTACCGCAACAAAATGCTACTAGGGATAAAACATGGAACAAAATCCCACACATTCAAAAGTAAATTTCAGCAAAACATCCGCGCCTACTACACATACATTTCCTCCCCCTTTTTTTTAAATTGTTCGCAAGCCATGCTAGTAAGTAGAACGCATATCGTCGCGCATCTAAAAATAGAGCGATTATTAAACATTCATACACACACACACACACACCTTCTCCGCAGCCAATACTACGTCCATACATTCTCTGGGCTTTTTACGTTGACACAAAAGCGTTTTTCGGGGAAACGAGAAATGGAAAAAAAAAAAATCTGGATTTGACATGCAGTTCGGGAATAGCCGCTCCAGTCCAATCGAGTGCATCGGTGCGAATGATGTTTCCGCCGCGAAATAAACTCCTGTTTCAGTTTAGTCTCGGGTTATGTGTGTGTGTCTGTGTCTGTCTGTATCACACACATCCATGTACACTTCTACCTCCCAAATGTAGAGGGGAGAGCAACGGTTTGGTAATCCGCGTAGAATGGGGATTGTTTGATGGAGGTCCGTGGCACGTGACGGGGAGGAATGAAGCTCTCATATACGTCCGGGCACGAGAGTGTGTTTTTGTGGATGCAGTATATATACTATATCGGGGGCATACTGTAACACATTGAAAAGAGAGTTCATACGCGTCCGCCTGACTATATCGTGATGCAGGACTATGTTGATATGCTTTTTATATTCTCATTTTAATCTATATTCATTGGTGGGGTAGCAAGCGTGAGGTGCTCAGGAATATGGCTTGTAGTTTCCCGCTTATTAACTTGTTGCAGAGTCGGAGATTTACAAAGGCCTTTTTGGCTTTAAAATTTCCGAATTCCTTACTAAAAAAATTGTCTATGTCTGAGGACCTCTTACGAACTTTTCCTGCTTGGCCCAGACTGTATCTTGATTAACCCTTTGAGGCGCAACCCTTTCCCAATGCTGAAAAAAGGGCAGCCGTTGCCATCGTTCGACTTAACTACCAGCAAGCCGAGCACAGCCAGCTGCGTCAAAAAAGGATCTCTAGATCTGTGGCGCGCGATGAACATTTCGATCGTTCGCCATCTTGCTGGTAGTTAAGTCGAGCGATGGCAACAGCTGCCCATTTTTCAGCATTGGGCAATCTATTCAGCTGTTCTCGCATTCTTCCATTTTTCAGCAGATGTCAGTGCTGTTAAAAATAATCGTGCCAATTTATGTTACGGGAAATGACGTCCTAAAAAGTAAAGGATTATCGTAGAGCTATGTCACCCGCAACTATTTTTATAGAAATCAAATCTATTCTTCGTGACTGGCAACAGTCAAAACGTCCGAGTTAGGTGTTCCCAGAGCGGGAACACTGCGCGTTAAAGGGTTAATCTGATTTCTCCCATCCTTACAATGGCGCAATGGTGAAAATTCTCGCCTGCTCTCATAATTGCACTTATGCAAGTTTGGGCACGATCGGAACATCCAAAAGATCCTTACTAACGTTGTGCACAGAAGTGTCACGATTACATCTCAGCTACGATGGAATTGAACAAGGTTGGCTCCCTCCAGCGGCCGACTTAGTAGAACCAAGGTTAAATAGGGGTTTGAACTCGCCAAAACTGTCACCCCTCTCTCACAAAAGCCTAAACTTAATATGGAGTTAAAAAAAAAAATGCATTTTTACTTTTTTTACAAGACGCTCAGAAAAATTAACCAAAGAAAAGAAAATCATTGTAAAAAAAGAAGCCTAATTTTAGTAGCTTTTTCGGCAGGAAAGGGAGGGGTTTCATTACTATTATTTAAACTCCATCGAGTGTAATAATTCTTCAAATTTTTAAACTCGTAATAATGTACTTGGTTTTGACAATAAGATCCTTTTAATACTAAATTTAAGAATTATTCCCGTGATATGATTGCATGACTGAATAGTTAAAATTACGCAGCCGCCCATTATAATGCGTGTGTGCTTCACAATAGGTCTAATAGGCTGAATAATTATTTATCGCGATATTTTGGAATTTATCCACTAAACCCTTGCCATGATAGTATCTTTGAGATGCTTCCAATAATTTCCGAACCATTCTCACATCAGCTTTTGAGGACTCCACAGGGATAGTAGCTTTGTCCTAAATTATGCAAAATTCTATATCCTAAGGGTGTGACGTCAGTGATCCTTAAAATCGAAGAGATGGCAGTCGAATTCTGTTTTGAACTCGCGCCCTTTTGAATTTTTAAATCTTAAACATTTTAATATGTTGTCCATGTAATTTATTCTACTTAAAATCAACAAATATAATGCCAAACTACCATAAAAACCCTCTCTCTCTCTCTCTGTGTGTAAGTTACAAGCAAGGTTAAAATAAATTTATCATCAAATTTCAGCCCAAAGCAGGCTCCCTTCACAAGTATGATAACTCCTCTATTTTAGAGATTCCGCCTTTACAACAATCCCTTTAATTTTTAAAACTGAACCGTTGAAAAATAAACTACTTGTTTCCTTTAACAGCATTGAACGAATAAGTAATCAATTTTTCACGAAGTTTTAAAACTTATTAGAGCAAATTTTTGGCATGTGTCTGTAGAGACAACCTTTCATATTTCGCAGCGACAAAACACCTTAATCCGCCTCCGATCTAATTTATTCGAATAAAACACGCTGAGCGTGACGTAAGAGGGACGCAAAATACGTCCCTAATTCTTTTCAAATTAAAACGTGCTCACAAAGAACTAATCCAAGTGGTTAGAAAGGGTGGGAGTACGGGGGCAGGCGAGATGAATTTACTCCCATGCTTAATTTACATTTTTGCTAGTGGTTACTCTGCAGCTTTGCCACTGCTGGAAAAATCGGGGAAGAAAAATAGTTTAGGGACGATCGAACAGAATGCAAGAAATAAAACATTCGCTTGCCTGTGACACGTGACTGAAAGGCACATAATCCCCGAGAAAGGGGTGTCGATGTTCAACAGGGTGTAGAGGGCCTTCGTTATTGCCTTGATCCTGATAATGCCCTTTTTATTCTTTCATCTCCGCTGGTGTAAGGGATAGAAATTCTGGGGTTGGATCACTCACCCAGGGAGGATTTATTCTGGGAATAGGGAATGGAGGTGACATAATGCATTTGACGGGGGTTGAATTTATTTTGGGAGGCATAATATTGTGCATGCTACGCATGACATAGAATTTATTTTCGGTCACAGTCGATTTTGATAACTAGATTGTGGGTTAAATATAATCTGCCAGAATTGATGAAAATAAAAAAAATGTGCATATATATAGTAAAATGGCTAAACTTACGAATCAAAGAATCAATCACACTTCAGTTATGGCATTCTAATATTCTATCTATCAATCTATCTATCATCGGGTGATTCAAATGTCAGGACAAACTGTAAAAATTCATTAAAAAAGAGCAAATAATGATAAAAAATTGCGGTTTGCACAAACAGGTTTCGGGTATGATGGGATTTTTTTTTTACTTTTGATAAAGTTTAAAAATTCATTAAAAAATAACAAATAATGATTAAAAAAATTGCAGTTATATTTAAACTTTGGTGCACACAGGATGCATCAAAAGCTAGTGAAAAGATCAACAATTCATTAAAAGAGAACAAATAATGATAAAAAAGCGTGTGTGTGTAATCTTTGCCCGCGATTGAAGTAAAACCTCTTTGACGTTTACGACACATATCACTGAAATGATTCAACTTAAAATAAATATCATATTATAATTTAATTATATTTATTATTCATGTACCTAAACCCGTTTATGATTAATTATCTTTAGAATTAATCTGGGGCATAGTTGCCAATTTTCACACATTAAGTTTCTTACGTAGGCTAGGTGCACCAGTAACTAACAAGTCTCCAGAAAATTCATTTAAGCTTTTCATGAGCACATAATCTAAGCATTCACAAGTTTCATTTAAGAACTTTTATCAAATGGTACTACAAGTGCCAATTAAGAAATTTATTTTCAGTTTTAGAAGAAAAATGTTTTACATTCAGGGGCTCTAGATAACAAAAATTGAAATTTAAAGCACAGTGTTAAAAGAAAAGAAAAAAAAAATCTGATTCTCAGTTACTAGCTTAATCTTGAAATTAAGATAAGTTCACTTTCAACCTGTTTCTATTTGAAGCGTATTTCTTTTTCGAAATTAATTTAAACTTCATCAGATATAGTACATAAGTCAGTAGAGTTTTGTTTTTTAATAAATAAATTTATTCATGTAATTTAGAAGGGTGTCACTTAACCCTCTCAGTGCTCAATTTGTGGACCAAAATCGCTCCAAAAATTGTGTAATTTTTTTTTTTTTCATAATTCAAATCTATATACATTGGAGAATTGAAATGCGCATTTTTTCTTTCTAGAAAAGATTTTTAATATAGATTTTTATCATGAGAAACTAAGCTTCAGAAAAACCAATTTCAGATGTTATTACATAAAAAACTTTTTAAAATAAATTTCAATTAAATTACAGTTAATTTCCGCTTATTACATAATATAAGAAAATGCACCACCGCCTAACGCTTTGCAGGCAGTCCAAAAAATCTAAATCACTATCACTATCAAAACTAAAATCTCTTTCAGAATCTCATATATCATCCGTAATATACACTCTGTCAATTACTGAACGATTTCTACCAGCCATTTCTGATTAGACAAGGCGGCAAACAAGTGAAGTTAGAGCATTACATACCGAATATTACCTTCAAATGCCTCAATTTAGTGGACGACTAACGACATGTGTTGGATAAAACCTAAATTAAACGTCTAAAACTGTATCTAATTTATTTCACTGATTAAACGGTGAAAACCCGGAATGCTCTCCTCAATACAAGAAGAAAAACACCTGCCCGCGAAAATCGCGGGATGAGCAAATTTTGCTACATTTGATTTGCCCGTGGAAATCGGGGGATGATCAGTCAGAGGGTTAATGGGTAAAATAAAATGGATTTCACCAATAAATGAGGACAGGGGTGCAAGGGACACCCCTGTCTGTTATTGGTGCTTCAGTCAAGTTCTTGATAATTTCATAAATTTTCCACGAAATGCAGTAAATAGCTTTCCAGGAAGTTATCTGCAGATATATTTTTTAAATATAATATTTTTCTAGTGACTGACGCCATGTCGGTAGGTGGTTCCAATACTTTTCAATGTTTCCATTATACATGCTATCTGCTTTAGAAATTATTTTAGTGTTTCAAAATGCATAACACTTACAGTAACATATCGTAAAAGGTTGGGTTTTTTAAAGATTTTTTTTAAAGATAGACATGGAATTCATTCTGAAACAGCCACAGCAAATTTTTAATTTTAATATTGTGTGTACGCACAAATACAAGTGTATTTGTGCCTTGTCCAAAATCAGACAAGCTGTTAAATCTCAAAGGGAATGAGGACAGTTACGAAATTTTTAAGGGAAATGACAAAGATATACCTACGAGTTTTCAGAATTTGTTGTTTAAGAAATTGCAGGCAAAACAAGTTCATTATATCATTCTAAAAAAAAAATACTATTTTGGTCTGACCGCTAGTGCTACAGTGGAAAGTGTTTCAGAGCGAAAGATGGAAAAAACAACGTACTTAGAAAACGATCAGCATAAAACAGAAAAAGAAAATTATAAATTTTCCGCAATTACTTTCCAGAGTTAGAGCAAGTTCGAAAAAGAAAAAATTCTATAAAGAAAAGTTCTCTATTTAGGAAGAATGACTGAGTCCGGCAACGTAGCTTTTTTTTTCCCAAGAAATTATGAAAAATAAGTATACTTGGCCAAAAACAGCAGGCATTGCAAGTGTTTATAAAGGCTCCATATTTTATGAACTATGTAAACAAATTTTTGTTTAGTTTACACTGGCATTATAAAGAAAATATATTCTACAGGAATATGAAATATCAAACTGAAACATATGAAAAGATGATTTAGCTTTTCTAGACTAAAAATTATCACCTATGTTCCTAATTAATGCGTTTTTAACTGCACTGGTATTTTTTACCTTTTTGTAATAATTGCTCATGAAAAATTGAAAAATATTTTCCTTTATTTCTTTCATGGAAATATCTTAGTCAAATTTTATTTATACTATATGAAAGCCACATTTTTATTATTCTAAAACTTTACTACTTTATCTAATATTTTTCATCAATTTTTCAAAAGAGTTTATTATTGGTAAAATATCATCTTTAAACAATATATTCATGCTTTTTCCTAAGTAATATTATCATTGAGTATCCGTTACGGTCGCATGACGTGTCGGTTACTGGTACAGAAATTTTTTCTTGGTGTCAGTCAGACTTTCAACACTGTCGAATAAATCGTATCCTACATAAATTATGAAAATGTATTTAAGTTTTGAAAAGAAAAATTTGTTCCTGATAGTTTTAGTAAGTAGCAATTACTAGTTAATTTTTATAGTGTCAGTTACTGGTGCAACTATACCCTATATGTTCTTGGATATTATAGATAGCATCTTGTTCAGTGATAATCGTAATCCAATTCTATTTCTCTCGTTTCAGTATTTTGAAGTACCTCTTCGAAAATGAACTTAGGAGTCAAAAGGCTAACACAGTTAACCTGTTCGTTTCTATGGTTGCAAAGACACTACAGCTAAGATGTCCCTTCTTCTACGCCCAGAGCTAACTCCGAGCTGTGGTCTTTGGCACCGATGAGACATATCGTCTCACAAACAAAAAATTAGCAATTTTCAAGGGTAAAAAGGCTAGAAAGAGAATCTTATCTATTGCTTTTCTTCCTTGACCTAGACAAACACGGTAAACAAATAATGCAAAACTAACTTTTAATTCCTACTCATATAGCATTAATCTATTGAAATAATTTTGTGTTACTCTGTAAAGGAACTATACATTCTAAGTGTCCATCCCTGTCAATGGAGAACATGCTACCATCGTGACTTCAACAACAAATAGTCATTTTATTTTGTTTGAAATAGATGAACATCTCTAAACAACAGCATTTTAAGCAATTTCTGACAGCCGTAATGCACTGGAACTCTCTGATGTATTCCTGTAAATGGAATACATCAGAAAAGAAATGCTATATACTCTATTTTCAATATAAAAGCATGAATCGAGGATGTACATACGATTTCGTAGCATCCGAACCGATACTTATTTACGACGGATGGCAGCAGATAGCAAGACGGGCAAATCGTAATCGCTCACACTTTCCAATAGGGTTGAAAAGTGTGAAAAAGAAAAACGGATGACCGGAAGTCCGGCTTAGTTCTGTAATTATATAGGATATATCTCACCCACATCTATTTTTAAACCAACCCCTCTCAGTGTCATCTAAAGCTTAAACGGAATAAATTTTGCGTAAATACAATCATTTCACCAGGACGTAACAATTTGTCAGAAGCTAGTATTTCCGTTAGCCATTACACTTTCCACGTCTTTCACATAACTTTCGTCCAACCTTGAAAAAGCGCGGGGGAGTACAGAAAGTCGAGTCTGAGACCCTTTCTCTCCCTGTGTGTGTGGGTCCGCGATCGATAACAGAGATGTCCTAGAGTGCTTGTCCTGTGTATGCTTGACTGGCTCGCTCGCGTACTACGCCGTTGCGTCTGGCCCGAGAGCCCCCATTCAGAAAGTGGATGCTGGCGCGTGTTAGTATTCCAGAAATCCATATTTAGAAACTGGGAATCCATTTTTGCGAGACACATTAAGCTTCGCTGAAGGCCAAATCGGAATGAAAGGGTGGCTCGTTGTCATTCATAGATCGTTAGGTCTGTTCAGAAGAACAGTCTTCATGCAAATCAGTCGTAATAAAAAAGCGGCAAATTGTGTACGTGACGGTGAATCTTTCCAAGCGCGTACCAAACATATAGGAGGGAATAGTTAACCCTTTGAGGCGCAACCCTTTCCCAATGCTGAAAAAAGGGGCACAGCCAGCTGCGTCAAAAAAAGGGTCGCTAGATCTGTGGCACGCGATGAACGTTTCGATCGTCCGCCATCTTGCTGGTAGTTAAGTCGAGCGATGGCGACGGCTGCTCTTTTTCCAGCATTGAGCGATCTATCCAGCTATTCTAGCATTCTTCCATTTTTCAGCAGATGTCAGTACTGTTAAAAATAATGGTGACGATTTTTTTACGGGAAATGAGTTCTAAAAAGTAAAGGATTCTCGTGGAGCTATGTCACCCGCAACTGCTGTTTTTATAGAAATCAAATCTATTCTTCGTGACTGGCAACAGTCAAAACGTCAGAGTTTGGTGTTCTTAGAGCGGGAACACTGCGCGTTAAAGGGTTAACCTATTCGCTTCCTTGATTGCCTTTTCTGTAAAATAATTAGCCATTTGCGCTCGAAGTCTTGAAACGATTTAATTGATCCCGCCCAATATCTAAGGAATATAATCAACTACTTTTCGTAAACAGTAATTTCCGCCTTAGAATATTGCAAAATTTCTGAGTTTAACTTGTAAGTACTGAGTTTAACTCGAGTTGATAACTGTTTTCAAAAATACATTCGAAAACTATACTGTTACCAAAAGTGGTTAGTTATATTCCATAGATGTTGTCAGTTATGGATCTACCACCTCATGTACAGTGGCGAGTGACGGGCATCTCTCGAGTTACCGCATCACGTACAGTGGTGACTGAGAGTCACCTCCCGAGTGCAAATTGTAAAATAACACACATAAAATGTACTCATCAAACAGCTCACGTGTTTCGATCGAAAAATTTCGGTCTCCTTCAGCAGCAGCAGAAGTGCATGCATAGACTTGGCTGGGGACTGAAAAAAAAAGTGCTGCTGAAGAAGAGCAAATGTTTTTCGGTCGAAACACGTATACTGTTTGATAAGCACCTTTTACGAAGGTGTTACTTTACAAAGTTTTATAACTTTACCTTTTAAACACCAGATTCTTTTGGGTGTTTTTCGTCACTCTTTATGTGTCCAACGTTGCCTCCAGGATATGGGGGTTTTTGTATAACCCGTTGGGGCCTAGCCTCACATGCAAGCGCAATGCTGCCATAAAGGGAGCGAGCGAGTTAAAGGAAATAGGAAGCCACATTAGGAAAGCAACGATAAACACTGAAAAGGAAATTTCGTCGGGGCATATTTGTGATGAAGTGAGCGAGCAAGTTAATAATCTCTGAGCGGTAGATGCGCAAAAAAAGAGTGTTGGAAAGTGTTTCTTAAATGTTATTGAACATGATTTATCTTTCTTGTTTTCCTAAAATCCACTTATTGCAATAAATACTAGGTTCATTTTTCTTAAATCTTATCATTTTTTTTTTCTAATTCAGTAATTAATATTAAATGAACTCGCTTTCCTCTTATGAATAAAATAGCGCACTTTTAATAAATTCTCCCAATATCAGGATGTTACGTTGGCAGTTTAGGGCTTCAAGGTGCATCTCAGAATTAGTAAAGTTCTAGCGTCAGTTCAGTTTCAAATAAATAAACTACTCACGTCTATGGTAATTGCAAAAACTTCTAAATTAGCATCAACACTGACGAAACAAATTTCTTTTAAGCACATTTATTGAACTAATTTTTATTGCTATGCTCTCACTTGAAGCTTAAGACGTGCAATACTCAAATTTAACCTCTGCGTACTACATAATTAGGAATGCATTTTGAGAAGAGTCTAAAAATGAAATTAGACGGTATAACGTGCACTTATATGGAAGAAATTTTATAAAATTTACAAATTTGTTACAATTTTATACAATTTACAAATGTTTAAATTGTTCCATTTATTCATATATTTTTTTCATGTGTTGCCTAGCAGCACTTGTCGGCTAGACATAGCTACTAAATCCCAAAGTTTTGGTTATTATCAGTGAACTCAATAGGTGCCCTAAAGTCTCCCCATACGAGGTCTTTTAATTTTGAAACAAATGAGAGACCTGCACTTGGATTGGCACCTTCAGTAGCATCGTTTCAACGTAAAAGGTACTGCGCCGACGAAAGATTTTACATTCGCCATTTCCCTTTAGCTTACAAAGTTCTACGGAGATCCAGTCGAGAGAGGTTGTCACTCTTCTAAGTGCTGACAAAGGTCAGTGCTGCCTGGCTTTAAGAATTCTAATGAGAACTGCTGTTCAACCGACTGGGTTAGCGCGGATGCAATTTTAAAAAGAAAATATAATTCATATTTTAATCTCAAAAGACTCCGACTTTTAAAAGTTACGTGTTTTTTAAGGTATGCAAAGAAAACAAATTCCTTCAGACCTGTATTAAGAGCAAAATAACTAACTTAAGTTTTGCACAATTATTAAATAAACCCATTTAATTTGACTTCTTTAAGAAATAGCATCCCTGTAAAAAGAAAATTTGTGTACCAGCTGATAGACTGCGTTAAAGTTATCTACGAAATAATGCGAACAATATAAAATGAAATGCATTTTTTCGTGAAATATCACAAGGAATTAAAAAGTATAGAGTTAGCAAATGTCACGGTATTGGCTGTTTGAAAGGATCCTCCACGTTCTATGCATAGATAAAGATAAAAGAATGTCATAGACACTGTCTAGACTTTCATTTAATTTTAATATATTTCACAACTTAATGATTTTTAAATTTTAGCTACAATTTTTCTGCCACGTATTCATAAAATAATAAAGTTATATACCCTTTAAAGGCATTTTCACGTGAATTTTGTAAATAGAAGCTGTTTTCTATAGTAATATTTAATTTATTTCTCTCCTTTTATCTAGCATAAAAGTTTATCGTTGAAATTGTGCTTTCATTTTGGAAATCATATTTTATTTCATTTGGAAGTTATATACTAAATGCGTAGCCCAGGGGTTTTAGGCATTAGAGCAGAAGTTGGCGAAAATATAGTTTTCTGTTGTCCAAAAGATCCTTTAGCCGGCTAATGAAAAATAATTTAAAATGTAAAGTAATACTTAATCCTTTAGCTTAAAAAAATAATAATAATAAATAAATCCAAAAAATTTCGGTAAGTCCCTTTATCATAAAATTTAAATTATTAAGATCTTCAAATTTGTTTAAAATACTAATAATTAAATAACTCATGACACAATTTATAATCGCTAAATAATAATAAAAAGGAAATAATAACAAAATGACTTGCTGCAAATTGTTATCAAATAATTAAAATGGCTCTTTTTTATTTGAATTATCTCGCCAAAACTAACTGCAAGGTGGCAAAGTGGTGCCACCTTCTAAAAAGGAATTCCTGCAAATCGGTCAAAAATCTTAATCGGTCAAAAGTCTTAAAATTACCGGTCTTTGTTAAATTGCGGGATTTACAGAGCCTAACATTGATGAAGCATGAGCAAAAACTTACTTTAGGCCGCAATTTTCTCATAGAAAAAATGGTGCCAGAGGACCCCTTTCAAATGCAACAAGTTAAAAGCATCTTATTTCAAAAGCACTGGAGATTGGGTCATAGGCCAATCAGTGGCGTATGCAGACATCCTTCAACGGGGGGGGGAGGGGTTATAGGCATAACTTTGTGTTGAAATGCGTAATACTTAAGCTAAAAATTCAAAATCTATGGACAAAAAATTATGATTTAAAAAAATTGTGACGTGGAGGAAGGGTGAATCCCCACCCCACCACCCACCTTTGTTTCCACCACTGAGGCCAATAACATTTTACGAAGACAGAAAATAAATGTAATTTTTGTTATTTAAAATTTTTTAATACATAATAATTGTTGACTTAGAATTATTATTACTCTTTAAAAGGACATTTTCGCAAATTAATTCGCTTATGAGTAATATAGACAAATAGACAGTCTAAAGGATTACTTTTTCGCATTTTTAAAAAACTCGTCAAAAAAGTATCAAACTTAAGTACAGTGCTCGAACAAAGCCTGATTGAAAATGCATTCTCTGGACTTTCTGATCGAACAAAAAATATATTTTACATAACTAAAAAAATACATTTTTTTGTACTTTTATGCAAAATTTTATTTATTTATTTTCAATTAATAGCATTCTCTTGTCCTTTCCAGATCCAGACGAACAATCTAGGCTCCTAAAGCGAGTATACAGACACAGGCTGACTAGAAAACTATATATACTCGTATATACGCTCCCCCGCATTTAAAAAATCCATTTATAGATTAGATATATACAAAATAAGCTAAATCTCAGCAAGGTATTTCTACAGATTATTAAGCTTTTTACAGATTCAAGATTTTTACAAATTATTAAGCTTTTTTTTCCCCTTCTTCTTTCTCCAGTTACGATTAATTGTTCTCTTGGTGAGACTGTACTTATTCCTTTAAAAAGTCCTCCTTTATATGTATCTCCGTCTATATGTACGGCAGTTTTTATTCCTTTTTTCTTTTTTACTCGTTATACCCTAAATTGAGTTAAACCAACAAATGTTTCCTTTTAACAAATGAAACAGTATCCAGCATTAAGAAGTATATTCAATCCCTTCCCTGAAAGTGTAAAAAATTCCTTTTTTTAACTGTGTTACTTTGAGAAAGAGTCGATGTTTATACTATATAAATGAGTAAATACCCAATTTCTTAGTCGGTAGAAGACTGGATACTGACTCAATCGAAAGTTGCCTGTTTTAATTCCGCTAGCAATTCTCTGGACGAAATTTCGCATTAGGTGGTCGTGTTTTCGAGACAAAGAGAGCAGACACCTTCCTATCTGTTACGCAGTATATACGACAAAGATTTTTTTTTTTTTTTTTTTGGAAAATTTATAATTGTAGCATTTGTCATGAGTATTTTCAGCACTTGAATGCTATTAATTTCAGACAACAACTTTTGTCTACACAAGAGATCGCGTTTCACTTAACAATGTCAAAAGTCGCCAAGATTTGCCATTTTTGGCGACTGATCTTCCAGATTGGCACCAAGCAATAATTCAACAAAACTGAACCCAACGTGGCGATATCTCCTATATTTGGCGATAAGCTTCCAAAACTTACTTTTTATTTCTATGGGAATATTAATTAGCGTCTATATTAGTGTAAATAGAGATAAAATATAGTTGAAATATGCAAGCCGATGATTCTAAAAACAGTTTTAGTAATCGACTTTAATATAGATTTCAATTCTGAGAATTTATTTATGAAATAAGTGAGACAAATACAGCTCTTCAGTGCATATTTAAATTATGAGAGTGTTTCAGATATTCTTTCCTTTTTTTTTTCTTTCTCTAGATAGTATATTATCTTGAAATTAACATACTCAACACTTCCATACATAAGGCCAAAAGCATTGATTATCAAATACTTTCCAATACAATCTTATTTACGCTCTCATTATTCACATATCTTTACATTTCTAGATAATCTTCACCTATGGATGGTATCAGTTGCTCACAACTGAAACAGGAATTTGGAATTAAGCTTTCATTTGAAAAATTATTTAAAAGTACGTATTTTAATTGTCGTTTTTAGGTATAATAGTAAAAAGAGAGATTTTTCTTTGAGATGTGAGATTTATGTCAGGTCTGAAGAGGCTAATTCTACAAAACTACATAAATTATTTGCATGAACTTCTTGTAGAATACATCAAGAATACATCAATATCCTCATTTACTCTATCCTGAAATCGCATCTGAAATATAATTCACGTTCAGGTCGATAATACGAGCGTGTGAAATCTTTTCAGCTGTCACTGTGTGGTACTGGGACATGTATCTATCTATCTATACAGCTGCAGACAGTTAATTTAGAGCACGACTGATTTCGCAATCAAGAACGGAATCGTTACATTCATCATTCAAAAAAGGGAATGATGGGAAGTTTTTAGAATAGTATGAGCGAACAGTTTTTCTGGTTTCTAAAAAAGGAAGAAACGTTCTCGTCGCCTTTACCGTCTGAGCGGCTCAGACGTAAAAATCAGTTTCAATGTGTTCCAGTTTTCATTTCAAAACGTCATCACTTTTTGGTAACTAAAGTACAAGGATATCATAAATTTTTTCCTAACTTTGAAGATTGAGAGCGATATTTAGAAACTGATTTTCTTTTAGTAGTTGTTGCTTTCATCCGAATTCATCATTTTTAGAATGTAAAAATTGTTTGAACTCATACAGTTATTTTGCAAAGGGGATGATTTTCAGCTCGTAGCAATTTGTGCACTGCTGATTCCCAGCAGGCATTAAAAAAAAAAAAAAACGATCAGAGAAGTATAATCTCTGTACACTAACGGGAATCTGTGTTGTCTTCACTGTTCTGCAATATGATTGAGCCATTATCACTAAAGTTTAGGTTTAAAAAATGATACTATCCATACGATCCATAATGATACTATCAAGCCCATAAATGATACGCTCATACTATCCATAACTAGTTATTTATTTATTTTATTTGGGGTGGGTGCGGGATACATGAATATATATTTGTGTTCTAGGAAGATACTTTAAAACTGTATTGTAAGTATAATAGGTATACATAATAACAGATACAATAAAATCTTCGAAAGTTGTCCACTTGACATTCCCTTTTAGGGGTATCTATCAATCTGATTGGTACTTTCTGTTCCTCAGAAAAGTTTCCATTATAGGGAGGTTATACTGAAACATTCATTCTCCTTAAATGATCGAATCGAATACGTTATAATTTAAATATCACCCTTACGCATACAGGGTGTCATTATCTAACAGTCTGCAGTAGAAATTAGTCATACAAAACTGGCATTTTTGGAATCGCTTAATAAAGATAGGAGGATTTGCTTAGAAAAAAGAAAGAAAACATAATGCTGCTGGAGGGCATGTTATGTTGATATATCGCAAATTTAGACACGCAACAGAAGCAATCACAATAGAAATAAGATCCTTAAGAATTTTTTAATGTTTTGTTACAATTTCAACTTGATGTCGAAAATATATTCACTGTTTTTTTTATAAAGGTTTTGAAACTGATATGCCATCTGGTGATAACATTCGGAATCCCACTCACTGCGAAAAATTCCTATCAGGAGGGGGGGGGGGGAGTATTTGCATGTTTTATAGAGGTTTTGAAGTTGATAAGAAATCTGTTGTAACGTTTCGAACGACTCCCCCCCCCCCCGCAAAAATTTTTGATGTCTTAAGTGATTCACAAACTGGTCTCAGCTTTCAAAGAAAGTCTTATTTGTGAACAACTTATATATATACGGCTTTCTATTTCATTTTTAATGAGGGTATTGTTTTAAGTCATTCCTCTGAAAATAGTTCGGCTCATGAAGATTTCCAAGTTGGGAGCGTTCGGTCTTTTATTCTTATATGAACCCTATAGTATTTTAAAAAGTACCGTTCCATGTGAAATACAAGGGTGTTTTTTAAAAGTGAGTATACTGAGCTTTTAAAAGGGTACTTTTTAAAAGGATATACTAAAAGTGAACTAGTATTTTAAAAGTATATGTATAACTAAGAGAAAAAAAGGTATATCTAAGAGAACCTTCCATAACCCTTTGAGGCGCTGGGCTTTTGCAGCAGCTGGCTTTTGAAGGCTGGCAGCTGCTTCAAAAAAAGGTCTTTAGATCTGTGGCACGCGATGAACGTTTCGATCGTCCGCCATCTTGCTGGTAGTTAAGTCGAGCGATGACAACGGCTGCCCTTTTTTCAGCATTGGGCAATCTATCCAGCTGTTCTCGCATTCTTCCATTTTTCAGCAAATATTAGTGCTGTTAAAAATAATCGTGAAAATTTTTTTGACGGGAAATGACGTGCTAAAAAGTAAAGGATTCTCGTAGAGCTATGTCACCCGCAACTATTTTTATAGAATTCAAATCTATTCTTCGCGACTGGCAACAGTCAAAACGTCAGAGTTGGTGTTCCCAGAGCGGGAACACTGCGCGTTAAAGGGTTAACTATGAGAAAAAAAGGACCTACTTCTTCATTATTTTGAGGTCGTCCATCGTACAGCAGAGTTGTATAGACCAAAAAACAAAAAAGGATATACAAATAAAGTGCCAGCAAATTAAAGTGTGCGTAATTCGTAAATGATTGGTATAGATAACATTGCTATGTGGCAAGCCGCGGCTAAATAAATGGCAATTAGGACTTTCTTTCCTATACAAAAACAGACAAATCTGGAAAACATTCCCATTGTCATCCCTTTTTAATATGGATTATTGTTTTTAAGCAATTTATAAAATATTCGCTGAGACATTCCCCAAATAGATGAGTCTAATTCACTTGTCATTCTTTTCCACAGCGACATGATCAAATGCATTCTCTAGAGCTGACAGAAAAATGTCATTTTATAACTTGAAAAAGTGCCAAGCTGCTCAAGTCTCTAAATATTTTTTTTCTAAAGTTAAAAAAAAAAAAATCCCCCCAAAATATCCCTATTGAAAGAATAATCTATAGTATATTTTAAGCATAACAGACTAGAAAAACAGTTACAGAATCATCTCCGTGGATAAAAATGTAAGTTTGAACATGAACTCTTAAATGTACTTTTACTTTAAGTTAACCCTTTAGTGCGCAGTGTTCCCGCTGGGGAACACGAAACTCTGAAGTTTTGACTGTTGCCAGTCATGAAGAACAGGTTTGATTTCTATAAAAATAGTTGCGGGTGACATAGCTCCACGAGAATCCTTTACTTTTTAGCACGTCATTTCCCGTCAAAAAAAATGGTCACAATTATTTTTAACAGCACTAAAATCTGCTGAAAAATGGAAGAATGCGAGAACTGCTCGATAGATTGCTCAATGCTGGAAAAAGAGCAGTCGTTGCCATCGATCGACTTAACTACCAGCAAGATGGCGGACGATCGAAACGTTCAGCGCGTGCCACAGATCTAGTGACCCTTTTTTGACGCAGCTGGCACAGCCACAATTGAATATCAAATTAAAGAAAAACATTCAAAAATAACCTTTAAACAACGTTTTCCTTTATGTGGGCAAACACTGTCAAATGGACAATTACTGTCTGGTTTACCCTACATCCTCACAAACAGAATTTAGTATTATCATTTTGTTAACAGAATTGTTAATTTCGGATGGAAAGAGGAAGGGATGGAGTCCAGATCTCTGACAGCATTCTCCGGCTGTATCTCTGTTTTCTTACATTTACTTCTAGGCTCACAAATTTATTTCCACCATCTCTTACCGTATTCGTTTACCACAGAGAAAAAAAAAAGCATGCACAGGAACTTGATTCCAGTGTACATCTACGTCTAACAAAAATCTTCTGCAGCAAACATTTATTAAAAGCGAGGGTTCCATATCTGTAAACAAGGCATTAAACATACAATGAATTATTAGTCTAGTCACTTGCTGACAAATCAGTTTGTTGCATTGCTTTTCTCAACAAAAGCAGCATTAGGAGGGAGACGGGAACGGTTTAGAGGAGATGACAAAACGAGAAATGCCCGAAAGATTAATCATGTCACATACACTAATGGATTATAAATTTGTTTTTATTCTAATTATTTGTTTGCGACGTTTTAGCCGATAGCTTTTTTATCCACGAAAAACATTTATCGATCTCTTTAATTTGTTTCGCCATTAGATGTTAATAGAAATAAGTAATAATAATTAGTGTTTTTACTGGTAGAAAATTTATTTTTTTTTTTAATTTTTTTTTTCTCATAAACCATGTATTACGTTCCGATAGTGATTTGTATTCGCTAATTTAGAAAATTACTAAATTTTATATTGTTTAAAGTAAACATTGATTTTCATCGCCATTAGGTTTGAACACAGGGTCATTTTCTATAAGTTTTTAAAATTAATTTCAAACTACTCTTGTAAAATTATATTCTTTCATAAGGAAATACATGTAGTCTAAAAAATAATATTTTAATCTGTCTGAAATTTTTCCAGCATTGGATTTCATGATCAGGTCTTTCTTCATACATTTATTGAACGCATTTTAAACTATAACAGCTATATCATAATTGACTAGTAAATTATATTTTTAATGTATGACACTTGTGTAATTTTTACTTTAACATTTGTGTTAAGTAATATAATTAGTTTAGTCAACTAGCCTTTTCGTTTACTCAATAACATATACAGGTTTCCATTTCGGAAAGGGGCGATCCAATATTTTAAACCTTATTGTTACTAGAGTTAATACAATTGTTTCAAAATAACTGTTCTTTTAAATTAATTGCTTTACATTTTCGGAGGGGGCCCGGGCCCCTCAGCAGCCCACTTAAATACGCCACGGCATTTACTAGAAATAAAACACAGTACTATATGGGTTTTCGCCGAGATGATTTCTGCATACGTTTGGCACCAAGTAGGTAGTATATGTTCCATATCGTGACTGAAATATTTCCAGCAGTAGAGTGTAGTAATTTGGTGACACAACCGGTATGCCCGATATCGAATCCTAAAGTTTGTCTTTCGTTTGCTGCGAAACACATGTTTTGGAGTTTTCCATGTAGTGGAAAATCAAGGAATGCCTTTATTGTTTTTTCTGTTTCAAAATATTTTTATTTATTTATTCATTTTTAATTCGTCTCATTCCATTAAGGCTGTTCTTTTAGAAAATCATAAACCAACTTTTGAACATCTTTATAAGGAATTTAATTGAGCTAGATACTCGAAAAAATTTAGAATGCCTTGTATAAATTGTAGTGTGAAATCTTACAAACAATGAGCCCATAAGAGGCATCAAACACGCACTGCCCATTACACCAGTCAACAACAAAATGTTTTTGTGGGGAGTTTCTGTTCTCATGCTTAAATTCTGATTCTAGACATTGAAAAACACTTAAATTTTCATTTTAAGTTCTTAAAGTTTGCTTTTGTATGATTTATGTCGATAAGTATATTTTAATTTATTTCATAAACGAAAGATAGCAGCACTTTGATTAACCCGAAGTAAACTGTATTATTATTTGAAACTCTGTAGTATTGCTTGTAGTATTATTTGTAATATTATTATTTGTTTGTATTATTATTTGCTCATGCGAACATAAAAGAAATACGGAAAATATTTACTTTTAGACATTAATTTCTTATTATTTTACATTTATGTTATTGTTTATCACAAATCTTGAATAAAGAAGTCTTTTATATCCAGCAAAAACTTTTTTGATCAAAATTTAGAGTGGAATTATATATATATATATATATGTTTTAAGTTTTTAGCAAAAATCACTATATATATATATATATATATAGTGATTTTTGCTAAAAACTTAAAAATTGTTTTAACTTCTACAAAATCAAATTTTCATTAAAAAAAAATTATTTTCCTTAGTTTTGGCGTAGGAGAAACTAAAATTTAACATGTAGAAGTCAGACCCAAAAAACGCGTTGACCGGTGTTATTGAAGGAAATTTTTGTGCTGATGAATTTATTCTCGTGAGACGTACTGTTATTGTTAGCGCATCTTATATTTGGTGAAAAAGTATTATTAATTTTTTCGAGTGTTTAACATCATTGATTTGTTTTTAAAGCTGTTCAAAAATCCTGCAAACGACAGTCTTTTTTTCAAAAGGATTTCTTAAGTGTTATCCAGTAACTCAATTTTTTTTTTTTTTTCCTGTTTCCTTCAACGATATTCTTAAACCACGTGATTTATTGGACATTTTCGTAACTATCGGAGTCTACACATTTCAAAAATAGAACAAAAGAAACACTTTTCCAGACTTGATAGCAATTAACTTCAAATTCAGTCAGGATATAGACCCACCACCACCAAGGGCATCTGGGCGTCCTCACATTCACAAAATGGAGAAATATCACAACATTTGTGATATTTCTCCACCTCCTTCCTCCGTCCCCTTCACCCCATTCCAAAGAATCAATCTCCACCATGCCTCTCTTTTCTCGTCGCTTCTTTGACCATTGTTTCAGGAGGGGGGGGTGTCGGCGCCACACCATGCCCCCCCCCACCACTGGCGCCAAATGCATAGGAGAGAGAGAGAATGTACACTAAAAATAATAACACAGAGAAATAAAGAATAAAATTACCCCCGTCTACATCCCAAATTCTCATAGTCGAAATGACTGCTAATTTGAAGTTAAATTTGAGAATTTACTCTTAAAATTGGGAAATGGAGAATACTCTATGCATGGGGAGCTTTAGGCATGGGGAACTTTATGCATGGGGAGTTTTATTTATTTATTTATTGACGATTTATCACAATCTCATTTTTATGTCCGATTTTTGAAAAAATATTTGGGTAAATTCTAAAGTAAAATTTAAATATTATTTAATCGGATTTCCTATTTTAACCCTTTGACGCTCGGTGTTTGAGCCGTGAAACCACCTTATTTTCGCGCTCTCACTGAAAGTCGCAAAAGATATGATTAAATGGTTCCAACGCTCAAAAAAATGCAGCCGTTGCCATCGATCCATTTAACCCTTTAACGCTCAGTGGTCCCGCTCTGGGAACACCAAACTCTGACGGTTTGACTGTTGACAGTCACGAAGAATAGATTGGATTTCTATAAAAATAGTTGCGGGTGACATAGCTCCACGAGAATCCTTTACTTTTTAGCACGTCCTTTCCCGTAAAAGAATTGTCACGATTATTTTTAACAGCACTGACATCTGCTGAAAAACGGAAGAACACGAGAACAGCTGGATAGATTGCTTTTTTGACGGCAGCTGGCTGTTCCCGGCACAGCCAGCTGCTTCAAAAAAGGGTCTCTAGATCTGTGGCACGCGATGAACGTTTCGATCGTCTGCCATCTTGCTGGTAGTTAAGTCGAGCGATGGCAACGGCTGCCCTTTTTTCAGCATTGGGAAAGAGTTGCGCCTCAAAGGGTTAACTACTAGCCAACAAGTTGGTCGATCGAATCGCCTGTCTGGCACCGCAGAACTAAAGAAGTTTTCCGACACAGCTGGCTGCGCTGCCGAATAACCAGCTGTGTCAGAAAACCGCCAGCAGTGTCAGGTGTTGCTGGTAGTTAAATGGATCAATGGCAACGGCTGCACTTTTTGATCGTTGGGCATGCTGTCCAGTTGGTCTTCCATATTAATGTGTAGATAGTTGCGCTTCAAAGGCTTTAAATGTGCTATATGCAAGTAAGATATTTGAAAAACTATTTAAATTATGAACTTACTAGCGGCTACCCACGACTTCGTCCGCGTCGGCTTTAGAATTAGGTCCCGAGAGAAACGAAGCATGTGTGAATAACAAATATGTTTGCGACTAAAGAAACTGCATTCAAATATTATTTGCCTTTTACTTATTTTAAATGAAGTATCATGCATGGTAGTATACTTCATTTAAAATAACAATGTAAAATTACTAAATTTAGATTTTTTTCAGGCATTTGGCGAATAGATACAGTTACGACAGTATTTGCGAACTGTTTTGAGTGTTCTTGTAAAAGAAATATTTATGCTATGTGCATGAATTTTAGCCTATGTTAATCAGGAATAGTGCAGCTTTCTATTAGCGAAAAAGTTTTAGAATCGGTTCTATAGTTACAGAGATACCCAAAGAGTGTAATGTATTAGAATTATTTTGAGTGTTCCTGTAAAGGAACTATTTGCGCTACATGCATTAATTTTAGCCTATAATACTCAAGAAGAGTGTAGCTTACTATCAGTGAAAAAAGTTTTGGAATCGGTTCAGTACTTACAGAGATACACATAGAGCGTAATGTAATTCTTATGAGTATCCCTGTAAAAGAACTATTTGTGATATATGCATAAAAGGTAGCCTATAACACTCAGGGTCCCCCCAGTGTCTAAGAGGATCTGCTCTCAAACCTGGAAGGCGGGAGGTTCCAGGTTCAAACACCGGTCGCGCCTGTCGACCTAGCCGCTCGCAGTTTTCAGTGTTTTTTTCAAAAACCTCGCGAAAATACGGGCTAGGATCCCTTAGAAAATTCCACACAGAGGAATTCTCCATATACACCTAGGACCCTATAGGCCTAGGACCATATAGGCCTAGGACTTTCAATCAGTGAAGAAAGTTTTAAAATCGGTTTAGTTGCTACAAAATTTCCATAGAGCGCAATGCATTAGCATTATTTTGAGTGTCTTTGTAAAAGAATTATTTATGCTATATGCTTGAAAGGTTGCCTGTATGTTAATCCAGGGCATAAGCTATCTTTATTACAAATTTTTCCAACCATTTTTGTGCGATTCAGTCAAAAACATCCAAATACATAAACGTACACATTTATATTATTTGTAGGATTTGGAAATTTACTACCTTTAAGAAACACATCTGGACTTTTCTTGGTACTTACCTATTATCCCGGCGGTCATTCCCGCCAAACTGTTTTTTCGTCAAATGAGTTGCCAAACTGTTGCCAATCGTATTCAAAACCATTAATAATTTCATTTGCCAGGCATTTATCTAGGCAAAAAATCGCTCGTCTTGGCGGACGGCCGGGATAATACTAAGTACACTTTTCTTTATTTATGCTTTTTAATTTGGCGTAAAATCAACATAATTTCCATACCAATTTATGTTTTCCAAATGCATGTGATTTTGCAAATAGAATTTCTGCTTTATTTCAAAAGCATAAATCATTTTGTGCGGGCGATAAAAAGGTTTTTAATTAATAGTTAGAAAAGTAATTAAAATTTCCGAGCCTCAGGTACACTTTACCGAAGTCATGGGTCCAGGCATGCTCAAATTTTCAAAGCTCTGCTTTCTGTAGATTTGTCTGGAGAACATTCATTTTTATTATTAGAGATAGATATATTTGGCATAAAAATGGCATAATTTCCGTATTATTTAATGTTTTTCAGATGCACGTGCTTCTTTATTGAAGTAATAGCATTCTTGTTAGCTCAAAACATGAATCATATGATACGGGCGAAACTCGCCAAGCATGGCAACGTAAAAACGGTTTTTAATTAATAATTAAAAAAGTAATTAAAAATCTAAAATTCTAAGTAGCCTATAACCAACTCCAGGGTTCCATCTATATCTAAACCGAAATGCATCCTAATCGATTCAGCGGTTTAGGCGTGAAAGCGTCATAAAGAAACAAACAAACAAACAAACAAACTCACTTTCGCATTTATAATATTAGTTAGGATGATATAATTTTTCTCCCACATAAAGTTTTCTCTAATCAACGAAATAGACTCGAAATAGGAAGTTGGAATGTGTAATACACACACTCTCACACACACACACATATATATATATATATCTTTGAGTTTGTAAAAAATTTTCATGGTAATTTCAAACTTAACACCGCAATATCAAAGAACTTTAAATGTTTAACTTCGGATTGTTAATTTAAATATCATGTTTCGTAAACTGTAAAATCAGTGAAGATGTAGGAAATTACATTTGTGATATTCTGCACGTAGCGGACCAATAGATTTTCAAATAAGGTCTAATGAAAATAATATTTTTAATATGTTCCATTTAATAATAAACAGAAGTAATTTTTTTACTATACAGGATAGTTTCATAATGACTAACCTTAAAAATGTATCATTGCTGCATCCATTGACTTTTTTTTTTTTTTAAATCTAAATATTGAGCAACATTTTCTCTAACTTTCAACTTTTAAGATGGAACTCTCCCGTTAAACAAGATTGTTTTGGAGGAATACTTTTAATTTGTTTTCCGCGTCATATTCGCACTTGGATTTGTACTTGGATAATGTTTACAAAGTTATTCACTGATCGCTTTAATCCTTTAACGAGCAGTGTTCCCGCTCTGGGAACACTGACGTTTTGACTGTTGCCAGTCACGAAGAATAGATTTGATTTCTATAAAAATAAATGCGCATGACATAGCTTCACGAGAATCCTTAACTTTTTAGCACGTCATTTCCCGTCAAAAAATGGCCACGATTATTTTTAACAGTACTGACATCTGCTAAAAAATAAATGCGAGAGTAGCTGGATACATTGCCCAACACACAGCCAGCTGTATTCAAAAACATAGTCTCTAGATCTGTGGCACGCGATGAACCTTTCGATCGTCCGCCATCTTGCTGGTAGTTAAGTTGAGCAATGACAACGGCTGCCCTTGTTTCAGCATTGGGAAAGGGTTGCGCCTCAAAGGGTTAACAGAAAATCGTTTTTTTTTTGCATAACTTTTTAACTGTTTGTATGTCTCATGTCCCAGACAGCACAGCAAACTTGCATCAAACTTGCAGCAAGCTTGATTTATCAAGTCACTAAGCTGGAATTAAGCTTGAAAATTTCAAGCGTGGAAGCTTAATGCAAGCTTGAATCAAGTGTTCTAGTTTACACATGCCCAGCTTGCATTAAGCTTGACATTTCAAGCTTGAATCAAGCATGACATTTCAAGCTTGAATCAAGCATGTCATTTCAAGCTTAAAAAAATTTCCTAAATACACGGGGCGCCGGTCGGCGACATATTTTACTTTGCCACGCATTTTCCTCCTCTACGCTGAAATTTCAATTTAATTTAATCTGTTTCCATCGAGTGTTCGTGGCTGTAATAGAACCCGGGACCTTTCGGTTGAGAGTCGAGCTCGCTGTCCGTTCAGCTACTAAGCTTCACGCAGATATGACTATAGTTTGAAGTGACTTATCACGCCGTTTTCTTGCCAGATCAATAAGTGGGCGATGTGTTATTTGTTTCTTTTATTTTTTCCATGGGATGCATCAAAATTAAAATAATGTTATGTGTGATTCAGCGACTCTACTAATATTGAAATAAACATACTATAAACTTAAGAGCAGCACACGTTTTAAAATTTTCAGTACCGCAACACTCATGAGCAATACTGCTGGCCAAAATCGAGACAAACGACTGATTTTGAAATCAATTTCGTATATAATTGTATTTTATTTTGAAGAATTTCCATATTTGGAAATATAGAATGGGTTTACTTACTTAACACAAATTTTGTGTTAAGTAATCTGAAATCAAAGAAACAGATAGTTAAACGTTACTTCGAAATGCTATATCACAGTTGCTAACATGTATGAATACAAACACTTTAGTCATTTTTGTAAATATTTCTTAAAATAACAAATAATTGAAAAATGTTGCTATTTTTTAACGCTAAAAATTCTCTGTACAAATGTGGTTAGTTATTTTCCCACACATTGGTATGCTATATCGATATAGAGCATTTCGAAGAATTAAAAATAAGTTTAAATTACTTTATACAAATGTAAATTTGAATTATTTTCATTGTTCATACTTTATAATTAAAAAAATAATTTAACTTCTGAATTTTTTTTAATCTTTTGTAATTTTATTTTAAAGCTACAAAAGTGTGAGATGTAAGATTTTTGGGCCCTAAAATCTGTAGGCCCTGGGCAGTTGCCCCGTTTGCCTTGCCGGTAATATGGCACTGGTAATAAAATAAAACACATCTTTTACGAACTTTCAGCAAATTTGAGGACGCTAGACAATTAATGTTCATTCTCTTTCACAGATGGTGCCATCACTGCGCACTTTGAAAGCTAAAATCGCTTTAAGCTTGCTGCAAGCTTAAAATGAATTGAACTGTCAAGATTGCATTAATACGTCAAATTCAAGGAAGTGTCAAGCTTGATTTAAGCTTATGTGCTGTCTGGGGTAGAGGGACAAGGAATTTTGAGAAACTACTAAACGTTCTATCGGATGCTATTTAATGATATTTTTAACCAAATAATATGTTGAGACTATGTTTTTCTCAAAGCTCATTCTAAAGTTGTAAGAACTAACAAAGATGGAGTATCATTGAATGCAAGACACATAATTTGTGCCCCTCTTTTTTTTTTTTTTTTAAAGAATTTGCCATGTCCTAAGAAATTTCAGTAGCAGGTGTGTGTGTGGGGGGGGGATCTGGATATATACCCCCGCCGGAAATTTTTGGATTAGTGATTACAACATTTATGCCGTGCAGAAATTCCGTCTATTTATAGACATATAAGTTCATATCCCTCCCCCCGAAAATTTTTCCTGGCTACTCGCCTGGTCAGTAGTACCATGAAAATTAATAAATTGTTTGCAAATTTATACCTCAGTTAGTAACGATCTATTTTGTATAAAAAAAGTTTATCCGAGTTTTTCATTTATGTTACGTAAGCTCAGTTTATATAAACTCCAGTGGCGGATTAATACAAGTTTCTCGAGGGGGGGGGGCTTTCGCCCCCTCCCTTTGATCCGCCCTTGATAAACTCGATAAATAACTTTAACTGAACGATAATAACTCTTAAATCTTTCGTTTTCTTCTCTTCAACAGATGACGTTGTTAAAGTAAAACTTCTTTAGTGGCGACTCGGGAGTAACTCAGATTTTATTTTCTGATGGAAGTAACGCTCAGTAAAGGAAGTGACGTATATGTCATACTCCACGCCAAGCGCGCCCCGAAAAAGAAGAACCTGTGAAAAACCTGCCTTTTGGACCTGCTATTGCCGTTCCCCGAATTCATCGTGTAAAAATACCTGGAACCTGTTAGGGAAAGAAACAGCGAGAAAAACAGTCAAGAGCCGTATGTTTGAGACATCAATCTTTATTTATATATCAATAAGCGTTTTGAAGGTACATCCAACATAATATTTTACATGTACATCCCAACCTCACATGTAATCAAATCTCGTGATATATAGTAATTACTGGCTTCAGATGTGTTTTAATTACATAATTGTCTTAAAATACTATTTCGTAATGAATACAGGCAATAGTTTCGTGACGAAGTGATATTATTATTTGTCAAATGCCAGTTAAGTTGGCCGTTAGGCCATTAAACTCCGTTAAACTCCTAAATATTATGTATGTCATGTGTGTTATTATTTTGCCCAAAGCTGCATTTTAAGAAATGTTAGTAAATTTAGTAGAATGTTGTTGTGTGAATGCAATATTTATAATGATATATATACTGTAATGATATATATATTTATATATAGTAATGATATGATATATATATTTAAAATGATATATATACAACGGTTTAAGAATACGGGTATGTAACATCACAAAGAAACAAACACTGGCTGCAAACGGTTTAAGAACAAAATAAAATAATAAAAAATGGACACTCCGGGCTTTCTAACCCAACCTCAAGACGGAGCAAGCAACGCTTTAATATGGAGATGGAACACCACAAAGAAACGGACCCTGGCTGCTATCAATCCCAAACAATAGACAGAACCTGCAGTTTAAATACACAGATACAGAATAATAGTTCGAAACCTACCAGCAGACGAAAACAACGCTTAAGAATACTGTGATAGAAAAAAAAAAAAATTACACTATCTGCATTCGAACCGAACAAAAAGAAGAAAACACCAGTTAAAGAACACCGTTAAAGTATAATACTAGACTATGGACATTCCCTCATTCAAACCCAACCTCCAGACGGAACAATGGTATAAGAAAACAGTCTAAGAATAATACTACAGCATGAACACTTCCTGGATTCTAAGTAATTATCATGAATTACCTATGATTCTTTCTGGAGATTTTAATGTTAATTTTCCCTCTCAAGAATATCAGCCGTTAGTTGATTTTTTAAAAGAAAAATTTGATCTAACTTTGAGTAGTTCTCGACTTCAATCAACAACGCGTTTCGGTACAACGATAGATGCTGTATTTTCACGAAAATTTAGCAAATTTAGAGAGTAAAATTTATGTTCATATTATTGTTACCACAAACCTATAATTTCATACATAAAAAATTATGATGACATTCAAGTACCTATTTCCAATGAATAATATGAATATAACATTTATATAATCCTTGTAAAGTACATGAATAATAAATTAAATTATGATATGGTATTTATTTTATAATTTAAAGTTTAATCATTTCAGTGATACGTGTCGTAAACGTCAAATAAGTTTTACTTCAACCGCGCGTAAAGATTACACGCACGCACTTTTTTTATATTCAATGCAACTGGCACACTTAATTCCTAACCTGTCCAGTCTCTTGATCTCTGGCTATAATTAAACAACGAAAGTTTTTTACACATTTTCGTAACTATATACTAAAAATCCGAAAGAATGACTCCCATCTGCAAAACAATTAACATCGGTCGAGATAGGACCTCACCATCCAAGGGCATCTCTGCGTGTCCTACCTCTCATTCACAAAATGCGTGGGATGCCACGGCAACATTTGTAAGATTTTCATCTCACTCTACCCCCCCCCTCCCCTTCCCCTTCCCCCCAGGAATCAATTCACTATACCCCCGCTTTTCTCAACGCTTCTTTGACCATTGTTTCAAAAGGGGGTCGTCGGCGCCACGAATATCGTACCCCACCCCTCCACCCCCTTGGCGCCAAATGCGTAGGGTGAAATTACTGAAAAAAAAAAAAAAAAAAAAACTGAAAACTAGGAATAAGGAATAAAACTTCTGTTTACGTCCGGAATTCTCATAGCTGGAATGACTGAAAGAGTACATCGGGAGTCTATGCTGATTTGATAATGAGAAGCCGGAAATGCACTTGAGAACCCCAAGCAGCTCTACAATTTCCAGTGTTAACCCTTAACGCGCAGTGTTCCCGCTCTGGGAACACCAAACTCTGACGTTTTGACTGTTGCCAGTCACGAACAATAGATTTGATTTCTATAAAAATAGTCGCGGGTGTCAGAGCTCCACGAGAGTCCTTTACTTTTTAGCACGTCATTTCCCGTAAAAAAATGGTCACGATCATTTTTAACAGAGCTGACATCTGCTGAAAAATGGAAGAATGTGAGAACAGCTGGATAGATGCCCCAATGCTGAAAAAAGGGCAGCCGTTGCCATCGCTTGACTTAACTACCAGCAAGAGGGAGGACGATCGAAACGTTCATCGCGTGCCACAGATCTAGAGACCCTTTTTTCGACGACAGCTGGCTGTGCTCGCGCAGCCATTTGCGTGACCAGTTACGTGACCATTGTGCGCGCAACCATTTCCGGGATAAAAGGGTCTCTAGATCTTACTTAGATACTTAAAAAATGTTTCAATTCATTAGATGTGAAGTTAGTATCATTTCCTGTAAGAAGAACGTATGTTGCAAAAATCCTGAGCCACCTAACCTCTCAGCCCACGATAGAAGCATGTTTATAAACGGCACCAGTGTTTATAAACATGCTGCTATCGTGAGACTCAGGGATTAGCTGTTTCAGGATCTTTGCAACAGTATACAATGGGCCACATAGTTTTATACCTTGCTATTAACAAAAGCAGGGGGGCTAACTTTACTCTTTCTATAATCCTTTGAGGCGCAACCCTTTCCCAATACTGAAAAAAAGGACAGCCGTTGCTATCGCTCGACTTAACTACCGGTGAGATGGCGGACGATCGAAACGTTCATCGCGTACCACAGATCTAGAGACCCTTTTTTGACGACAGCTGGCTGTGCCCGCGCACAGCAATTTGCGTGAAAAAAGGGTCTTAAGATCTGTGGCACGCGATGAACGATTCGATCGTCCGCCATCTTGCTGGTAGTTAAGTCGAGCGATAGCAACGGCTGCCCCTTTTTTCAGTATCCGGAAAGGGTTGCGCCTCAAAGGGTTAATGGAATGGCCAGTTTGCCACAAAATTTACTCTAATAAGCGGGATATTCCTTTAGCCGATATTCCAGTAAGCGGATTTGACTGTAGAGGCATCTCTCAATGCAAACGAATTCACTGAACAGCCCGCAAGACTGTCTACTCGCCCACCACGTTCATTAGCACAAAGTCATCGCAATATTCCCTGTTCCCCCTGCAAGAGCCAAAATGCATGCATAAACAAGGGCGGACGGACAATCTGCATTGGGATCGCTATATTTAGCTTCAGGCCAATCGATTTCACTAAATTAAGTAAACTTCCTTAATCCACTTAATATTCCCCCTCTTCCCTTCTATATTTGGGGACGAGGGGATTAAGAATGACCGAGTACAAGCCCGAACCTTTCGGGGGGGAGATGCTGCTGGGATGAGGCAGAGGAATCTGTGGAAAGGTGTAGCACAACCCGAATGTTCTAAAACAGAACTCAGGCTTTGCTCAATTTATGCAAATTATGTATTTAATTTTCTATTTTATACAGGGTGTGCCAAAAAGGTGGTAACGGGCTTTAATTCTACATCTGTTAGCGAATAAGTGGGCAATGTAAATTCAAAATAAGGTCGTAAATAAGACACCGCTAAGAAGAAATTCCTATCGTTCATTTACAAATAGTTACGCTTTTGAAATTTCTATACAATCCCCTGGCAAAAAAGTACCAATTAGTAAAATATGCCCCATACACTAAAGATGTGATGAACGGAATTTCAGCCTTTCATCATAAAACGTCTCAGAGCCATCTTTAAACAAAGATGATCGGGAAGTTATTTATAAATTTGAATACCTCTGACAGTTTTTAGGATATAATTCTCAAATTTTGTAAATCCCCTCAATGGTGTATTGAGCATGTTTTATTAACTGGGAAAATTTTGATACAGGGGTCGCATACAAATTTAAAAAGTGTAACATATTGTAAATGATCGAGAGGAATTTTTTTTTTAAATCTTATTTCCAAACTTATTTTGAACATTCTTTCAATTCACATTGCCTACTTATTCTCTAACAGATAAAGAATTAAAGCCCGTGACCATCTTTTTGAGGACACCATGTATATGCTCACAGATACGTCTATTCACAAACAGAAGCCGCTTTCTTCGACAAAATCCAATTTTTGACCGGTCATATCTGCATTTTTTGTACTGCATAAATATATTTTTCAGGTTCTTCCTTTCAATTCTAGGTGCTTTTATTCAATTTCGGGTTCGGGTCCCATCATCGCGCGGGTGTCGATCTAACGGTCTGGAGTTTTGGTAAATTTTCTCCAGATGTAACGTGAGAACGCGTTAGAACCCTTTAGAAAGTCCTCCTGACCAAGGTACCCCATCCTTGGCATATCGCCCTAGCTTAGCGTTGCCATAATCACACAAATCACCAAGGCATGTGCCTTACCTATATGATAGCCTAGATACGCCTCTGTCCTTACTGGGTCGTTTTCCGAAGTCTACTCAGTGTTCTTGGGTGTCGTTATCTTAAAGCACATTTCAGTAATGAATAGAAAGTGCAAAAGTCCATTGGAGAGGCACCAAGTGACTTTATAGGTGTTTTATTAAACGGGATACATTTTATTCTTGTTTATGATTTTTTATTTGCTAAATCAACGGCAGTTGACTTAGACGATTGACTAGAGATTTTGTCCGTGAATAATTCAACTTTAAATAAACGTCAAAAATTGGTTCCTAATATATTTTTCTGGTACGAGAGAGAAATGATTTTCGGATTTACTTGAGATTTTTTCTATTTTTACTTTCCGAGCATGTACCATGTAAGGAAAGTATTGTAATCATGAAAACATTCGACTTCGAGATTTTGGTGTATTTACACGTTTTGAGGTCTTCTGAATTCATTTATGCTATTTTTACGAGATGTATGTATGTAGTGTGTGTGTGTATGTGTGTATGGAGTGAACACGATAGCTCCTAAACGGGGCATTCGATTGAGCTCAAATTCGGTATACATGTTATAAACTACCATCCTAAGACCGGTATTGATTTTGGTGTGTATAGGACTTATAGTTCTCCTAAAGGGCTACGATAAATCTTTCTTTTATGTTATGGCATAATGGCATATGGGGAGAAATTCTTGAAAGTGCGGAAGCGTTTAAACGGTGCATTCGATTAAGTTTCAATTTGGTATAAATGTTTGAATTATTCATCGATTAAAATTTATTTAAGTGCTTGGTAATGATCTTAATCGTAAGTGTTCGGAAAGTCGAGTGGAGTCACTCCAGATATTTTATTTTGTAGTTGCACCAAAAAGCTGCAATCATCCTGAATCCTTTTTGAGAATTTTTCAGTAGCCTCGCGAGGTAATTTTAAACGATCCTTTTCATCAGTTGAGCAATATTACAGTTACTTGAAGGCGCCTTGTCTTATCGAGTACTTCAAATTTCCATTTAGAGAACCTACGGAATTTTTATACGGTTTTCTACATTTCATTTTTCTTTAGACAGTATGCCATCGCAAAATCAAATGAGCTTCCGGTTTTAAATATTTTTTATAACTTCAAATCTTTATGAGTGAACTTACTGTCAGAGGTTCATCGAAGACATTCTTCGTTTTAAGGTAATGGATCTTTCCGACGGTGGATTTTTACTTCTTTAGCTTTATTTATTTATTTATTAGAGAGGTAGGGGATCGGAGACTTTACCTTTTTATCTGCTTCCAAGCTGTTTCGAGGTTTTTTTTTTTTTTTTTTTACATCCTGTTCTTTCAAATTTCATAGGTTTCAAATACTTTTTTTTGGGAGGGGAGAGGGGATGATGTAACAGTTGAAACCCTTATAAAATTCGCTGATATGAATATTCATCCACGAAAAGCGCAGTAACATAACCTTCGAGTCACCTATAAATTCATAGGAGCCATCTTCAAAGCAAATCTTCCATTCTACCTTCTATTAAAAACTAACAGTATGAGGCGATTATTCTGAGTTTACCAAATTTTTATCTCAAATTGCAAACTAGAAAAAGAAATATAAATTCCTTTTCATTAAGTGCAAATAACTCTCTGAGCATGCGCAAATAAGATCCAGTTAGAAAAAGCGTTATTATGCATAGTTTTCGCGTAATTTTCATTTCTTGTACGCATTGAACTCAAGTTTAAACCCTTTAACGCACAGTGTTCCCGCTCTGGGAACACCAAACTCTGACGTTTTCACTGTTGCCAGTCACTAAGAAAAGATTTGATTTCTATAAAAATAGTTGCGGGTGACATAGGTCCACGAGAATCCTTTACTTTTTTGCACATCACGATTATTTTTAACAGCACTGACATCTGCTGATTATTATGGATCAATCATGGGAAGCCTCTCTGATGGCAGAAGGCAGGGACGTACCCAGAAAAAAAATTCGGGGGGGGAGGGGGCTCCAAACCGTGAAAAAGGCGGAATTTTTCATATAAAATTTCATAATTATTATTTTGTTAACAAAAACTGAAATTTCGGGGGGTTCGAAGCCCCTGGACCACCCCCCCTGGGTACGTACTTGGAGAAGGGGGTCATATAGGGTTACACCTTTTCAATGATTGTAGCGAACAGGTCACTCAGAGATGAACTAAATCTTATTAAGACTCCCCGCCCCCCCTCACCTCATACGCAGGCATTTGTCTGAACTTGTGGAATGAAAGCAGCTTAACACTTTCGAAACTTTAAAAGGATTTCAAAGGTTTAGACCATAATCAAATGTGTGGTAAACTAACACAGTTTGCAGCATTTTATATCCCTTTAACGCGCAGTGTACCCGCTCTGGGAACATCAAACTCTGACGTTTTGACTGTTGCCAGTCACGAAGAATAAATTTGATTTCTATAAAAATAGTTGCGGGTGACATAGCTCCACGAGAATCCTTTACTTTTTAGCACGTCATTTCCCGTAAAGAAAAAATTGTCACGATTATTTTTAACAGCACTGACATCTGCTTAAAAATGGAAGAATGCGAGAACAGCTGGATAGATTGTCCAATCTTGAAAAAAGGTCAGACGTTGCCATAGCTCCACCTAACTACCAGCAAGATGGCGGACGATCGAAATGTTCATCGCGTGCCACAGATCTAGAGACCCTTTTTTGACGACAGCTAGCTGGGCGTCCGCCATCTTGCTGGTAGTTAAGTCGAGCGATGGCAACGGCTGCCCTTTTTTCAGCATTGGGAAAGGGTTGCGCCTCAGAGGGATATTCCTGCATGACAAAGCGATTGTGGACACCACGCTAAATTTTACTGCTAAGCCCAATCGATTTCACTAAATTAGGTAAACTTTCTTAATCCACTTAATATGCATTCCCCCGCCCCTTCCCGTCACTTCTATATTTGGCGTCGGGATTACGAAAAACCGGGACCCACCTGAACCTTTTCATCGGATACTGGGAGGCAGGCGGTTTAACAGAAAGGTGTAGCCGCCCACACCCAGACTTACTAAACGAATCCTTCCGTTCTTGTGGGTTTATAGTGATCGAGGCGCATTAATTTATTTAAGTTATAGAATTCCTAATTTTCATAACTAAACGCGTTGTTTCATCGTGTCTATCACTAGTAAGTGATTGAGTTAATTTAGATCGTTCATTTAGTAATATTAACACTTTGATTTTCTTTTAAAGCTTGTCTAGTTCGTATTACTTCGGTTTCGCATATTTTTTTTTTTCCTGTCAGGCTTCCGTTTTATGCTGCTTCTGTTTCAAAATCATTTAAGACCAGTGTCGTAGGAAAGAGGGGGGCTCGAGCCCCTCCATACTCGTAAAGGAAGAGAGAGCGTAGCTACAAATCAGCACAATAGGGTGCCTTTTTTAGTGTCCAGAATCTATAGAAACATATTTACCTTCCCCCCTTCCAAAAAAAAATATAGATATTTATATAAACTTACGCTCCCGTTAAACATTCATACATAATAACTAGAAAACAAAGCCAGTTGTGGAGACAATTACAAAGGGCGCTAAAAAAAACATTTGACGAAAGTATATCTACACTCAATATATCTTTGTCCACATAAAATAAATAACTTCGTATTCAATTTTTATTATATACCCAAATCGAATTTCATGCTCTGCTGGAAACGTGCGGAAACTTTTTGCATTCGAACGATTTGGTTTTGTGTAGCCCTTCTTATGCCAATGCTTCAAACGGGCGATAATTTTAATGAAAAAAAAAATTAAACTATGTTATCTGAAAAAACTTTTAAACAAACCGACTTCCCTTCAAAGCTCGATGGCCGTGACTTCAAATATAACGTCATTTTCACTTGAAATAGGTAATTTTGTCACGCGAATGATTGGCCTTTTTTTTTTTAACTCTCGGAAATAAAATGGAGCTGAAAATAGCAAAAAAAAAAATCGCTTTAAAATGAGGAAACGGGTAGATTTTCAGATTGTTCAAGGAGCGCAGGTTGTCTTCTATATTTTTATACGTAACTATAAAAAAATTCTTGTGGATCGTACAAACAGTGTAGATGTTATTGCTTTTTTCATTCTTAACTTTTTAATCTTCTTTGGAGTAATGGAGGTAAAAATTTTATATCTTGGATGAGTTGCAGAGTGAGTCAGGGATCAGCGTAACTATATAGTAGGATTGTAATGCTCGAGGTGATTTGATTTTTAAACTTGGTCATCGTTTGGTAGAGTGACAACTTCTCTCGCCTGGACTGCTGTAGGACCTTGTACGCTAAACAGAGCTGGTGCACGTAAAATCCGTTTTTTGTAATTAATAATTTTGGTATTTTTTAAAAATATTATTTGCTTTGTATTAATAAGAAATTTAGGCAAATTATAGGTTGCTCAGAAGTCATGAAGATCTATCAGTTATTTATTATATTTTGTTTCGTATATTTTTGCTATTAATCATTTAAAAATATTTCAAAACTGAAATTTGAATATATTTTCGAATAAGCAATAAGTTCTGTAAGCTTAGTTTATTTTTGTTATTAATATTTAATTTTGTTTGTGGTGATTTCAGTACACACTGTTTGTAATTTTAATTTAAAATCATTTAAAGTGTAGATGAAATGTGTTAGCTGAATTTTTAAAAAAGCAATGTTTCCTAATTATAATAATTACATTCTAAACTTTTTTTTTCATTTTATTGTAAAATTCTAGTTCTTTTATTTATTTGTTTTTCTAAGATAGTAATGCACATAATTAATAATAAAATCAGGACACATCTTTAGTATAGAGAAATATGCAGAGTAATTAATTTAAAAGAGTTTGATTTTTCTTATTACTCTTAAATCTGACGGATTTTGCAACCATTTCAACACTGAAGCATAATTTTGTTAACATTATTTAAGTGTGAAAGACAATTTCCAACACTGTTGCAACTTTATTTGTGAGGTAAAACAGACAAAGAGACGCACAATGTTACTTAATCCTGTGATAATTTTATTTTTGAAAAACATAATTTATTCAAATATTTACATTATCATTACTTTCAGGATATGTTGAAAATGCTCGCCACCATTTTGAATGCAAACATGAAGACGTCGAACCAACTTTTTTGACGCACTTCGCAATATTGTTGGGTGTTATTGACGAAATTCCTTCAGTTATGATTTGTCTTTAATTCATCGTTGTTTTCAGAAATTCTCCGAGAAAACCCTATCTGCGAGCGAACATATTCAAAATTCGCTGTAATGAATGATAGTGTAAAAAATTTGAACTAAATTTAGTTTTTCAAAAATTAAATTATCACAGGATTAAGTAACATTGTTTCTCTGCATGTTTGTTTTACCTCATAATTAAAATTGTAACAGTCCAGCAGCGTTGGAAATTGTCTCCCACACTTTAAGAAGGTTAAAACAATTAGATTTCAGTTTAAGAATAGTTGCCACATCCGTTAGATTCAGGGTTAACAAGAAACACCAGCCGGTACTCATTTAAATTGATCACCCTGTACAGTACATCGTTAGTTTTTAGTCCATTAATAAGTTGTAAAAAGATACTGAACATGGTACTGATTAAAAAGGGATGAAAGAGTTGATATCTTGATGGTATACTATCCAAATATACTTTAAATTCATAATGTCAACGATGGAAATATACGTGGATACTGAATGTTTATGTCTTGTAATATAAAGGAATGTGGACCAAAACGATACTAGCGAGCAAAACGATCCACATATGTTTTCTTCCAGACAGGCAGCGCTATCATCTAGGTAACACATAAATAGGTGTGCCAAGTCATGAAGGAACAATGGCGATATTTAAGCGATCGGTGTATTACGTTTCTGAATAGAAGTATTCAAAAGACAGGGTCTTACCATATCTTTTATAAGGTAAGCACTAACTTTCCTATTTATTTAGAAATACAGTCTTTAAGGTGCAGAAATATGACTTGGTTTACCGAATAGAGTATGTTTTTAGATGAGAATTACACTTGTTTAGTTTGTTATGTTTCTCGGCGCGTTCCAGTAATACGACCTAAAGTGGGCAGTCATACTGCCGGGTAAAATGATCCATCGACTGAAAAAACTCCAGTACAGGGTCCTAGTCATCGTGGCAGCCCTTTAGACGTTCTCAAAATGCGTGACTCCCCATTTCATTGTTTGATTTATTTCTGCTTTTATTGTAGGCCATCAATTTTGAATTATAATTTTGAAATGTACCATTTTATTTTTTGTGACACTTTTTTTCTTTTAAAATTTTCATTAAATAAACTATGCATGCTATATGATTGTAAAACATATTTTATTTCACTATGCATTGCCATAATTATTTTTGCATCCTTTGTTTAGCTGATAAAAAACAACTTATAATTATTTTCAAATGAAGGATCGTTTTGCCTTTGGGTGAGGGTAAAATGATCCTTTGGATTCTTTCTCAAAATTCTATTTATTTATATATTTATTTATTTATTTTCGTTACTTAATTTGGGTTCAAAATGTTATTCAAATATGTTTATGACATAATATAGTGTAAAATATTGTGGCAAAGGACCGAAGTTTTTTTTAACATTCATGTTATTTTATGCAAGTTTTCTCTTTAAGGGAATCATTTTGGGCCACCTTCCCCTGGTATAAAAAAAAAGTCATAAAGACTCCAAAATTAAATCATCTGAACGAATTGAATAATACAAATACACACTATCAAATTTCCAACACTGAACTTTGCAGCAATGTACTATTGGACTTTAAAGAAATGACGGATAAATCGATATAAATGAAAACGACTGAAAATCGTTTTTAATATCTTATTTGTGACATGCCATGCAGACGACATTCTGCACAACAGAAGAAACATTGTATTCAGTTTAGAGTATTAAAACGGTTTCAGCGTCCAAAGCACGAAATCACATTTGAAATATCGATACTTTTTCTTTTACTTGTCGCAAAGAATGAGTGTGTTCAATATGTAGAATGAAACACGTTTGTGTAGAAATTTACCCTTCCATTTCCAATGACGTTTCACTTTGTGAATCTGAATGTATTCACGTTAATGTATATTTCATATTAGCATTGCGTCTTCTTTTATACAATTTCAAAGGTGAAATTTAATACAAAAAATTTTCGATTTTGTATCCTAATCCAACAGATACAAAGTATATAATCCACTGATAACTAGTGCTATAAATGCCGTTATTGGTCGCCCAACAAAATATCCAGAAATATGAGTTGAACCATATTTTCTAGTTGTTGTTGTTACTAATCCAAGATTATCCTGCAAAGTTAGACAATCACCATAAATACGAAAATGTCTAAAAATATCTCTTTTCTTAAAGAACTATGATAAATCATAGTTAGACTATGCTTATCACCAAATAAATAAATTTAATTATTATATTTTGCCGCTAAAGAGAGAGAGTGAGAACTAATGGTATGAGAAATAGTTATCTTTAGATTTGTTGCAATTAATAAAATAAAGCTTTCGGTATTTTTGAGTCGCATCAGATTTTTGAATCTGATCTCACAGGAATCACGACTTTCTGCAGCAGTTTATTAAACGTTCTTCTTTAAATTTTCACTTTCAGCGACTAACGATGCTCTTTACATGAATTAGTTCAGCTCTTTCCCCTCTTTTTTTGTTACCTCTGTTTAAGTAATTTTTTCTTCCTTGAATAGTTTATGGATAATTTTTGCTGTAATAAACTTTATGAAAGAAATTGCTGTATTACAACAAGAAAAAACCATACTACTATGATACCGCCCACCATAGAGCTGGCTCTTTTAAGAAATCTTCAGTCTGTTTCGATAAGCTTCGAGTAAATTTTACAATGCAGTTAAACTTATATCTTTGAAGTGATGCTCATGTCTGGCGTTCCGGGTAGAAACTACGCATTTTGAGCAACATTTTCTTTGCATTGATTTTGAGTGTTGCTTTTCCAACTTTAAGTAGAAATGAAGGCGAATTTGACAAAAGAAGACTTTGAACACGTTCGAGCAGGAACTTTATGCAGAGTGATAAGAACCTTTTTATTTTAAAAGGTTTTAAGTATATCAATTTTAGATTCTAACAGGATTCTCAAAGTTACGTTTGGGCGTGAAACGGGGAAACGTCCAATGTTGATTTTGCCATTTCTACCCGGAGCGCCTCATATCAAAGCTTCAAGTAGAAATGTAATATTTTCCATCCCAGTAAAATTGAAGCATTCCATTCTGCTCCGAAGATTACTGAGCAATTCAAAATCTAAGTATTTCTAGAATCCACTTCTATTTCAAAAGCTTGCACAAACAAGTGACAAACCAAGTAAGCTATCATCGCAGAAGAAACCAATTATAATACAGCTGGTGGGGAAATGTTTTGTCTTTTTATCGGGTGTTTCAGGATTTCAGGACATTCCAAGAAAAAAAAAACCTAATCAGGAACATCAATCACAATGATGGCAGAACTAAAATCGTTGGAGACCTGGTAAAAAAAATTACAATTTCCTGCTCAGATATGTTATTTATAGGAAATAACATATCTGATAGTCATAAGATTTTTATTCGCTTCATAAAGATTTTGAGGCCCTGATTTTAATATAAGTATTTTTAGATAGCTCCTTTTTTTTCAGCTGATATATCCAGAAACACGGCTGAAGGGGAACAAATGGGGTACATGCCCCGTTCGCCATACTGAGACAGGAAAGGGGGGGCATAATCATTTATGGTTCCAAAGAAGAATGCGCCAAAATTAAGGTTTGCTGAGGGGATCATGCTGAGAGGGGGCGTCAAAATTAAAATTTGCCCCGGGAGATGTAATCTCTAGTTGCGGCACTGGATATATCACAGGCAAACTTACATAAGCTGCTACATATATAATGCTTTATAATTTAAATTGAAAGGCAAAAGGGATAACTCAAAATTGGCTTTGTATGTTTGTGGATCTGATAGTAGAGCTGGGAAGTTTGGAGCTGAAACAATTTTATTTCCACTTCATAGTTTTTTTTTATGATTTAAAAATAGCTGTCTTTTGTTTGATTGAGATTCATTTTTCGAAACGAAAAGTCTCTACCAGACCTTTCAAAATATATATAACATTGCTTATGTGTTAAACTGTGGGTGATTGAAACACACTGCTAATTAGAAGGGGGGGGTGCATAGCGTTTGCAGGGGGGGCGCGAGAAAAACCAAAGAGCAAGTAGTGATGCTTTTTTTTTAAAAAAAAAACATCTTGTTTATTCTCATTTTTACTCAAAAATATATCCATTTTCGCTTAAAATGTTGATTCAAACTTTACTGATAACATTGTTTTGTAGAAAATTCGACTAAATGTTCATTGTCTATACTATTAAAATCTGTGCGCGTCTGTCTGTGTGTGTGTGTGTGTGTGTGTGTGTAGCATCATCTCCTCCTAAACGGCTGGGAGGTATCCACGAATTCGGAAAATTTCGAGAAAGAACCTCCGCTAATTTAAATTTCGAAATTCGAATTATTTTAAGAGATATTGATAAAAAACCCCGTCAAAAACGCTAATTTTTGCTCTTCGCGATTCCGCGATTGTAACCCTTGTAGTGAAAATGTGAGAAAAAAGCATCGAGGTTGCCATGTTTGGCTATTTTATTAAATTATTTAGACTCCTGTAGTAAAAATAAAAGAATAATGATTTTTTTTCTGTTTAGATTATTTACAAAGTTATTTTTTAATTGAAGTATTGCGTGCATTTGAAATCAGAGCAGGAATTCAATGCTTTTTATGTGTAAAAGAATAAGGTATTGGGAGATTTCCGAGACTAATATGTATATTTTTTAGTTTGGCGAAAAAAAATGGCTGATTTGGTGATTTTGAGAAAGTAGTAGATTCTACCGATTTGCACAGTTTTGGGCTTGGCGCAATTTACTGCGAGCAAACCGAAATAGGTTTAGGTTTGTGTGTGTAGGTTTTATTAAAATACGGCGTTAAACTTTAATTTTCCATGCAGAAATAGTGCAATTATTAAGGCGATTTTAAGCAATCGATCTTCGGAATTTTCCCCAAATTAAGTAAATTGATTTACCTTGAGGGAATGCCGCCAAATTTCAAAAGAAATGAAATTCTCGCATTCGGTAAATTGGAATAAATAAAACACGTTATAGTAATTTAAAATACTGCTATGCTACTTTTCAAATAGATTCCTGCATTAATTTTTGGCGATGGAACCATACACAAATAACTATTTCCTATTTTGATTGCTGTTAAATCAGTGCTTAGAATCATTCTCTGAAAAAAAAAATCTCGCAAAATGGCATACGCAGATTCCTTCTTTAGTACCTTTCTTAGAAAAGTTGGCGATAAATATTCAAATGTAGTGTAACTCCGTGTTTAATAGCGTGTGTTTTTTGCGTTTCTATTTCTAATTCTATGGCACGATTGAGATGAGCCAATGTTACGAGCGGATGGATAGATAATTTTTTTTAATCCCGCCAAACAGAGTATAGTAAAATAGGTTTCTGTATAAATACGAAAGTCTTTGGAGATGAACGAGAATGCCTATAAATATTGCATTTACTGTGAAGTTAAATTTAGGATACATTTTGGCTATTTGCCATCGACTATAATCGCTAATTACGCCAATATGGCAGTTCTAGCAAGCATAAATAAATTTCATTTCATGTTCTATTTTAATATTGCTGCAGTTTCCGTAGTTACGGAATCCGTTGTTGCCACTCAAGCTGTTAAATTTAACAATTAAGTGAAAACACTCATTTCTACAGCTCTTGACTCGAAAAATGAAAACGCATTGGATATGACACAATTAGAATATTATCACAATCACAACGTCAATAACGCGAACCTGTAACTTTGGTTATTTTTAACTAAATTCATTTTCAAGGTCTTTAAGAAATCCTGTGTACTATGTCAAAGCCTCATATCTTAATTCCGATTAGTTTGCAAGAAAATTGATTAATCAGTATAAACTGAAGCAATGAAACTTTGTAAGCGTTTTTCTTGAAACGAGGAAAATGCAGATTGACGTCTTTGGTGTAGAAGTGGCGATAGGGAGAACTACTTAATTCAGTAACCTTAATGGGGAATGATAATTGAATATGCGCATGCACAAGGACCCAAAAATCAAGAGAATATGAAAAGTCAGGAATATGAAATGAAAATAAAAAATAAATCAAATAATATAAGTAATAATAATACGAGAATGACATTGCAATCATGTGTACAACAAAGGTCCCAATTGCTTATAATATTCCCCTAGCAATGACTTAGTCCGACCAGTGGCCGAGCGCTTAGCGCTCTGAACTGGGCGGAAGGTTTCTGGTTCAAAACAGGTCGCGTCCGCCGACCTAACATTTCGGAGTTTTCCTGTATTCCGTTCGGAAAATAAAACTGTACTCGCAACATGCATATGTTAGGAAACATGTGTGTCTGGTTTCCTCCAAAACGTAGCGTAAATACCGGTTAGGACCCCTTAGAAAGACCCCTACGGAGGACAACCCCACCCCTTGACCTAGATCCCATGTGTGGAGACTAGAAGCAGGATAGTCTCCAGATTTGTAGAGAGTTCAATTGAACGCCCAGCGTCGTGTGCAACTTATAGAAGCAGTTCTACGATACCGGATCCATCGAGAAAAAGCCTGGGCAAGGTCATCTAAGAGAAGCTGCTTCTTTTTTTGATCCCAGTCCAGTGACATTGACGTAGTTTTTGTGCCATCATGTTGCAGTCATCTCAGATTTGCACTCATGACGTCAACGTTTCATCACGATTTAAGTAATTTTTTACTTTTATAAATTCCGCATCAATGGGCTTAATTCGAATTATATGTATAAGGAAAATGTTCTTTTCCTACCGTTCGGAGAACGGGTACGCAGCTAGTTAAAGATTAAGAACTGAATGTATGCTGAAAAATGTGAAGGGGAGGGGGCGCCACCGTAAGTTAGACTTTGTTAGGGGGTCGTGACATTAAAAAGGTTGAGAAACGCTGTTTTACACGATTCTACTTCTCCTATCACATGTATTTGGACAAATATTCTCCTGCGTCTAAGAAGGGAAAAAAATTTCTGAGAGTAGCCTGTTTTCCGAGATATTTAAAGTATAAAATAGCGAATTTCGCCAAACCTGCTGTGTCCAAAGAGAATTTTGAGAATTTTGTAGCAAAAAGATTTTTACTTCAAGAAGCACAGTATGAGATGATAAAAGTTAAATAATAATCTCTTTACAAAATGGTAATTAGGCGCGTTAAAATTCGTGAAATTAATAGGTTTAGTTTCATCTGAGCTGATTTGTTCTGCATTTCGAAAATATCGATAATTTAGTATTTTAGGAGTCATCCATTAACTGCGAATGCTTCCAGAGAATGGGTTTCAAATGGTGTAACGAAGAATGAGCAAGAAAATGATGTCAGTTTGAACATTTTAAAGTTACATCTGAAAAAAGTTGTTATTGTTTTGTAAAGGCAAAAACACACTGTACCAAATATCGGCCAAAGGGAGATATGCTTCGGGTGAAAGACTTTTTAAGGGACTCTAACGCGTATTCACGTTATAACTGGAGAAAACTGCCCAGAACTCCAGACTGTCAAATCAATATCTAAAATAGGATCAAAAGTAGGCAGGCATTGTTTCCGAATGGCAAATAAAATTAATTGAAAAAATATGTTTTTTCAGATAGAACCAGCACATATTTCTTTTCATACATCTCCTGAGAATTTGGCCACAAATTTTTAAATTTTCAGCCTACAATACCTCGGAGAATATGCTACTCACAAACGAGGATTTTTACATAAAGAAATATTTTTATAAAAATGTAAGAGATACTAGAGGTCAAAGCCCGTTGTGGGGGGCAATTACAACGGGCGCTGGAAAAAACATTTGACGAAAATATGTGTCCACTCAATATCCCAGACAGCACAGCAAACATGCATCAAACTTGCAGCAAGCTTGATTTATCAAGTCAATACACTTGAATAAAGCTTGAAATTTTCAAGCGTGTAAGCTTAATGCAAGTTTGAATCAAGTGTTCAAGTTTACACTTGCCCAGCTTGACACTTGATTGTGTCAAGCCCAGCACTTACACTTGCCAGCTTGCCAGTCACTAAGCTTGACATAGCAAGCTTAATTTCAAGCTTAAAAATTTTTCCTAAATACACGGGGCGCCCGTCGGCGAACTCTCCCCACATGTTTTATTTTTCAATGCATTTTCCCCCGCTATGCTGAAATTTCAAGTTAATTTAATCTGTTTCCATCAAGCGTCCACGGCTGGGATCAAACTTGGGACCTAAGGGTTGGGAGGCCAGCGTCCTAACCATTTAGCCAATCTGCCTCGCGCTGGTATGACTAAGGTTTGAAGTGACTGTTAAAGTTGTCACGCCGTTTTCTGGCGAGATCGAGTGGCCGATGCCGATCTGTTTCTTTTATTTTTCAATAGGATGAATAAAAATTAAAATAATGTTATGTGTGATTTATAGACTCTACTAATAGGGAAATAAGCATAATATAAACTTAAAATCAGCACTCGTTTTAAAACTTTCAATATCGCGACACTCATGTTGGGCAATACTGGCCAAAATCGAGACAAACGATTGATTTTGAAATCAATTTCGTAGTATAATTGTATTTTATTTTGAAGAATTTCCATATTTGGAAATATAGAATCTTTTTTTTTTAATTCTATGGTCAAGTACATTTATGACTGATGATAAATTATTTGTTATGTGGATGTGGCTTTCCAAATCAAGCAGTAATCAAGTTGTATTCAAGCTTGACAGTTCAAATGACTTCTCCAAGCTTGCTGCAAGCTTAAAATGAATTGAACTGTCAAGCTTGTCAAAGTCTTGACAGTTCAATGAATTGAACTGTCAAGATACGTCAAATTCAAAGAAATGTCAAGCTTGATTTAAGCTTATGTGCTGTCTGGGATAGTTCAATTTCATCCACTTAATATAAATAAGTTCATATTCAATTTTTATTAAATACCCAAATCGAATTTCAAGCATTCTTCTGGAAATGCGCGGAAACTTTTTGCAGTTGAAAGATTTCGTCTTGTGTACACAGCCATTCTTATATCCATGCAGACGATTTATTTGTGAAAAAAAAAATCAAACTGTGTAATCTGGAAAAACTATTTTAAACGACTTGGAACCACACTTTCCTTTCAAACCCACTTGATCGTGATGAATATGACGTCATGTCGATTGCAACAGCTCATTTTGTCAAGAAAATAATTCACTTTTTTTTACTCTCGGAAATAAAATAGAGCTGAAAAGAGCAAAAAATCGCTTAAAAATGAGGGAACGGGTAGATTTTCAAAGTAGCACCGATTTTTTTTTTTTTTTTTGCATACATAGTTATGAAAAATTTCAGACGTATCGTATAAACGGTGTACATATTTTTACGCTTTTTGTGCTTTTTAATATTTTTGGAGTTTTTAATCTTCTTGGAGTAATGGCGATAAAATATTCATATTGAAGTGGTTGCCCGGAACTGTTACAGAGTCAGTGAGACAGGGATCAGCGTAAATATATAGTATTATGAAAGGAGCGACCATACAAATTAAATTTTGTACTTTATTAATGACTATACCATTTTATCTCTCACCCCCTTTATTGAAAATTGTCCGAATAATGTGTCCCAAAAAAGCGGCATAAAAATGCTACATAATTTTACGTATTAATGACTATGTCATTTTATCTCGCACCCCCTTTATTGAAAATATCCGAAAAATGTGTCCCAAAAATGCGACATAAAAGTATGAGACATAATTTTACATATATTTAAATACTATTATTTCACAACAGCTTTAATCTATTGTTACAATATTTTGTAAGCTGTAGAATATGCATCACATGTATTTCGTACATACATTTAAATACTATTTGTTCACAACAGCTTTAACCTATTGTTACAATATTTCTTAAACTGTAGAATATGCATCACATGTCCTTATCTATAAATAGGTTACAATCATAAAAATTTGAACATAGGGTTACCAGGCGAAATACGCGAAAGATGTGAGATAAAATGACATAGTCAATTAATATCGTTTTAATATGGCAATAATGAAACTAAAAAGTTAGGGGGGTTCAGGGGGTCTACTCCTGATGAGGCTCGAACACTCGAGTTATATATATATTAAAATACAATATTTATATATCCTGCACATAGTAAAAAGGAGTTTTATATTCGAAAGCTATTCTTCATTTGATTAAATTTTGAAAACTGGCATATGTTTTCGCGACCCTTGCTGGATTTAGCATGTTATCAGCGTATCTATATTTAGAATTACCTGATATGATTTATCAAATGGAAATATCTGATATCTTCTTACTTCTCAAAACTTTGCAAGAATTCGCACGAATAATGTTTGGAATTTTACTTAATTGTAAAAAATATTGTTACAGACAGTTACAAAAACATCTCACGCATTTATTTTATAATATTCAAATTTAATACTTTAAAAAATAATTAATGATAAGCACTGAAAACTAATTTTAAACAGATTAAAATACATAATCTTACATAAACAGCGCCATACTTTCCCGCTTACAAGCTGTCAACAAGCATTTAATTTATCCTGAAAAGTATCAGAATTTCGTTATGCCGATATAGATAAAAGCTGATGTTTTCGCCACATAATAATAATTTGTTTTTACTTGTCAGCTTATACATAATGACAGCCTTAGTCAGAGTCAATAACTGTCTGTTTAAACACACATATAATGTTACATTTAAAAGCCTTCTTCTAACTAACTTATTTTTAAGCGCGCTTTTAAAGTTTTTGATACATCAAAGGTCATTTGTTTAAGCTCTTACATTCAGCAAAACTCATTAAATAAAGTTGCTGCATTAGCTAAAACGGTAATTAATGCAAGTAAAACGGTTAATTTTTTCTTCTTCTTAAATATCCGAAAGTTAGGTATAAGCGAGAGGAAATTTTAAGGCTTTCTTTTACTTTATTCATGCAATACCTCCAAAACAATTTTCATAAGAAGGAGCCCTTTTTTTTATTAAAATACCTATTTATCACCTTTTAATACCTAATTAAGAAGCTTTCCTCATCGTACTCATTAAGGGATGACGGTAATCAATAGCGAAAAATTAATATACAGATTACAAGTTCCTTTAAAGGCTGGAAACGTCCCAGTATCTCGAGAATTCTAGAAAAGAAGACCTCAGAGAATTTTTAATGGATGATTAACAACAAAAGCAAAGGCTAGGTATATGCGCTTATGTTTGGCTATGTTTTGGGGGTTTGCCACTTTTAATTAATTGCCACAAATTGTTCATTTACACTTTATTTAGCGACGCAAAAAATACTGCACGAGGCGATTTCGGAAAGTAAAGATACAGTGCGTCCATATAATACCCATAAGGTTCCCGTGACCGGAAATAATTTCATTGGGAACTTGCTCAAGTACAATGGACGGATCCTGGTTTAGTATGGAATGCAGTTTTCCAAAAAGCTTGATTTTTCGTCGGCATTGTAGTAGTACAAAGAAGGGAATTAGAATATTGATAAAAGTATAGGAAGCAGAGTTATAGCTTCTGTGCATTGTTTGCAGGTAAGAGTTACAAAGTGCTGAATTAAATAGTAGTGTAAGAAATATTTTATTTTCAAAATTGATGTAGTAAAATGAATTAGCCGCCAAGGCGGCCAGCTTCGCCGTTCTATACCTTACTGTTATTTATACTCAGTACAGTGTTGGCCAAATTATTGGACAGAGATATTCTTTGTTTCAACGGTATTTGTCATTAAATTAGTTTAGGTTATAGGGTTGCTACAAATCGTACTAGCGTATTATCCCGGAGCCGGAGGTCATTTCCGCGAAATTATTTTTTCATGAAATGTGCCGGCAAAAAGTTGCCAACCGTATTCGGAACCATCAATAATTTAATTTGTCCGATATTTATCTAGGCAAAAAATCGCTCGGGATAACACGTAAGTACCCTACAAATTTTGCGAGTCATCATAAAAACCGATGTTAGCCATGGTAGGGATGCCAAGTACTAACATTGCAAGATGTATGAATAGACATTATTGATCGCATTTCCATTTATAAAATGATTATGAAAATACTGTTTTCTGATAGTGGGTACTTTTCTAGTTTAATAACACCAGTCTTAATGTGCCAAAGTTAGCAACCCAATGTTTTTACAGTATGGTTGCATTATTTAATACGTATCGTCGGTTACAACAATATAAAAGAAACAGAAAATGGGACTAAAATTTGCTTCAGCCCACTGCATGGCGGTTTTTTTTTATGTGCCAAGTATTGTAAATTCGATTAAAGCTGCGAAAAAGTCCGAAAGATCTTGCATTTTTGTGTATCCATTATTGTTACTTTGTAATCTAGCTACTACGTGACATATGCTTGCTCCATTTGACGTCATTGAGCTGCTAATTTGGATTTTTGCACATGCGTTATTGTTATTGCACTAATCTTTACATCTAGCTGTTACCATTCGTAGTGCGGAAATATCGTCGATTTTGGTATCACTTATGTCAGCGTATTATATAAGTAGATGCTTGCTCCATTTGACGTCATTGAACTGCTAATTTGGATTTTCGTGCATGCGTTACTGTTATTGCGCCAGGGCCGGCCCAAGGGGGGTGCGAATGTAGGCGATCGCCTAAGGCCCCGCGCTTATAGAGGCCCCGCTCCTGGGCCATTTTATTGCTATCTCATAAGACATGATAGAGAAGAGGCCCCGTTCTTGCGCTTCGCCTGGGGCCCCGCACGCCCCTCGGGCCGTCTCTGATTGCGCCAATGTTTTCGTTTACATCCAGCTGTTACCGTTCGCAGTGTGCAAATATCGTCGATTTTCGTACCGCATACGTTAGCGCGTATTATATATGTAGATTTTTAAGTATCAGTTGTTTTAGAAAAATAGAGAGAACTTACTTTTCAAGCAGATTTTTATGTATCCCCTTCTGCTATGAAAATGGCCAATCGCAAGCGACTGAAAATTTTCTGTTTCTCAAAATAACTATATAAATCTATCTAATGGAAATATCGTCGATTTTCGCACCGCATACGTTAGCGTATTATATAAGTAGATAAGGGGATCCAAGGGCTTCTGCTCTTGGCCTCAAAATTGAAAAACGTCTAATGGCGATGACTGAAACTAATTCTTCATTGTCTCATTTATTTGAATCCGTTCGCTCATACAAAGAGGAAACGATTCTCTTTCTGTGCTGATTGCAGAAAATACATGACGACATCTGTTTCCCTTTCTGAGCACTGTTGCAAGTACATGGATGCAGCGACTCCCTCTCTGTTTCAATAGTTGCAGATCATGGATGTAGAGGTTCTCCTTTTATTCCCATCTTTGCCATGAATCTTCAAATTCAACGATGGTCACTGAATGATGGTAATCGCTTTGGTAAATCGAATTGGTTAACCATTCGTGAAGCAGTGGCGTAAGCACCAATAAGATTGCAATAGAAAGTGTTTCACAATAGATGCGTTCGGCACATGATTTACATTTCTTATTTTACATTTTATATCTTCTCTCCCGCAACACTGTCAAATCGCTGGCAACGTAATATGTTTTGAAAGCTTTCACCTCTTCTTTCTAGCGTAATGCACGGCATAAATTTATTTGCGGTAAAAAAATATCTTCTTTTATTTTTTCCTTTTCTTTCAGGACAACATTTCAGTTGGAAGCTAGCTCCGAAGCCAGACATCGCAGAATCTGTCACCGTCCATTACTGAGGTTGAAACAACACCATGTCAGAGATTATCAGCGCCCTCCTAGTTAAAGCATTCATTCTACCACTTCATTTGCATACTTTCATTTAATGGGAACGTCAGTACCCATCAAAACATTCTTTTTAAGGGTCAGATTTCAAATGCAAATTCGGCAAGGGCTGCACATAAATCAGAATCTACTCTCAGCCGAAAGATAAAAAGATGGCGAATTACAGTAGCGTTTTCAAAAAAAGAATAAAAATGGGTGAAAAGAATTCCCATTTTCATGCACTTTTTTATCATAATTCTTAAAGTGTATATGCATTAGCAAAAAGTCTTTCTCGCTGTTTATCCTTATTTTCTAAGTGAGATTTTTCTTTTACTTTTAAATCAAAATACTGTACTTGCAGCTAAATTTATTTTTAATTAAATTTTTTTTTCTTAAAACTTTTAATTTAAGCTTTTTTTTTCTTTTGAGCCCCCACCCCTCAAAAAAAAAAAAAAAAAAAAAAAAAAAAAGAAAAAGAGAAAAATTACACATAGGCATTTGAGAAGAAACCCCTTTGGGATTTTCTAATTCACCAATAAAATAATAATATATTCATATATAGTACTAACTGAAGTACTCGTCGTTAGCTGGTTAGTATGTGTAATGCAAATTTCCAAAAAGCCTGAATTTTCGTCAGCATTGTAGAAGAATGGAATTTGCCTATTGGCAATGGTATAGAATGCAAAGTTAAAACTTCTGTGTATTGTTAAAATATTACAGGTTAGAGAGTAACAGAGTACTAAGTAAAATTGGCAATAGAGACGTGTTTTTTTTTAAAATTAAAAATTTCATTCTTGTTGAATGAGCTTTTCAATTTTCGTTGAATCAGCTGTTCAATTCAAAGACCTAAGCCTGAAAGAAACGATGGTTATAGAAAGAGAATCCTGCTGTCGTGGAGTCCTTGCGACGTTGGAAGCGAACAGGTTAACCCTTTAACGCGCAGTGTTCCCGCTCCGGGAACACCAAACTCTGACGTTTTGACTGTTGCACTTAATCCTACATATCGTATCCTACGTGTCATATCCTACGTGACGTCACATCCGCTTGCTAATCTATATAAATGAAACAAAGTGTAAGCTGTCCGTTAGTTAGTTTGTCTGCACCTCGCATAGCTCCGAAACGGGTGATCGAAGACCTACCAAATTTTATATGGAAATTCTCCAGGACGGTTCCCGAAATACCTCGAAGTGATATTTTCGAAATTTGAATTATTTTAGGAGATATCGATAAAAAACATGTCGCAAAAGGCTAATTTTTGCTCCCCATTTCGCAATTGTAACCCCGCTATGGAAAAAGAGAGAATATAGCATAACTAGGTTGCCATATTTGGCAAGTTTATTAAATGATTCAGACTCTTGAAGTAAAAATAAAAGAATAACGATTTTTTTTTGTTTAGATTATTTGTAAGGTTGTTTTTTAATTAAAATATCGTGTGCATATGAAATCAGAGCAGGAATGAAATGTTTTATACTCAAAAGAAAAATGAGATTTAGAAATTTTCCGAGACTAAAATGTGCAACTTTTTAATTTGGCGAAAAATAAAATGGTTGATTTGCAATTTTGAGATGATTCTAATGCTTGGCAAAATTAATCGTAATTTTACCGTGTGCTACTTGGGTTATGAATACACCTGAGAATAAGTTTTGGAAATTTTCATTCAGTTGGAATTGTGCATTTCCCCCCATCTATTTCTAATGTATTACATCCAGAAAAAGGATGTTAAGAACATCAATTTTAATTTTGTTTAATCACACTCATGAAGAATGATATACTTTCCAACTTAATGAAATAAGGAACGAAAATAGAGAAGACCCATGGATTATAAAACGCTTTTATATATAGCACCTTAGTGCATATTTAAAATCTGAAAGTGTTTCAGATTTTCTCACTTTTTTTTTTTTCCTTTCCGTTTTTTTGATAAAGGCCAATATATCCATAAGCTCTTCAGAATTAATATAGGACGAAAATAATTTGTTCTTTTCTGTAGGTTTTTATCATTTAACCATCTTATTTTTGTAACCAAGGGCGGCCCAACACAGTAAGCATCGCATCTGGGGGCCGGCTTCGAAACTCAAAAACTAAGATCATAAAAGGGGGGGGTCTTTTTTATATTAGCAGGGGTCTCTACACGTACCCTAGGGCTGCTCCTGTTTGTAACCATCTTAATTTTAAATTCCATTCAGAATCTAAGAGATTTCAGTGCCAAGGAAGCCAGTGAGAAACAGGATTCTCTCCGAACAAGATTTATTAAGATGGCGAACCAAGTGGTCGCCGGAGGCGTCTAGTCTATAAATAAAGAAGTCCCTCTCACTCTAAGCTAATGTGTGATGGATTGTGAAGCGATACGTTGAGTTTGTGCTATTGTTATTGTTGTTTTAGTTAACGTTTGCCTTCACGTGCGTACTAAATTCTGTGTTTCTGTGAGGTATTAGTGCTCCGATTCGTAGAATAAAGATCCATTCGTTTTTCGGGCTTGTTGGATTATTTTATCATGCTCTTACTACCAGATTTTTGTAACACTGCTATGACGATCTAGGCTTTTTCAGCTCTTCCATTTAAAAACTCCCAGTCAATGTAAACAAATAAGGCGGAACCAGCACAAAAAGATCCGTTACCGGCTGTCGAGTACACAAATTCCGCTCCAAACTTTTTATAATCTCTTACTGACCTCCTGCTGTAATGAGCAACTTCCTGCTCGCATATCAGCGTTAGGGGAGGTCGTTCCATTAATAGCAACAAACCCTTTCGTGATACAGCGGAATATTAGCATATCTTCAGCACGCGAACGGTAGCCGGGGACTCTTTTCAACCCCCGTAACACGTCGATCTCTTCATCACGCACACGGCACTTGCAGAGAGATGTATCTCGATTTTTAGAGATACGAGAAAGGGTAGAGAGAGAACGAGAGGGGTGTACGCTCGCGTAACAGCGTCGAGTTCGTTTAGAAACGGGATCTGACACAAAAGCTTGACTGCTGTGGTGGCCCGGGTTTCTCGCTCGCAGAAGGGGGAAAAGAGATTAAACGCACATGCTAATGATGTTCAAAAAAAAAACAAAAAAACAAAAAAAAAACGTGGAGTCAAAACAGTAGTCGTAAGTGAAGAGCGATGTTGCATATAATTAAATTGGAACCCAGGCCTGACGTTTTCATGCGTGTCTTTAAAATGCTTGGAGACAGTCCAAAAAATGTTGATTATGATTAACATGCCTTGCATAGTCTGATGATACTAGTTAAAGGTGTTATTTTCAGAAGAAGAACGATTCTTCTTCTCGTGTATGTGTGTCCTCGATACCGTACATATTCCCAGGAAGCAGGAAAATATTCTCTAAACATCTATTTACGTTTGAAGAACTTGTTTTGCTGCCTGGATTTCTGTTTTATAATCCGTATCAGTTTTATAGTCGTAATTACTTTCTCAATTTCTTTCTTCCTATACGTGAATCTTAAAAATCAAAGTTTATTTTATTCTATTTATTTATTTTACTTTTTCAGACAAGGTCCACATCTGCTGACGATATAAAGAAATATTCCTGATTCCAAAATTTTGCCGTTGTGCGCCAAAAAAAAAAAAAAAAAAAAAAAGTAAGATTGAAAAGAAACCTACCTGACGATCAGAGCCCGTTCTGATATTCAGCTTCTTGTTGTTGTTGTTGCTGTTGTTGCTAATGCCCTCTGGCAACCGCGTTGCGGTGACAGATCCCCCTATATAGGCAGGCGATGGGCCGAAGGAGCGGCTTCCATTTCAATGAGCCCCAGTGGGAGGAAGTCCGTCTTAGCTCGGGGTCCCGTAATTTTGAACCCATTCCAGAGGAGGGACCCACCCCCTGAAATCGGCACCCCCAGAGGTATCGTTTAACAACTTGGAGGACTTTGGAGCCACGACGGATTTTACGTGCACCAGCTCCCATTAGCGTACACGGTTCCACAGCGGACGGGCCGAGAGGGGGAAGTCCCTCCCAAGCACTGGCCAAGCCAGATGCTGCTTCACTTGCCGTGTTCTTATGGGAACGGAGTTTAGCGCCCAGTCCACTGCGGGACTGATGTTCAGTACAAAAACAAGTTGTAAATTGTAAACAAATAAGACACCTACATAAAAAGATTCCTTATCACTGTCGAATGTACACATTCAGAATTGTGGATCGCTACTAAACTAATTTTAATGACTGACCTCCAGCAGTAATGTGGAACTTCTTGCCAGCATATCGATATAAGGAGGCTAGAGAAGTCGTTCCATTTATAACCAAAAAACCCTTTCGTGATTCAAATGCTAGCATATAATGCAGCACGCGAATGGTGGCTGGAGCACTTTTCAGCTCCCATAAACGTCGATCTATAATCTCGTTTTAGATAGTTTAGTTACATCTCATTCGTTCAGAAACAAGAACCGACAAAGCAAGACACTGAGATAGATATTTTTGGCCAAACGAAAAAAAAAATTATGCGTGTATTCTAATGAAGTTGAAAAAAAAAGAAAGAAAAAATACGTTGAGTAAAGCAGTAATCGTGAAGGAAAATAATAATGTACAACATTATAAGGTTGAAATCCAGGTCTTTTTTTCCCCCCTGGATGTCAGGTCTCTGCCATGGAAATGCGTGTGGTGTTACTGCCAATTATCTGCGCGAGGGATCTAGGCCGATGGGGGGTGGGGCTATCGCCCTCCGTGGGGGACTTTCTAAGGGATCCTAACCCGTATTTACGCGAAGTTTCGGAGACAACCACGGAAAACTCCGAACGGTTAGGCCTATGCCTTGGAGGCTTTGGCCACTACTAAGACCGGAGTTGTTTGTCTCTTTGCTATGAGGGCACCTAGTGGTGGACCAACGTCTCCCCCTATGAAGGGACGGATACAATGACAGCCACGCCCAGTCGGGGATCAAACCCCGATCGCCGGGAGTTGAACCCGAAACTGTAGTAGGGTGCTTTACCCACAATACAGTCTGGTCGGCTTGAAAATCAGGTCTAAAATTTTCATTCGTGAATTTAAATTGTTTGAAGATAATTCAAACTATTGTGTTGCTTATTAGGATTATTTTACGCTGCGGTGTCTGATGATTAAACGTGTTGCAATGAATTAAAAATTGCGTCAGATTTATAAACTCTGCAACACAATTTGCGTCATATTCGCAATTTGTGTGATTCTAAATAGCTCTTCGATTACACGGTTTAATATTTTTCTCCCTAGGTTAAAATAAATAAAGTGTTTCTTCTGCCGAACAATGGAGGATTTAAATATTTATATTGAGCATTTCAGAGTGAGAAGCGTACATAGATAGTATAAGTAATAGGCAATATTAGTAGATTTGAAACTATAATAAAAAAGCAGCAATTTCGCTTTAATAAATATTTTGTGAATATTAAAGTATTTGTTATATTCATCATTTCTCAATTGCGCCTCACAACTAACTAAACCATAAGTACTTTCAAAATAAGAGACTACCTAAATGTTTTTATTTTTCTTTCTGTATTTTAATTTACATTCACACTTTCCATTATCTTTTAATTGAAAATTTTTCACGTTCTCAGAATTTTGAGCATGATTCCTTTTTCATGCAAATTGTTTGATGTCAACAGAGAAAAAAAAAATGACTTCAGATGTTTTGAAAAGAAGCCATTTTTATTGAAACAAAAGAAATGTATTCTTAGCAAACGAAAAAAAAAAAAAACGACATTTTATTTCATCATTTTTTTTCCTGTTGTAAATCCTGAATTTGGCAAAAGAAAATACGCCTTTGCAGACTTTAGAATTATAAAATAAATTTGGATGGAGGCTGATATATTCTCCTTAAAATGTATTCCTTTGGGAATTGGGAAATAATACATAGAAAAAGCTGAAGTTATTTTATATATTGTTTGGTTTTTAAATAAAAATTAAAATAGTTATATGCAGTGAGGAAGAATTGTTCTATTGCATTTCTTTTTAGCTTAATGAAACTATTGACTCATAATAATCACGAAAGGGAGATTCTTATATTTGCATAACATAGCTGAATGAAATTTCTTTAAAAATTTTTAAAACGACAAATTTTCATTACGATTTCAGTATACATTTAAAAACATCATTTTTTATCTTTAATTTTACTCGTTAACTGGAAAATCTTGAAACATCTAAAAAATGATTTACCTGTTCAATACGTATTTATTCATTTTTACCAATACATGCTTTTACCGTCAATGTAAACCTTTAGTTTAAAACCTGAAAAGCTTTTTATAATATGCAGGTGAACACTGCAAAAGATTATTGCATTTTAACGTTTCGTGAGAAATATAGATGTAAATGAGGATGATTTATTCATTAAAATAAAGTTCAGTAAAAAAAATATTTTATCCATTTCCGTTTAGATATAAAATGAATATAAATGTCACAACTTGCACTGTGCATGGGTTCTGCGAAAAACCACAATTGTATACTGAAAAATTACTTTAACCCTTTAACGCGCAATGTTCCCGTTCTGGGAACACCCAACTCTGACGTTTTGACTGTTGCCAGTCACGAAGAATAGATTTGATTTCTATAAAATAGTTGCGGGTGACACAGCTCCATGAGAATCCTTTACTTTTTAGCACGTCCTTTCCCGTAAAAAAATTGTCACGATTATTTTTAACAGCACTGACATCTGCTGAAAAATGGAAAAGAATGCGAGACAGCTGTATAGATTGCCCAATGCTGAAAAAAGGGCAGCCGTTGCCATCGCTCGACTTAACTACCAGCAAGATGGCGGACGATCGAAACGTTCATCCCGTGCCAGGGTCTCTAAGAAAGGGTCTCTAGATCTGTGGCACGCGATGAACGTTTCGATCTTCCGCTATCTTGCTGGTAGTTAAGTCGAGCGATGGCAACGGCTGCCCTTTTTTCAGCGTTAGGAAAGAGTTGCGCCTCAAAGGGTTAAGTAACGCTATTTTGATACAGGCGTCACGGGCGCTCTTATATCCAGACACATGAGACATCTCTCAGCAGGGAAAACGAAGCATTAAAGCTAAACACTTCTGCGATGGAATATAGTTACGTTAACAGATCGGGGGAGATCAGTGTTGATCTTAGCATGAGTTACCTTCCCTCATCCGAGGAGAGAAGCGTAGTCACCACGCAGTCAGTCTCTTATGAAATATTCAAATATGGTTGAAATGCTTCAGACTCTGTTAACTCGGAAATTCTCGTCTGGGAATAGATAGCGAAACCTTTAATTGATAGAAGGTGATACAGCCTTTAATCAGTACCCAACAAACACTGTTTGAGAACTAAAGTATACCTCTCTCGAGACAGCGAGAAAGGATTATGGCATGAGCAAACGCGGCAGAGCTGTGCTTGAAAGTGCGTGCGCGTAAGTGAAAATGTATCCCCGACAGCACAGCAAATTTGCATCAAACTAGCAGTAAGCTTGATTTATCAAGTCAATAAACTTGAATTAAGCTTGAAAATATCAAGCGTGTAAGCTTAATGCAAGCTTGAGTCAAGTGTTCAAGTTTACACTTCCCCAACTTGCATTAAGCTTGACAAAGCAAGCTTAATTTCAAGCTTAAAATTTTTTCCAAAAAAAAATTCCTAAATACACGGGGCGCCCGTCGGCGAACTCGCCCCACATATTTTATTTTTCCCCTCTACGCTGAAATTTCGAGCTATTTTAATCTGTTTCCACAAAGCGTCCGCGACCAAAGTTTAAGAAGCTAGCGTCCTAACCATTCAGCCAATCTGACTCGCGCTGATATGACTAAAGCTTGAAGTGTCTGTTATGGTTGTCACGCCGTTTTCTGGCGAGATCGATCAGTGGCCGATGCCGATCTGTTTCTTTTAATTTTACATGGGATGAATCAAAATTAAATAATATTATGTGTGATTTACAAACTGTACTAATAGGGAAATAAGCATAATATAAACTTAAAATCAGCACTCGTTTTAAAACTTTCAATAGCGCGACACTCATGTTGGGCAATACTGGCCAAAATCGAGACAAACGATTGATTTTGAAATCAATTTCGTAGTATAATTGTATTTTATTTTGAAGAATTTCCATATTTGGAAATATAGAATCTTTTTTTTTAATTCTATGGTCAAGTACATTTATGACTGATGATAAATTATTTGTTCATGTGGCTTTCCAAATCAAGCAGTCATCAAGTTGTATTCAAGATTGACAGTTCAAATGACTTCTCCAAGCTTGCTGCAAGCTTAAAATGAATTGAACTGTCTAGATACGTCAAATTCAAATAAACGTCAAGCTTGATTTAAGCTTATGTGCTGTCAAGGATAGACCATTTCGACAAGACGCTTCTGGTACGTCTTCTGAGTAACATCCCACTGCACTTTTTCTACTTAGATTCTGTTGTTGAAATTCTTTTGAAGTCTACCCGGAAAAATATATCAGCTAAATTGTCTTTAACACTTCATAATACACGCCTCAGGAAAATCAAAGTTATAGATTTAACAAATTAAATTTATGGCAATCACCTAACAACTCGAATCATCGTTAATCATTTGAGTGATCAAAATCGGATTTCCCCATCCTACTATATAGTTACGTTGATCCCTGACTCATTGATTTTCTGAATCTGTCACAGTTCCGGTTCAACCACTCCAAAACAAACTTTTACTGTCATTAATCCAAACACATTAAAAAGTTATTGTCTAGAACTGCGTTTCTCAACCTGTGGGGCGCGAACCCCAAGGGGTCCGCAGAGCGTTTGCAGGGGGGCGCGAGGAAAACCAAAGAGCAAGTAGTGATGCATGTTTATAAAAAAAAATCATCTTATTTATTCTCATTTTTACTCAAAAATATATCCATTTTCGCTTAAAATGTTCTTTCATATTTTACTGATAACATTATTTTGTAGAAATTCGACTAAATGTTCATTGTTAAAGATTAAAAAACTGAATGTATGCTGAAAAATATGAGGGGGGGGCGCTACAGTAAGTTAGCCATTGTTGGGGGGGGAGGCGAAGTTAAAAGGTTGAGAACCGCTGGTCTAGAAACATTATAAAATTCACACAGTTCGTGCGATCGGCTTGAAGAATTTCCTAATTATGCAAAAAATTATAGCAAACAAACTGTGCTATTTTAAAAATCTGGAATTCCGCCCGTTCCCTATCTTTTAAGTGATATTTCACTATGCCATTTTTAGCTCTTTTATTTCCGAAAGTAAAAAAGTTAATCATTTTCTTGATAAAGTTAGATACCACAGTTGATATTAACGTCACATTGAAGTCACGATTATCAGGTTTTGAAGGGAAAATTGCGATTCCAATTCGTTTTAAATAGCCTTTCCTGAATACCCAGATTATTTTTTTTTCACAAAAATTATTTTCTATGCATGAAGCATTGATATAAGAGGGGCTGTTCCCACGAAACGAAATCGTTTGAATGCGAAAAATTTCGGCGCGCTTCCAGAAGTGCATGAAATTTGATTTCGGTATGTAATAAAAATTGAATATCAAGTTATTTATTTTAAATGGACGAAAATTAAATATCCTGAGTGTAGACATATTTTTTTCAAATGATTTTTCGAACAACTGTTATAATTGCTTCCACGACTTTATCTTCTAGTTGAAATATAATAGAAGTGTTTGGGATACAGAAAGCAATTCCTGTTTGATGCTAGTAGGGCTGGGCTTAAATTGATGACGGTTATATAATAAAAATAAACATACTAACAACTATTATTTTTGTTACTTTTTGAATAAATTTGAATGTTTGTCTCACCAAATGACTTTAAATTAAACTCCGTACATTTATTCGACACAATATTGAGCATAATTAACGTTTAAAAAGAATTATATAACAGTACTCTTCTACATCCTGAATAACATGTTAAGAATTTCGTTAACCCTTTAACGCGCAGTGTTCCCGCACTGGGAACACCGAACTCTGACGTTTTGACTGTTGCCAGTCACAAAGAATAGATTTGATTTCTATAAAAATAGTTGCCGGTGACATAGCTCCACAAGAATCCTTTACTTTTTAGCACGTCATTTCCCGTAATAAAATAGTCACGATTATTTTTAACAGCACTGACATCTGCTGAAAAATGGAAGAATGCGAGAACAGCTGGATAGATTGCCCAATGCTGAAAAAAGGGCAGGCGTTGCCATCGCTCGACTTAACTACCAGCAAGATGGCGGACGATCGAAACGTTTATCGTGTGCCACAGATCTAGAAACCCTTTTCTAACGACAGCTGGCTGTGCGCGGGCACAGCCAGCTGTGTCAAAGAAAGGGTCTCTAGATCTGTGGCACGCGATGAACGTTTGGATCGTCGCACAGCCAGCTGCGTCAAAAAAAGGTCTCTAGATCTGTGGCACGCGATGGACGTTTCGATCGTCCGCCATCTTGCTGATAGTTAAGTCGAACGATGGCAACGGCTGCCCTTTTTTCAGCATTGGGAAATGGTTGCGCCTCAAAGGGTTAATACCTTTCGAACGTCAAGAAATTATTCCTCCGATGCGCCCGCCGTAAACTCTTCATCTGAAATTCCAACGAATTTCTAAATGCCACGTTTCTAAATTCAATTATATTATCTCCGTCGAGAACTCTACTTCGAGTGGGAGACAGCTAATCTATTTTAAGGAACGCATTTCCGTCGATTCATCAAGTCAAATCCCTCTCAGGAGTTCCAAAAGAACAATATGACCACTGTTTTCAAGCTCTGGTGAAAATTCCATTTTCGGTTCGGCCCTCCCGGCCATCTGCTCTAAAAGCAAGCTGTTGACAGAAGGGGGGGATGATTTGTCCAAGTATAGGAAGAGCAATTCGTCCCCTATATCTCTCTTCGGATATTTACAGGCGATGAAGATAAATAAAACCTTTGTGGAAGGACAGGAAATATGGGTACTAGCAGGAGGATGGAACGGGGGAGTAGTGCTCTTGCAAATCGATTGGAGCTCGTATTTGAGTAACTTATGCGTTTAGAAAGACCTCGCGCTGCAGTTAACATTGAACGAACTCATTATGGTATAGTAGTACGCCAAGTTGCATAACTTTTGGGTGCGATTATTAAATATTCAGATATAGCTGACACTATTACTTGAACGGGCATTGTCATTGCGCTATTTTAAAAGGATAGATCCTATTGAATTCATTTTAGATATTGAGCCGATAAATACTAAATTTATAGACTCGTGGAGAATCTCTTACTACCACTGTAAAATCTCTGTGAATGTCAATGTCACTTTGTTGTAAATAAATAATATGATAATTTTGTGTACAGGTAATATGATACCGTTGATTTTCTCTAAAAACCTTCTCATTTCATTGCATTCTTTTAGGAAGTTTTTTAATTGATAATTTTCAAGTACTATAAAATTCGTGTATCTTTTAAATAAAAGCATATGATTAAAATAAATATATTATGTAATGCAAAAAGTGTTTTACAATTACAAGGTAGGACCAGTCCCCTCTGGCGCCTAATGACGAGCCACTGTTCCGAACTGATATTGATATATCTAGTACTAATGTAATATTTTGTTGCATCATCAGAATTCATGCTAATGGACTGGTAATTTTAGACTGCGGGATTTTTACTTTATTTTATTTTATTTTTTTGCTTGCTTTGAGAGCACACAAAAAAAATTCTGATAATGCCATTTGGAAATTCAATAAAATATCTGGAACTATTTTTTGGTTCGCTGATTTAAATTCATAAGATATTTCTCTCTGATTCTTAGGAATCAAGTCGCAGCAGAGAGAATAAGAGCATAGTCTTAGGTTAATGGTGATTATTTGTACAAATGAGTATATATGATTTTTAATTCTTTTCAAAGTTCTTATAACCTATGTCAATGTGAACGTAACCCAAATGGACAGTCAGATTGAATCCCTTCGTTTTGTGATTCGCTTTTCTTTTCGTTGTGGAGATTGTTTTTTTAATCTATTGCGAATGCTAATTTCAGTGTATGTTTTTTTCAACACTTCGAAAGGAATTTTCCTCACGACTGATTTTTCTGATAATTTATCGGCATTTCTGTAAAATAATGAAAAAAAGGAACAGGTATTTAAAAGCATGTGAGGTAAATTAAATGTGTCAACCTGAATCCAATAACGGCATTTCGCTAACCTTAAAACGACAGAAGAAAAAACTAAGAATATAAACGGTTTTACATTCGCAAAAGTCTTGCCTGCTTTTCACAAATGATACCCTCATTTATATCATGGGTGGCCAAATTGTGGCGCATGCGCCAAACTTTTTCACATTGGGCGATTTCAAGTGGCGCATTGCATCCTTGTGCCTACTTATTGCTTTGAGGTAGATTAAAGAATTTTGAAATAATTTCAATTCCAAAAATATTTTACGAGGTATATCCACAAAGTAAGTTCCGTTTGGTTATATAAAGAAAAACGTGTACAGATACAGAAACAAATTTATTGTACAAAAATCTACAACTGTTAAACTACTTTTCTACATAGCTTCCGAAATTTTGTAGACACTTGTCATAGCGTGGCACAAGTTTTTGTATTTCTTCTTCATAGAAGATTGCCGCCTGTGTTGTCAACCATGTGGTAACATGTTTTTTCAGCTTGTCCTCATCGTTAAAGTGTTGAGCACCAAGGAAAGATTTTAGGTGTAAGAAGAGATGAAAGTCGCTAGGAGCGAGGTCCGGGCTGTACGGGGGATGATCCCAGGCGTCCACTTGGTTCTTCATCGTGTACTTGATCACGTGCTTCATTGAACTGTCTGACTCATCTTCTAACCATTGAATCACTCATAGCATTTTTTCCGTAAACCTCGCAGATTTGCCGATAAATTTCACTTGTTTTAACTTTCTTTGCATTTAGAAAACGAATCACAGATCTGATTTCACATGCGGCGGCATTTTCAATTAAGGCTGGCATTATAAAGAAGCACTACAAAGAACACGTCGGCAGCAGCAGCGATCTGAAAATGGTGTATATTTCTTCTTGAGTCAGAGTAGCCGCCGCGCATGCTCGGAACTGCGATCGCAGCGATGCCGCGGATAGAAATAGAAACGGAACTTACTTTGTGGATATACCTCGTATTTCTTCTAATTTATGATGCTGCATTACAAGGAAGCATTTATACGCTTCAAAATACACTGGTCATCAAAAAATCAAACCATCTCTGATCCCCAACCAAATATCCGAAAAAATTAATTCTAGAATCCTCTAACATTTTCCAGCTCTATCCATGAAGTAAAGAAATGAAATAGGTGCTTGAGTTGGCGCATGAGCTCGGCTATTAAAATAATTGGCGCATAATGTGCAAAACGTCACCCCCTGATTTATATAGTACTATTAGATATAAAGTCCGTTTTTCAGGCAACTACGTAGGTGGTTCATAAAGTAAGGTAACAAGAGCTCTCATAGGTACACATTTTCCCAGAGCGAATGAAATTCAATGACTAAGAGGTTTATTCTCTCTCGGTTGATCGGAGCAGAAGTTTTAAAGCTTTCAAATGTCTTCAACTTTATATTTCTATCAGAATAGCTAACTTAAATAGAAAAAAAAGGCTTTATTGATGCGTAGAACTTTGATTCTTGAGCTGTTTAGCTAAGAATTACACGAAGTAGTCAAAATACAAAGATAGATATCATAAAAGTAAGAAAATAGTCTCAAATAGCCTAACACAGCGGGCGCTTTTGTTGCGAGGGATTTTTTATGCTCCACTCACATAAAAAGTAATCTTCTAGCAGCAAAATAAGTTTTACTTATAAAACTATGTTCAAAACTTTTCATCACTATCACTTAAAGAAAATAATAATTTCGTAGTATTCTATTTCTAACATTACACTTTTAGTACTAATAGAATCTATTGTTGCTAACTAAATTGTTGCATTAACAATCCAATGAAACTTGAAGTCATTTCTAGACAACTCGAAAGGTTAAAAAAATATATAAGAACAGAATACTATCTAACTAGCGCTTTAAAGGTATCAGATTTTTATGCTATACTTTCTATTTTACATTTAAATTCTATTACATATTTTATGGAAACATTTGTAGCTTCAAAATCCGAACAGCTGACATGTATTGCTGTAAAAATCGGAACTATTTTGAGAGCTTTAGACCGCAGATGATACCTATCCTTAAAAATTCATCCATAGCTTCATGCTAATAGATGAATCAGAATTTTAGATGTCAGATTTTAGAAAAAATAACTGTATCAAACAAAAGAAAAAGTGGAAATTTCAGCATTTCATTTCCTGAAGGCGATATTTCTCGCTCCGGAGCAAATAACTATTCTTGAGGCTATTTTCGCACCGAAAATTACAGCGGAATTATATTTCACCAGTGACATAACTTTTACGTCACAGTCTGGATCAATAATTAGATTTCAAATACATTTTTAAATCGGTAACATCAAACTGCTGGCTGTGCGCGAGCACAGCCAGCTGTCGTCAAAAAAGGGTCTCTAGATCTGTGGCACGCGATGGACGTTTCGATCGTCCGCCATCTTGCTGGTAGTTAAGTCGAGCGATGGCAACGGCTGCCCTTTTTTCAGCATTGGGAAAGGGTTGCGCCTCAAAGGGTTAAAATAACTAAATACACAAATGAGAAAAACATTTTTATAATGAATATTTCATGAACGTAGTCGTATTTCCTACGTAATTTTAAACAATTCAAGATAAATCTTTAACAAATGATGTATTAAAGCGCATTTCAGTGTTTTCGGGATAGCCTGTATATTGGAGAAAATTGATAAAATACGCTCTACAGCGCGATCTCTGAATTAATTATTCTTTAATAAAGACATTTCATGTAGTATATATTATTCTTTTGTCGCTTTCTCAATCGAACTTAGGAATTGAGCAAGCATAATGAACGCTTGTACAACATATTAACTACATTTGAAGTTTCTGTATAAACGGGCAAAAATCAATAATTTATAATTTACTGTATTTCTGCACTGTACCAGATGTAAGTCTTAATCACATAATCAAGGCATATATAACTGATAAATAACATTTTCAACTGGCAAAATTAAATTGTCTAAATAGTATCACAACGTCATGCTTATTTACAAGAATAAAAACTACTCAAGTAATACGATTTCTGATTAAAATAATTTATTTATAAATAACACATGAGTAATTATTCACTAAACATGATTTACATACATATTTTTAGAATTTCTAAATACATTATAAGCGTTCACTTACCTTTACATTCAGAGCAAAATGTTCGAATTTTAGGATAAATTTTCATGAAAGAAAATGGCGCAAGAGTCACAAAACGATTACCTACATCTAAAGTTCTTTAGTACGACAAAAGTATAAAAAAAATGTTTTAAAATAATATAACATTTAGAATACTTAGAATAATAAATAGAATACCGTGACTGGGGAAAACAGGCCTCAATGATAAACTCATTTTTAGGGATGGCAACTCATAAGCAGGCCCGTTGCTTAGCGATGGCCCCGATATAAATTGCATGAAGGAATTTCGCTGGCGGATAGCCGTAGCTCTTAGCGTCATATTCAATGAGTTGACCACTCCTGGAAAACGAACTAGAAACATGGCAGTTCAGTAGTTAGCGTTTCGGACTGGAAAATAGAATGTGGCGAGTTCGGCAATCGGAATCATGCCTTAAGCAGGTGGTATGATTCCGAATGCTGAACTCATCCCCTTCTGCAGTGACGGCAAAAAAAAAAAAAAAAATAGCATTTTAATTCGCCAGCAATAATGTTGACAGTTAAATTGTACGCCAAAAAACCTATTGCCTGTTTTTATGGAAATGTGGGTTTAGATAATAATCATACAATTATTTCGGGTAGCTGGAAGGTTTTTTCACGTATGCAGGGTTTCTCCCGGTCAAGGAAAAACTAGATTAGTCAAAAAAAAAAAAATAATAATAATAATTCCTTTAACAGAAAAGTAAGAGAAAACATTTTGGCTAAATTCCTAGAGAATTTTGAAACGTGACCTAGAAAATTATCTGAACTTTGCATTTGTAAATTAATTTTATATTTGCCGTAAATTTGAAACTTTTTAATTTGATTTGACAAATGTGCGTAACAGTGACGAATACGATATTTAAAAAAAAATTTTTTTTTGGTACCGGAACGGTGATACGGCATGATTCCGAAATATTATGCTCGTAACTCGTCGGTCATTTGCAAGTTTCTGGCTGGAGTCAATATTCAGAAGTTTCTCTCCCTTCAAATGCGAATCTAATTTATGAAACAATTCTCCCTACCAATCCTTTGTTGAATTGCGTCTGCTTTTGGAGAAAAGTTTAGAGCTCAAAACAGCAAAGCTGTGTTATTCTCCAGAAAAAATCCCCATATTCTTGTATGAAATGTAAAGTGTATATGTGCATTGATGAAAATTTAACTGTTTTATCGTTTACATTAATTAAAGAGTTGAGTTTGAGTTTTTGTGATATGGCAAGTCTTCAGCAAGGAGCATCTGCCTACTTGAGGCCTTGGCCTGAGAACTTTTTTTTTGAGGGGATCTTACATGTATTCACATTGCATCTGGAGAAAATGGACCGAATCTCCGGACCATTAGACCGATGCGGTTCGCACAATAAACCCGAGCTCGGGACCTTCAGCCGTTTACCATGTTCAGTGTCTTACCCACTCGGAAATGGTGGGGCATGAAATACTTTTAAAAATTATAATGTTTATGCATACTGTGCATATGCATGCTGTCTACTCTAGTAAACAAACTGTAGCGATTCATTTAAGCAAAATCTATTGATTTTTTTTTTTTTTCTGATACCATTTTAGATGGTGTGATGGAGATCACATATTTAATTTTAATAATCATTTAATTTGACTTTCTTTAATGTAATCTATCCAAAATAATGTATTCTAAATATTTTCTGTTCTCATTTTTCGGTCACTTCGGCTTTAAAATCTGTATATTCACTTTTCCCGTATGCATTATTCTTAATTGTTTATGTGTCTCTTCAGACTTGGTTGCACCGTTGTGCTAAAAATAGATTATATTACGTCCGTTTGCTACCGCAACGAACTTTTTGATTCCCCTCCTTTGGCATAGCGTTGGCGTAAGTTATTATTTGTTGCCTTGCGACATCTTTAAAATTATTTGCTCGTGATTACGTCATTTTAATTTTATTGGATTAACTGTTAGGGTTGCTCTGGAATTGGCGTTATTTATCTCAGCCAAGTTATTGTTCTTGCCAATGTGTAATTCTCTGCTGGCGTAGTTTTTAATTCATTCCATCTTAAGTTCAGTGTCCATATAAGGGGTGAAACACAAATATTTCCTTCTGACTTCTCCAGATCACTTGTATGCAACAAATATTGTTTAAAATGTCATACAATACAAAAGTAGACTTCTTTTTCTCTTCCAATCCGAGTATCTGTCCGTATTTAACTATGTAAAAGTGCAGTCCTTGACTTCCTTACACGCTGGGAAAAAAAAATCTTATTAAAAGCATTTTATTTTAATGACCTTTAATTATTTCCTGGAATTTTACACAAATGGGGCAAATGAATTGATCGCGTCATAACGTAAAAATCACCTTTTTTTTTCACGGAGCATTTCATCACAATGCGAGTAAAATAATAAAAAGTACCTAAATACAATTAAATTCACTTTAGTAATCCAAACAATGAATCTAAAGTAAAAATCATAGCTATTATTACTTCCAGTGAACCAGATAAGGAAAAAATAATAATAAGCCCTTCAACTTTGGTACCCAATTAAGATAATGATGTTGATTTCATATTCTTCAAATGAAAGTTTAAAAAAAATGGATATTAATGTATTTACTTTGACATGGCCTCTCTTCAAGAAAAGATGTTGTGTACGAGAACTCTTTTCTTTTCATCCACCTTTTACTTCTTCCCCCCCCCCCCTCCCTTTAATCCCGGCTTTCGTTTCACTTTTTTAAATAAAATATGAGCCCACAAGGATGAAGGTCTGAGGGGAACGGTTATTCTTGGTAGGGTTTGTTTACTCGTTTAATCCAGATTTCTGTTGTTGTTTTTTTTCGGAGTGCAATAACAATATCTCGGGGCGGAAATTCTCGAAATACAAACTGTCTTATTCATATTTACTTTGTCTTGAACTGAATATTAAAGGTATACAATAAGAAATAAAATTCCGAACCCAAGCACATGATTTCTAATTTTCGCTGGAGAATCATCTTCGACCCACATTTACGTTTCAATGATTTACATCACTGTATATACAGTAGAGCCTGCTTAATGTAATACATTTTCAGTGTACCAAACTATTATAATTTATTAATTTTATCTCGGATAATCGAATGTTCCTCTTATAAGAATACTTTTTTTGTGTGTGCAAAATGGCCATTCCATTAAGCAGTCTCGGCTGTATAATCGAACTCGTTCATAACGACAGTGAAGGGGTCGAGGCTGTTTTCTCGTTAAATACCAGTGCTCGTAAAAGCCCTGTGTACGATAAATTCAAATTTTAACATTATACTAACTATTTTATCGCAATTTCCCTCGCTAAATCCGGGTTCGCCAAGTCCGAGTTCGACGGTGTAATTTTTTTTTTTTCATCGTCAGGGCCCCATTACACATTATACACTTCGTGAGGGGTCCCATCTACATATTTTCTTTCGACTTAATTCCGAAATTGCCTATAAAAACCATTGTTCTTCATTCCTTTCATAAACTTCTTGAGCTTCGATTACCCCAAATATGAAATCCTAGGCATGGTGATGTTCGATGAAAACTGAGCACTGAGCAAATTGGAGTTTGGGGACTAGTCGATGTTTAGATATGGTATTTGAAAGGTTAATATGGTGACAATGCAGCGATATCAATACGTATATCAGAACATATCAGATACGTATATCAGAACATATCAGATACGTATATCAGAACATATCAGAACTATATCAATACGTATACGTATTCCAGAAAAGTATGAAAGGAAGCATGATGCCAATGCGCAGTGGCAGACCAGCGATTAAGGTGTTGGACTGGCAATCAGAAGGTTGTGGGTTCGATTCCAACATACCACCACGATTCTAACCTACCGTGTACACGCGGTAGGGGTGAACATAGAATCCGTATTTCCGAGTCCTCGGAGGTCGCTAGCACTTTCTGAGAGGTGACAATATTCAAAAGTCCTCCAACCCTTTCGAAAGAGTTTCCAAATTTAGACTGGTAAACTCCAGAAAGAATATATGTAGCTTTAAACGACACATTCGGTGATTTGAGCTCCTCTCTGATTTGAGCTCCGGTGATTTGAGCTCCTTTGAGCTGTCCTCTCCTGGTAAACAACAAACTAGGGAGAGCCGATGAGCAGGACGAAGTATACTGTCAGAGATGGACTCTTTTCTTTTACCTCTTCGTTTTCTAATCTTAAAGCCATGTTTAACTTGTTCGCTCTCATTATAAGAAAAATGCGATGGAGAATTAACTCTCCTTTGACCGACGTTACTTCCCAGAATGGTTTTTTGAATGCCTCGCTGGCCAGCCATTGCGCTTGAGCAATCGCTGGGGCATTCAAAGAAGCATTCTGGGTACTAACGTCGGTCAAAGAAAGAGAGTCTCCTCCATTTCATCTTTCTAACGATGAATAAAAACGAACAGGTTAAACAAGGATATAGTCACGGGTTTAAACACTGGAACCACCTCTGCAATGCAGAGAGAAGTTCGCAAAATTTTGATATTTTGAACACTGCCGCTGAAAATAAAACCAAAATTAGTTTTCAAAAGCTTGGAGCCACAGATTGACTTTAATGGAATCCAGATTAATGTATGCTCCGATTTATGATTTTTTGAAGTTTTTAATAAATAACACATTTCATACACAGCACAACATTTCATAATAAATAAAAAAAATACTTCTGTAATCGGAAAAAATAAAGTGTCGTTGCTGCTTTAAATTCTTATGGATTGCCCTTTCGCAACATTTATAACATTTAGAAATAAAAGCTAATGAAATACATTCATTATTTTTAAACGAGGCTTTATATTGTCATTCTAAACGCACTGTTTCTGCTTTCGTACAAAAATACACTCACAGATTCACATATTAGCTTAGATTGGTGTGCAAAATAAAATGCGCGTTCACCTTTTTTTCCCTTGAAATATGGTCTCTATTAGCAGAACAAAATATGCGTTAAATTAGATTGATTTACAAGGGTTATAATTGAAAATGTCGTATTGTATTCAAAATGGTCCTCCATCCCCCCCCTTCCCCTCCTGTTCCAAGTAAACGAGAGCTATAAAAGCACTTTATTCAGATGCAAAATGTTTATTATAAGAAGATTAAAAAATATTAAGTTTCAAACGTATTTTGTGCATCTATATTTTTCCCACTTAGAATGGCATTTCTATAAATAAAGTTATTTATCGAAAATGAACAAAAACTTCAGTTTTAGTAAGTTCAGAATATGTGTTATAAATTTAGAATATAGCTATATCTTGGAAGCTTAGAATATCTCTTGTAAGCTTTGAAGACATGGTACAATTCATAGAGCAATGCGTGAATCTTAGAGAGGATTCAGAGAAGTAAACAGGTATACTATACCGATACACAATATCCTAGAAGTTCTACCACATATGGATATCATTTGGATTTTTATTTAACTAAACATCTTTGCATCTTTCATGCAATTTATGCTCAAAATATAACACACTGGGCGCAGTTCTCTGTTTACGTGATAAATTTATTTCATTGCAAAAATAATAATAATAATAATAATAATAACATAGAAGTATTCTCGCACAACTAGAGCCCGAAAAGAACCAAACAATGAAAAGTAAAAATTTAATGCAACAGTAAGCAGACAATAAAATTTAATATCGTTAAAAAAATCACGGACAATATATTCATTATGTACGGGAACTTGTAGGGCACTGTTGCTGTAAAACAGATTTATGATACGAGTACATTAAACCGTGGCGCACACAAGGAAGAGAGGTTCAGAAGGTCTGAAACTTCCCAGAAGTTATTAACACAGATTCGTAAAACCGCCAAGTAAATTTCGCCAAATATCATTCGAGGCTTTACGAAATTCTTTTAAAAGCAAAGATAAATTATTTCAAAATCATGTAAGTATAATATATTGAAATGCAGTCGGGACTCAACAAACGTGAGATTGAGTAAATCTATTTTTGTATAGCTATATGTTCTTATGCGACCGTTTAATGGTATGTATTAAAACTAAGAACAAAAGAAAAAATATATGAAAAGGTCTTCTTTAACGAAGATAAGAAATTCCTTCCTTTTTCTTTTTCTTTTCAGATAGATGATGTCGCAGTTTATAAGAACTGCCCCCCCCCATGAAGGGGATTTCTGTTTGTTATAGGGATTTAAAACATTATTGTAGGTAGGGATGGACGCGAGACGACTTTTTTGAGAGACGAGACAGAGATTTACAGCTTTTTTGCGAGACGAGACAGACATTTTTAACATTACGATATAGGGATTTTTGCGAGACGAGACAAGCTTGTAGGCTATTTTGCGAGACGCGAGACGCATATCTTTCGTCTCGCGTCCACCCCTAATTGTAGGTTTACTTTTTGAAGTCATTTCATATAATGGTAGCGTTGAGATGAAGTGCAATAAGCTAGATTTTGTCAATTTGCGAAACTATTGTAAGAGACAAATTGTAGGAGAACAAAACTTTTATTTAACTTCTTAGAATCGATGTATAAAGTCGGGATGGTGATGTCTGAGAGACCGTTAGCTATGATGGGCACAAAGGGTCTGATTAATCCCAAGTGAAATTCAATTGAACAGTGATCAGGAGCTTGGCGAAAAGTTCAGCTTGGTATACTGAAGGAACGTTTAAACGGGAACCAATAATACGTTCATTGATAAAGACGCCGCAGAACCGCTGGATATCCCTAGGCGATTCAGAGAGATGGGAAGACAAAACAAAGAGCAGTGCACCCAACTATTGAAGATAAATCTAGCCAATATACAGTAAATCCGTGTGACAGAAAATTGGTTCCGCAGAATTTTAATTCATGTGTGTCCATATTTGGTAAAGGAAGAAATAAAATATTGTACGCGTAAATGGGTTAAATAAATATCCATATTAGTTCCGTGTAAATGCTTTGCATGAGAAGCAGATGTTTCTTAACAGCTAGGAAAGCGAGAGAAATGTAAAGGACTTATTATTGACATGGAACAAAGGGTGAAAGAATAATTTAAGCATGAAATCCGGATAGATAAGCAGTTAACTGAAACTGTACGTGTAGGGAAAAGCGTAATACAAAATTTTAAAAGCCGGTGTCATTAAAAAGAGAATATTTAAAGTTTAAATGTCTAATTTGAAAATATATTAAATTTAAGAAAGTTAAAAAAAATGAAAATTATTATTAAATATATGATCTTCATCACACACCTCTCCTCGAATAGAAAATACCGTTTGCGCCCCTGCCTTGTGAGAGCAAGGATAACATGAAATTTGGAGGAACCGAGTTTAAAACGATATTTTTGGGGTGGGGGTGGGGAGTCATATACTGCCAGTACTTATAGAAAGTGGGATGAGGGAGGGAGGGGTGAGGACTGGATTAGTAAACTGCATTCGCAAATCTCAAACGCGGCGATACATTAACTCAATGATGCCAACACTACAGACTGCAACTGCCGAATTTCCGATTCGAAAATTCCCAGCTGAAAAGTGGTGGGTAGGGGTAGGGTAGTAAATCGGGGGAGGGACGCGGAGAGGGAGAAAATGTTCCCCGGGGCCACTGAACTAAGAATTCAGAATGAGAAAGAAATATCGATTGGGCAGCATGCAGCCGAAAATAGAATTTTTGGCAAGTTATCAAATGTAATGTCTTTCTTCTAGCAATCAACAATTTCAGCTATTTATGCACTATTTGTTTTCAAAATGAGATCAGTTCTGCTTATTTAAATAATGCAGCTGGCTGTGCAGTGCTAAAGGGCTTCTGCACACTTTTTTATCTCAATTGATAGCGAATTCATTCGAAATTAAAAGTTTCACATTATTGTAGAGATTCAGCGTTTATTACAGTTCAGGGATTTTCTGGAAAAATAATGTAGCTCCATGGTACGGGAGTTTGGTGTTACATGTACTATCTTGCAGTAAAAAAAAAAAAAAAAAATCTTTCGTTTGGTACCAAAAGGATGTAGCTCCAATCGTTAGTTCTTGTGTTACTCAAGAGTTGAACGCTGTCTGGCTCTTCAGTTTGTGTCGAATTCTCAAACATTTTTTTTTCCCTTACAGTTTTCCACAAATTTCAGTAGTTGGAGTTTCCTCCTTTAGGCAGTTGATTCTTCAATTCCCGCTCCAATATACCAATAGAAACATTGTACTTTTGCTGATTTAAAAAGTGTTCGCTAAATCTGTGCAGTAAATGTCGCTTTCAAACTCTATTCATTAGCTTGGCGACATAACGCGCCAAATAGTTCCTTAGCTGATGTGGACTTTTAACTCTCTGATGGATACTCAAAGTTTCACTGCCCGAAGCCGGTCACCAATTTATTCTAGGTTTCGCTATCAGCAACACTATCCATTTGTTTATTTTGAATAACTTAAACAGGCTGGTGTAATGAATAAATAAATGTAATGCAATCACTTAGAATGCTTCAGCTTCAGAATTATATAGCTTAGGTGAGATAATGCGGTAATTGGATCATTAGCTTATGAGGAATTCCACAATCTGATGACTATTCAAAGTTTCACATGTCCAAAGTATCAGTCAAACTCCAATTTAGGACAAATTTAATTGGTTGGTAATGAATAAACTAAATTGGTAATATTAAGTTCTGCTTATTTAAGTAATATAGTTAAACTGAGATTTCACGATTAGAATATTCAAATCGCTGTATAATTTCAGTATCTATGACAGCTTTTTATTTACTTACTTTTTGCAAATATTCAAAGTTTTGTTATTGGAAACATTATCTTGTCGTTGATTTAGGATTTTTAAAGTTTGGAGAACAAAGAATATAACCCTCTACTGGTGTCCTCTACCATCATTATGGTGATGTTAAAATTAACTGTCGATGATATGAATTTTTTATCTGTTTATCTTAGGACTGGTCTCTACAAACGCATAAAAGGAGCTGCAATGTAATAAGTTAATACGGGCTGTTCTTGAGTTAACTGCTCAGCAAATCGTAATCTACACGCCGTATACAAAGTAAGGAAAAGTAGACATTTCTAGGACTCCTAGCTCACCTTAAAATTCTGTTAAAATGATAAAGTATTTTGATGTGACATCTTCATCTCACGCTTGGGAAAACTTTTCCAAGCTGTGCCGGCTGTCGTCAAAAAAGGGTCTCTAGATCTGTGGCACGCGATGAACGTTTCGATCGTCCGCCATCTTGATGGTAGTTAAGTCAAGCGATGGCAACGGCTGCCCTTTTTTCAGCATTGGGCAATCTATCCAGCTGTTCTCGCATTCTTCCATTTTTCAGCAGATGTCTGTGCTGTTAAAAATAATTGTGACAATTTTTTACGGGAAATGACGCGCTAAAAATTGAAGGATTCTCGTGGAGCTATGTAACCCGCAACTATTTTTATAGAAATCAAATCTATTCTTCGTGACTGGCAACATTCAAAACGTCAGAGTTTGGTGTTCCCAGAGCGGGAACACTGCGTGTTAATGGGTTAAGCATGTTTTATAGAAAAATTAAGCTATTGATTTTTATACACGCCTTGGGCAGTTTACATTAATGAGATGATGTACTACAAACCTGAACAGCTCATGCGATATGTTAAGGACACCCCGTATATAGAGCAGGTACAAACAAACCCTCCTCAGTTGTCTTTTTACGAAGACAAAAAAATTCATTTTCATTTCAGCCGAATTTATTTAAGTTTCAATGTCTCAGTCTATTCAAACACAATACTGCACATTAAATGCTAAAGAAACACCATTCAACCTTTAACCCTTTAACGCGCAGTGTTCCCACTCTGGGAACACCAGACTCTGAGGTTTTCACTGTTGCCAGTCACGAAGAATAGATTTGATTTCTATAAAAATAGTTGCGGGTGACATACCTCCACGAGAATCCTTTACTTTTTAGCACGTCATTTCGCGTCAGAAAAGGGTCATGATTCTTTTTAACAGCACTGACATCTGCTGAAAAATGGAAGAGTGCGAAAACAGCTGGACAGATTACCCAATGTTGAAAAAAAGGGCAGCCGTTGCCATCGCTCGACTTAAATACCAGCAAGATGGCGGACGATCGAAACGTTCATCGCGTGTGCCACAGATCTAGAGACCTTTCTTTGACACAGCTGGCTGTGCCGGCACAGCCAGCTGTCGTCAAAAAAGGGTCTCTAGATCTGTGGCACGCGATGAACGTTTCGATCGTCCGTCATCTTGCTGGTAGTTAAGTCGAGCAATGGCAACGGCTGCCCTTTTTTCGGCATTGGGAAAGGGTTGCGCCTCAAAGGGTTAAGAGATTAAAAAACGTACTTTAATTTGTCCTCACGAACGCAACTGCGTATAGCTTATTAATAAATCTCGTATCTCATTAGTTAGAGTAGACCTGTTTTATAAATTAAATTCCACGCTGGTCTCTCAAAAAACTAGCCCTATCCTTTAATAACACTACTCTGCTTAACAGCTAATTTTAAGAGCTTGCATTTCACCTATAATCAAATATGTAATTCCTCCTTTCATTACTAACCTTCTGAAGGGAGAGATTTTCCAATTTTCCTGAATTAGCGTCCGCGAAAAATAACGTTTCATTTCCATTAAGATAATAATAATTTTAACCACGGTTTCATCAGATCATTTATTATGAATAAAACGTCAAAACTCGCCTTTTACGGCTCGGGATTTTTGCTCCTTCATTTTGAGTTTTTCCCTCTGATCGGATGCGCTTTGAGGTGTTGGAAAGATGAATTGAAACGTGTATACATAGACGTAAGTACCTGGCTAATTCTCCTGTTTTGGATTTAAAACAAATAAATTTACAAATCTGGAAAAAGCTTGTTAAGTGTGACGTCAATATGAAGTAATAATCACTTGGAATAGCTAATTTTGTCACGCAAATGACTCACTTTTTTGGCTCTCGGAATTGAAATGTTGAAGGAAATAGCGAAAAATCGCTTAAAAATGAGGGAACGGGTAGATTTCAGATTTTTTAGCAGCGAAGATTGCTTTCTATATTTTTATACATGATTATGGAAATTTTCACTTGGATCGTACAAACGGTGTAAAAATTATCAGGCTTTTTGTCCTTGACATTGCAATGTTTTTGAAGTCATGGCGGAAAAAGTTTTATTTTGAAGTCAGGGATCAGCGCAACAATATAGTAAGGATGATACACTTGAAAGAAAAACTTCCCACAGACAGCAATGTATTGGGAATATTTTGATTGCTCCTGTAGAAAAACTATAAATGTTACATAGACCACTTTCAATAGGGTACATGGTACTGTAATAAGAATAACATATTTAAGTTTCGTAAAAATCGGTGTAAGTTTACGCGAGTTAGAGCACGGACGAACAGACAGACAAACCGAAATCATAAACACTTTTCAACCTTGTTGGAAAGTGTTAAAAACGAGAACTGTATAGCAAGATGCTTGGAACGGACATAAAATATACTTCCTGAAGCAGATTAGTATTAAGCGGTTTTTCTTCCATTCGTGCAGATGAAAATTAGTACTTGTAACTAGTAATAATAAAGCCCGTTGTGCAGAAAAAAAAAACTTTACAGCCATCATTAAAAAAAATATGTTCGAAAATCCTAATAAAATACGCACTGTCGGTGCGATCGGCTTGAATTTTTTGTCAAATTTTCTAAAAAATGTAGAAAAAAATATCTATACAGAGCCCTATAAAGGTAACTGTCGGCCTTGGGCAAAAGAAAAAATTTGGGTCCAAATGATAACCCTCCCCCCCGTCCTTCCAAAAAACAATTATGATTGGTTTGTTCTGAAAAGTTTAAAATATTTTATTTTAAGTAATCTCGAATAATCGAATATGTATGATGTCGATGAAACAGATAACATCAGTGAAACGCTACGTCGAAATGTTATATCATCGTTGCCGACATGTACGGAATATAACTAACCAATTTTTGAAAATAGTAATTTTTTTTGCAGAGGGGGGGGGGGGATAACAACTAATTCGCACACACATAATTCAAAAATTTTGGTTTTTTCTAACCGTAAAAATACTCTTTTCACAAAAAGTAGTTAATTATATTATGTACATGTTGGCAGCTGTGCGGCGGCACAGCCAGCTGTCGTCAAAACAGGGTCTCAAGATCTGTGGCACGCGATGAACGTTTCGATCGTCTGCCATCTTGCTGGTAGTTAAGTCGATCGATGGCAACGGCAGCCCTTTTTTCGGCATTGGGCTATCTTTCCAGCTGTTCTCGCATTCTTCCATTTTTCAGCAGATGTCAGTGCTGTTAAAAATAATCGTGACCATTTTTTTACTGGAAATGACGTGCTAAAATGTAAAGGATTCTCGATTAGCTATGTCACCCGCAACTATTTTTATAGAAATCAAATCTATTCGTCGTGAGTGGCAACAGTCAAAACGTCAGAGTTTGGTGTTCCCAGAGCGGGAACACTGCGCGTTAAAGGGTTAATGAAGGTTATATGGAATGGCAATTCCGATATATACGGGTCAAAATTGAGAATCGCACCTATGGTCTTTTAAAGGGAAGTCGATGAAGTAGCTGGGAATCGAGTGCCGAAGTAGACAAGACTTCCAGAATGTTCGGGCAGAATTTTCTAGGATATTGTAGAATGTTTTTCAAATAGGAAATAGGTGAAGTATCTGAGAATCTAGTTTGACCAGTCTGAAGAACGTTTGAAAATTCTATAGAATATTTTAAGATGTTCAAGAATGTTCTGAAATGTCCTAGAAGTTTCTGGATTCGTCCACTTCGGCGAGTTTTCGGAGTACTTCAACCGGTTTTCTCATCATCGTAATGGATCGAGATTTTGTGCTGGGAAATCGTACGCTTTGCTGTATTTTAACCTCCAAAGGTATAAAACTGAACAAAGTTTTTAATACATCCTCTGGCACGTGATAGCTGAAATTTAATGTTGAAGTAGACAATTTCATCTTGAAGCATTCGTCTCATACATGTATCACCACAAAAAGAAATATATGATTAATGCAGTATGAATGCACTCGATAAATAAAGTAAAAAAATAAAAGTAACAAGTTTTCGTATGAAACTTTAAGCTGTCAGATTTTGGAGGGTTTCACTTAGATTCTGCTAAATTTACAGTTAAATTTTAGTATAAATAAAAAAAAGGGAAAGAAATCTGTTTATTAAACTTAAAATAGATAAATAAATATTGCGCTACAGCTGCATTAACCCTTTAACGCGCAGTGTTCCCGCTCTGGGAACACCCAACTCTGACGTTTTGACTGTTGCCACACACGAAGGATAGACTTGATTTGTATAAAAATAGTTGCGGGTGACATAGCTCCACGAGAATCCTTTACTTTTTAGCACGTCCTTTCCCGTAGAAAAATGGTCACGATTATTTTTAACAGCACTGGCATCTGTTGAAAAATGAAAGAATGAGAGAACAGCTGGATAGATTGCCCAATGCTGAAAAAAGGGCAGCCGTTGCCATCCCTCGACATAACTACCAGCAAGATGGCGGACGGTCGAAACGTTCATCGCGTGTCACAGATCTAGAGACCCTTTTTTTTTACGACAGCTGGCTGTGCGAGCTTGCTGGTAGTTATGTCGAGCGATGGCAACGGCTGCCCTTTTTTCAGCATTAGAAAAGGGTTGCGCCTCAAAGGGTTAACAATACAGCTCTTTGGTTAGTAGCAATAAACTTGCTAAGACAAAATATACAGAGACAAAAAATCCTACCCTGCTTGCCTCTAGCTCAGCGCTAGCTGTGCGCTAAATGGGTGTGCTATGCTGTAAACATGGGGACCCTCTTGTCTCTAGTGGATTTATGATGTCACCTCATCCCCCCAGTGACGTAACCTACTTCGTTACAGTAATTATTGTCTGGCGCTCGCATAGGAAGGACTAGCCACTTACTGCGAGATTGTTGCGTAACCGTGAGTAAGATAATTGAGATGCTGCTTTCTCATCTTAATCCATCGTTAAGGGCGTCTTGGTCGCGCTCAAATTCGTGTGACTAAACGTAACTAAACCAAAACCAGCAGTCGCGTCTGGTTCCGAACACGCAACATTGTGAGTTCTTGCGGTTTGGTTTGCGAGATTTTTAGAGCCGCCCGGAGACGTGGAGTTGACTTCATACTTGGCCGAAAGAGTCAAAACTCGACTGTTAAAATTAATTTCAACAAGAAAGACAGGAAAGTCCTGCCAGTCTCATCCTTTATGTAACACTTTCCAATGCATGCCTTGTTAGGAGCCTGGATACTAGAAGAGGATTTTTTTAAGATGAAAAAGCATTGCTGAACCAAGTAACAAGTAATAATCGATTTAAAAAAATTGATATTATTGTCTTAGTGAACAAGTTTTCAGTGGATCTTCTGATGTTTTTGTTATGGCATTTTAATCGTAGCAACAATATTTGGGGTATGTGTTAAGAAACATTTATAGATGAATTGCAGCCGAATTCATTTAATGTTATAGATGTTTTCTATGAATATTAAATTAAAAAATAAGAATGTAAAGTTCGTTACTGCTGCACGAAAATTTCTTACCCAGATTTAACTAAGTACAAATCACTGCTTTTTTCTGAAAAAGCTAACATTAATTGTAGAAGAATAATCTAGATCTCTCTTCCAGTAGACTTAAGATATATTTCTTCTAAGCGAGTGATTCTACATAGTTGTGAATTCAATGTTGGGTTTTTTTTTTTCAATGGCATTACGGACGCAGTGTAAATAATTTAATCCATAGTTATATTTCTGAAATTAAAACCAAACACTCTCTGTTACAATCATTATATTCTGATAAACTTTCTTGTCTTACTGTTCCTAATTATAAGTAATATCATTTTGAGAAGTCAGCGACCTTCTAAAGAGGATCTAAATTATGGATGCAATCTCCGGAGGGGACTTAACCCTTTAACGCGCCATGTTCCCGCTCTAGGAACATCAAACTCTGACGTTTTGACTATTGCCAGCCACGAAGAAGATTTGATTTCTATGAAAATAGTTGCGGGTGAAAACGCTCCACGAGAATCCTTTACTTTTTAGCACGTCATTTCCCGTAAAAAAAGGGTCACGATTCTTTTTAACAGCACTGACATCTGCTGGAAAATGGAAGAATGTGAGAACAGCTGGATAGATGGCCCAATGCCGAAAAAAGGGCTGCCGTTGCCATCGATCGACTTAATTACCAGCAAGATGGCGGACGATCGAAACGTTCATCGCGTGCCACAGATCTAGAGACCCTTTTTTGACGACAGCTGGCTGTGCCAGCATTGGGAAAGGGTTGCGCCTCAAAAGGTTAAGTAACTCTAAGCAACACATGATGTAAGCTGCCCTTATCTTGCCAAACAAGCAAACTTTCATGTTTGGTATTTATTTTCCAGTTAAGGTGAAAATCTGGTTAATTGACGATTAAGGTTAAAATTTTAAATGAAGAACTCAGATATTCAGATCCTCTATCCATGATTATATTCTATTAATTAGACGTATATTAAAAATGAACTTGACGTAGAAATATAATTGATGAAATGGAATGTTTGTTTAACTCAAACACTAGGTGTATTGCAGTGTAATACAAACAGTATGATCTTGTTTGGGGGGTGTGGGGGGGGGTCATAACGGCTTCGAAAATTGGCATAGTTCACAAAAATTCAAGGATTGCAACAATTTGTGGGAGATCAAAAGTTTTTTACTATTCCACTCAACGAGCTGGGATTTTTTTGCACTCATAATAAAAAATTTATGGTAAAATATGAAGCTTTTTGGTAGCGTTGTGATATGCAGAGTGTTTCAAAATAATTCCGAAAATCTTCAAGGCTAAGTCAGGCGTATAATAAATATTCAGAATCACATAGAAATGTGGTGGTCAAAAACGTCGTCTTCATGTAGCCGAGAATAATCTCACTGGGACAAGTGCTGAAATAATGGCCCACTTTCCGACCATTGTTCGTCTCAAACCGGTGTCTCTTTCTCAGAACCCAGGTGTAGACTCCGCATTGCTATGTGATTCTGATTACTTTGTAGTGCCCGATCTCTCCGTATGTTTGTCGGAAGACTCTGTTTACGTACATACATATACTTACACATAATACATATTTTAATCGTAAATTTAGAGATTTTTCAAGGCATTTGTATAATTAATTTACTAATACAAAGCGCACATAAAAACCCCAGAGATTTATTGTATTTTTAATAACTGGATTATAATAGAATCTAGGGATGGATGTTAGACCATATTTTGCGAGTAGGGATGGATGCGGGACGATGTTTTGCAAGACGAGACAGAGATTTACAGCTTTTTTGCGAGACGAGACAAACATTTTTAACATTACGATATAGGGATTATGCGAGACGAGACAAAGTTTTTAGGCTATTTTACGAGACACGAGAGGCCCATTTTCTGTCTCGCGCTCATCTCTATTTGCGAAGCGAGACACAGATTTATAGTTTATTGCGAGACGAGGCAAACATTCTTAACATTACAATATAGGGATTTTGCAAGACGAGACGAAGCTTTTCGTCTGTTTTGCAAGACCTTTGACGCCTATTTTTCGTCTGGCGTCCATCCCTAATAAAATCATTACATTTTATATGTGACTTGAACATCTACACGCGGATTTCAGTGTCGGAAATAATCAAATAAGAAACGTTTATTATTATGATTAACTATTTTGGGCGTCTACCAGCAAGAGAAAACTGACCAGCACAATCACAAATAAAAATAGATCGGTGAATAGATAATAAAGAAATAAAATGATGAAAATACTCATGAGTGACTGTTATACTTAAAAACGGTTATCATGAAAAAAGGATATTGTCATGCGTAAATTAAAAAGCATTCTTTAAATATAAATTTTTAGTAGAAAAAAATAATAATTGAGGGAATATTATTCAAATATTTATTAAGATGAGATATAATATAGACGAATAGTGACTCAGGTATAATATGTACGATGAGATTTAATACATACGAGTAGATATATAATTGCAATGAACTTGATTTTAAATAAATAAACAGTATATAAAATATGTTGACAAGAAATTATTTTAAAAATCTATTCATTGGCAGCAAGTTTTTATTTATATTTTCTGAATAAAAAAATATTAAATGATTATTTTTATAGAAAACAAGTGTCAGTTGAAGATAACTAATTTTTAATGATTCGTTTGCAAATGGATGGATGAAATAGCAATGCGAAACATACTTATGTTGAAAATATATTCAATAAAACGAATAAAGTTGTGCATCAGCAAACACCTCTTATATGCTACCTAAGTATAAACAAAATCTTCAATTAAAATCAAGTTGCAATAAATTTAAAAATATAAATATATTGTTTTAAACGCCATCTAAAGATTTTGAATTAGACTGTTGATAGATATAGATTATAAATAAACACATCGTGTATTCCCTTGACTTCCCTTGATATTATACATGATATTTTTATTTATTTATTTTTTTAATTTTTTGTAATGGGACTTGGAAAAATTATATTAGGGATAGTTAAATGGCTTCTTAATCAAACAAAACTGTAAAAGTAGGACTGGAAAATCCAAAATCAATTAATCAGAGACAATTACAACCATTGTAGTGTACTATTTGGCGCAGAAGTATCATCTGAAAAGATTATTGTCCCATGCTGCATCGAAAATGAAGACAGTATGCCTGACAGTTAGTAGGCATGTCGTCAATATTGGATAATGGAGAATATATAGAATATATATTTTTTAATCCCGTTGTTCAAAATCGGTCTGAACTCTGGTTCAAACAAAAAAGAGACATGCCAGGTATTGCTTTCAAGTTTAAGCCAAATAAATTTCCAACTGTATAAAAAAATGATAGAGCAATAAATAAAGAGAGGGTATTAAACATTCACGCTAGAACGTTAATTTTGCGTCACACTGTGTACAAAATTGGTATTTTTTTTTCTCCAAACTTTTATTAAACAGAACATTTTCAATAGATTATTAAAAACTCTATCGGTTTATCATGAGATAAAAATTGATAGTCTATTTTCAATAAACTATTTATTTTTATCAAAAATCGTATTTAAGTAATTAAATTAAAATATAAATTTTTACATAAAAAATTAAATTTAATTAATAAAATTACTTTTTGACTTTTATTAAAAATTAAATGAAAGTTCAGTAACTCTGACAAAGTAGCGGCTTCTACAAATACAGAACATTCTATTCAAAATAAATGCCTTGAAAACGTAAATAGCCTAGATGCATATTTAAGTTAAATGAATGTTGAAAAGCGTGGTTGTGAAAACCTTAAACGCAGTTACTCCTCATTCTTTGTCCAAGCATTATCAGCTTAGTTATTTTATACATAAAATGTTTAGATTTATAATTTCTCAAAGTTTGTATAGGAAGTTACAGGTAAAAGATCGCACACCGCCTACGGAAAAGTTTAAACAAAATCTTCGCAAGTATAGGTTAGGTGTCCCAAAATTTACTTACGATTTTAATTAAATAAAATTTATTTAGTTAGTTTTGGACACACAAAAAAGGAAAAACAGCTTGAAAGCTGGCAGGATTCGTATAAATGGCACCATTATACGAAAAAACAACGCGTTTTCGTTGTTGAACATTTCGAAAATTATGGAAGTTTGATTCATGGTGATTTTGATGAGAAAGATCCTATCATTTAACACCAATGGATTTCTTTCTTTGGGGTTATTTGAAGTCAAAGGTCTATGTCAACAAACCCACATCCACCCGGGCATCGAAGGAGGGTGTGCGGAGGACTCGACGCTGCATCTACAAAATTCAGCCACATTTATACGAAAGGATCCTGGAAAATTTCGACAAAAGAGTGTGTACGTGCCAGCAAAGCCGTAGAAGTCATTTGCCCAATATGCTAGTCCATACATAACCCTATCGTATGCACTTTTTCAGTAAAAAATAATACAATTGAGAAAAAAAAAATTGTTTTCTATTTACTTCAAATCTTACGTAAATTTTGGAACATCCTTTAGAAATCGCCGCCTCCTCCATAGTAGCACAATTAGTCCAAAAGACGTTTAAAACCCGTTTTCTAACGTCAAAAAACGTGTTTCCAACGTAATTTGAACGTTTTTTGAACTATTTGTGCTACTAGGGCTGAGGGCAACATCGGCTATGGGCACCTATAATCGAAATCCATGCGGACAAAAATGACTAGGACTAATAACAGTCATTAAAAAAAAAACAAGAAAAAACATGCAAAAGCACTCACCTATGAGGGGTATGTCGTAGTGGTTATTATCTCTCCCCCTGGCTTCCCGAGACGTCGGACTGTTGTCTACTGGAATGGGACTTTTGACGTTCGGCTTGGGCTGGATATGTCCTGGACTCTGGCCGGGCAGTTTTTTCACCCGCCTGCCCCTGGTCTCTCGGCGGGGCAGCACGTCGATCCACGGTATGCGGTACCGGCCCTCGTTAGGGGGTCCCCCGACGGGCTTCGGCCCTTTGGGGCCCCCCGGGTGCTGCTGTTGCGACAGGGACGATTGCTGCTGTTTCTTGTGGTAGAGCTGGTTGGAAGGGTTGAGTGCGACGAACAGGTTACTGTTGCGCTCGCCGGGGGCACTGGCCGAAGAGGGATCAATACCGTACTGGCCGCTGACGGAAGTTAAACAAACCAGGAAAAAACACGCTGTGAGCAACAACATTATTATTGGAATGTGTTAGTCTAATAATAAATAAGTGAGTGTCGTTAAATTTCTTTTTTTTCCCCCACCTTTTGGCAGAACCTTTTTTTTTTTAAATGGCGGAGAGTTTTTGAAAACTTAAAAACACGGCTTCAAGCAATCATCAGGTGGGGGGGATGGGACAGAAGAAGCGGGAAGTTTCCACGGGAATGCTCAAAGTGAGAGAAGGTAGAAGAAGAAAAAACCGGGAGAGGCAAAAAAGCGCGGCGGCGGCGGTGGTTGGTTGGTGGCGGTGGTGGTGATGGTATCTTCCAAAGCGACGGAGTTTCAGGCAATCGTCCGGATACTGACAGTCCGGGAGGTTTTTGTCCGCTGCTGCTACGCTCGCGCCAGTTCAGCGCTGTTGTGCCGCTTTTTCCGGATTTCCAGGAGCGCGCGCAGATCTCCACCTATTGGTGCGTCGGGAAAGGTCAGACGGGGGGGTTGGCGGCAAGAATCCGGAATTTATTCGCCGGATCACTTCGCCCACGCGCTTTTTCTGGCCCTGCCTGTCGAGAGGAGTACACACGTGACTCCGGCGCTTACGCCGCGAATCGGACATGAGAAAGTTTTGTTTTATTTATTTATTTATTATTGTTGTTATTTTGTGGTGCATTGGATGATATGTTCTCGGACTCTTGCGGTTTTTTGGGAATAATATGAGTAATGGAAATGAACGCACCTTCCCTCGTGGAAAGTGCTCGGGGGGGGGGGGGCAAGAAAAATTATTAGTATTGTTGTACGACGGCGCTTGTGTTTGGGGCCGCATTTTATTAATCTAGGCGGGAGTAAATTACGTTTAAATACTCCCCAGACACCCGTTCATCGTGGTTTAATCTGAGTGAGTAACGCCGGGTTATTATCGTGCGGTTGTTTACCGTGTATTCTATGGTTGATGAGACACGGCATTTCTTTTTATTGCTGTTTAACATCTCTAGTCACTCGACTTAGTAAATGGGGGGATGCGTTTTTCCTCTCAGGAACATTTTATGTGGATTGGATCCTATCTTAAGAAAAATAATGCTTGGATATTTTATCTGCAAATAATGAGTGCCATCAGTTTAATTAGTGAAAATGATGAATCATAAATCACAATAGATTCCTGTAGTAAGAGTTCGCATGTTTCATGGGATTATTCGGAGGAGAGAGCCATTTAATCCGTTCCATATTATAAATGAGGATTTGAGGATTTAAGAGTTTTGTGTTTAGTCTTTTAGAATAATGTTTAGTGCTTTATGATACTTCAGCTATTCGAATTTACGTGGGTGTTGTATAGCAAATTTCACGACAGACACTTAAATTCAGAGATAGCCATGTTTCCGTAATTTATGGATTAAAATTAAATCAGCTCGCATCTGTAAGACTGGAATGGACGGGTGGCCTTTGTGAATATATCACTGGTTCGGTATCTCGATTTATGGATAAAGAATACTTTTCGGAATAGTTAATTTTGGGAGTTGTATAACTGAAAAATCAATGATTAATAATTAGCGAAAAATTAATAATTAGGAAAATCGCCAGATACTATTATATCTAAAAATAAAATTAGAGCTCATTTGACGGCAATCATACTTTAGGTTGGATAAAATGCCACCCGCTTATGGTTCCTTAAATACTAAAGAAACGTGAAGACGTGTGCATCTGGCTTCGGTTTAATGGCTCAAAAAAGGCATCAATAATCACGTGAGCCTATGTTTCCCATAGTATCGTGTTTATTGAATATTTAACTTAAAGTTTTAATGTTATTCAAACGGGTGGTTTAAAATATGTATTTCTTTTACATCTTTGATTATGTCCAGTCTCAGTTTAATTTAGTAACTCCTATAAAATTTCAGGTTAAGAATATAAAACAAATATTAGTTCCGTGTTCAATTATTTTTTATTATTATTTCTTATAATTATTTTTTAATACATTGCCAAATTATTCCTACAACTATGAATGCTGCAACGAATGGTTAAAAAAAAAAAAAGATTAATGAAGACTACAATTTTTCTGGCTTTAGTTTAGGGTCAGTTTTCTTACGCTGAATTTTCGGAAAACGAGCTGCAATATTAACTGATAAACTGAATTTTTAAAAATGTATTAGTTTTTTCCCATTACTGTATTCTTTATTTATTTTATTTATTTATTTATTTATTATTTTAGATAAAACTAAAAATCGGATAAAATTTTAAGCATGTTAGATTATTTAATAAAAAACTAAGAATTTTTTGTCATAAATAAATTAATATTCTAGCATATAAACATAGCAAATTTTTATACCAAATATTGATTTATGAAATCCACTGCCACTAAAAAGTCGTTGTTAGTTCCTAAATATCATATATGTCAGTCAACTTTTCTATAAGTAAATCTGACAGAAGCATATGTCAGATTGACTAATTAGAATTTTAAATAGGCAGTGTTAAAATTAAACAAAACAAAAACAGTAATTTAAAATTCTAAGTATTAAAAAGCGACAGACTTGTTTGGTATTACTGGTTTAATAAATTTTTCAATTTGTTTACTTTTTAATGATGAATAATTAATGCAGCCGCCTGTGTTTACATTTTCTTTTGTTTAATTTTATCGTGCTAACAATTTTTCTTTTTTCGTTTCATTTTATCTTCCATGTAAAATTAAAAGCCGTAAACATCGGTAGAAGTAAGTAATAATTGAAATACATTTTAATTAATCTATTTTAGTGTTGTTTTTTTAGTTCAAATCTCTGTATATTCTTGTGAACAACACTGTTTTTCCATAGCACTTTGTGAAACTCAGATTATTTCCTAAATTCATATTTTTTTAAGGACCCCAAAATAAAAAATATCAAAGGAAGAAAATATTGAATTAAAAATCATATGAATCTTGTTAATGAATTAAGAAAATATTTGTTTTCTTATGTGCTTCTTTTTAAATGTTTAGATCAATTTTATGCACCTATAAAAATAAACCCTGCAAATAAATTCTTAAATGGATTAAGAAAAATAAATTTCATGTCAAAACTCATGTCTGGAAACTCATTAAAAATTTATTTCAGTTTTTTGGTTCTTTTTTTTAATATTGAAACTATATTTATGTTTAAAGAAAAACAAATATAAAAATAAATAGTATAGTAATTCATTTTAAAACTGGATATTCTAATTTGTATATTTTCTTGTTATTTATTATTTATTACCACACAACTATTTATTTCTTTTATTCGAATGCATAATATATTTCAAGTTATAATTATTAATACAATTATTACTATTATTATTATTTGTATTCTTATTACTCTTTTACACATTTTTTCCTTTTTCCTTCTCTCTGTCGTTCTTCATTAATCGTCATTTCTTGTTTTTGTTCACATTTTATGTCAGACTGAATGTAGAATTCCACTTGGAGTATTTTAATATTATTAACTAGCTTTGTGATAAAGGTATCCAGATTCGGAACTCTAAGTTGCAGAATACCAAGGGCAGATTAAAGGGGGGACGGATGGGGCGCTACCCCCCCCCCCCCGAGAACAAAGAAATTAATGTAAAAGATCCTATTTTACTTCCATAAAGTGGATGTATCTGTCAATCTTCTAATTAACCGCCCCCACCGACAAACTAACCTCCCCCCCCCCGACAAACTTGCATTAATCCTCCCCTACAGAATACAAATTACTAAGACTTCGGATGCTTTAAAAAAACGCTATTTACTGAAGAATCAGTATAAAATGGACAATTTACATTTAAGTCTGGTGGTGGTTTAGCTTCGATAAAAATACTTGACATGACAAATGTAGAGCTGTGAAGTGAGCTAAAAATTATGCCAACACTGGCGAGAATAAAAACTTGATCGAGACAAACAACGCCAATTACAGAGCAATCGTAAAGTTTAAACCAATACAATTAAAGTAACAAAATCGCGTACGAATAATTTTCAAAGATAGTGCAGGACATCAAAATACTTATGCCAAATAAAGCACCAAGAGAGGGGAATGAAATACCATTTGTGATTGCAAATATGACGTAACCGAATCTATTTTTAGCCTAGAACGGTTCCAAATTGTCAGCCCTACAAATATAGTAAAAACTATTCCATACGGGAAAAACGGAATACGAAATTGAAAGACAAAGTGAGGGAAATTGAGAACAAAGAAAATAAGTTAAAATGCATGATTTTGAATAGATAAAATTTAAGAAACAGAAATTGAAAAGAGAATAATATTAAATATGTGATCTACATCAGTGGCGGCTCGTGGGATACAGCAAGTACAGCCGGGCTGCACTTGAAATTATCAGCACATACTTTAAAATAATTTATTCTACTAATTTTCCTAAATTCAGATTAGGATTGTGGAATTCCTACGGTAAATTAAAAAAATCTGCGAAAAAAAAACCAAACAAAAAAAAAACGCATTGTGGCCGGATCGCTCATTCTGAAAAAAAAGCACTTTAATCTTCCCGCAATTCAATTGGGAAAATCTTTGGTTCAGCCCAGAGCGCTGAAAAGAAAATTGGCAGCACCATTGCCATGACAACGACTACGTAAGCAGCCTCTCCGGCATAGGGAGTATGCAGCTGATACAGCCGATGAAAGATTTTTTAACGGCGGCTGAACTTGGGCTCGGACGAGAAGTGAGGGAGGGGGGTAAGGAGAATATATGTTTGGAAAACTCTCCACTTTATATTGCTGAATTTATCCAGAAGGTAAGCCTCAATAGACGCTTATGAATGGACAATTACCCATCAAAGCAGTATTGTTTTTAAGCAAGCAAGAACTGGCATTTAGAGGACATGGCGAGCGAGAAAATTCTTTAAACATGGGAAATTTTAAAGAGCTTTTAAAATTATTGATATCTGAATTAAAACAACGCCTTTTTATGGGGACATCACTGACCGATTCGCATGTTTAAAAGAAAGGAGAATTGATTTGACTTATAAAAAATAAGTAAGTTTTCTTTTTTTTTTCTTTTCTTCTCAAGTTATCGTTACAAAAGAAAATTCTAAGGACACTTCGAATCAGACAGGGATTAATGCAATTTTGAGGATAAGAGCGGCTGGTTGAAATTTATGTCCATTTTATGGAAGTAAAATAGGATCTCTTACATTTTTTATGTAATTTCTTTTTTCTTTTTTTTTTTTTTTCCTCGGTGAGGGCTTAATCCGCCAGCTTTCGAATTCAGTAACAAAGATTTTCCAATCCTGTCTGGAGGAAGGGGGAGGGGGGGGGCTCATATGCTTCCGGCTGCACTAACAGTTTTGACCACGGGCCGCCACTGATCTACATCAGATATATATATGACAGTCATCAAGAGGAAAAAAATATAGTATATCAAGAAGAGAGAGAAAACATTAATTTGTCGCATTTCAATTATATGCATTATTCAATAATAAATGAAATTAATATGGATAACTTGATTGAGTTACATTCCAAATGAATCCCCTTTTACAAATTTCAAAATACCGACGCAGACTTATTCTCCTACATAAAATTTGTATTATGAAAGCATTAATTTTTTAGTAACTCCCACTCATTTTGGCTTGTGTGTATTGATTTACAAATGAAGAAAATTCTTTTTCTACGTCTGTGCTATCAAATAAGACTAAGAATTAAATTCATCGTGGAGAATGTGAAACAAAAGACAAATCGTGTTGTTATTGCATAAAATTCAAATTAAATATAACGAAATCGTAGGAAAAAATACCTACGATATTCTATTACAATTTGCAACTATATTTCACTGAAAAAAACTATTTGCAATTATGCTTTAGTTAAACAAATAAAATCACATCCGCAGTACTTATAGAATTTAAGTAAGACGATGATGTGAAAAGTACCATTTGATAAAAAAGTTGTTTACGTGAAAAAATGGCGAAATTTTAAAGTTTTAATTTTTAATTTTTGAAGTAATTAATTCAATCATTTTTTAAAATGTACTTAATAAGATTAAATAGAAAAATATAATGCACAAAATACAAGTTGGTGGTTGTTAAAATATTCAGAGCATTCTGTAGCTGTCGAGTTGAAAGTCAAAGAATGCGCAGTAAGATTCCGGGACAAAAAAAAAAAAAAAAAGTTTCTAAAAAAATGTTTTTTCTAATATGTTTTTTCAAAACGTTTATTCAAAAAATGTGTGACAAAAATGTTTTTTCTACCGATCCAAAATGCTGTGAACAGTAAAAAGTACAGCGAAGAGTTTAATTTTAAACGTTTTCAAACATTATTGCATTTCAAACTGATACTTTCTCATTTTGAGGCATTACAATGAATCTCAATTACAGGGGCGCAGCCAGGGGGGGGGGATATCGGGATATATACCCCCCCCCCCCGAAATTTTTGGATTAGTGTTGAAATTCTGTCTATTTATACACATTATAAGTTCATATCCCCCCCCCCCCCCGAAAAATTTTCCTGGCTACGCACCTGCTCAGTTATGAGACTGAGACTTCAAGTGGAAGAAAAGAAAACTATCTGAGTTACATATGTAGTTAGATTGAGCATGAGTTCCGGTTATAAATAGGAGAAAATCCAGTGAAATATATTCCTCCAGTTACGACGGTTATTAGTTTAATTGTGGAAATCAAGTAAAATGTTATAGCAGATCTTTGTGCAGTTCGATTTCAAAATAAGTTGCCCTGGAGATCAATGTCTCTACGAGGTGTGAGAGGTACGATATACCAAATCCCCCCCCCCAAAAAAAAAACTACATTGTTATGTGTTTAATTTGCAGAAGTTGAAAGACTATCAGTGCAGAAGTCAGGGAGAAAATGTCTTTGCTGAGCCATCACTGACAGATGATCATAGCTTCAGCAATGCACGTACTGTGTTGACAAATAGACATATCGTATTGTACAGTGGGGTGGAGATAATGAGAAAAATCTTTCTTCGTATAAGAGCAGCCAAAATCAGTAACTGCTTATTATGGACAGCAACTGTCTACTATCTTTTACTGACTTTTCTCATCCGAAAAGAAGCCTAGAGGGTATTTCCGACAAAACGGAACCCGATGTATAAATCTTTCGGAATCTTATCGAATATCAGATTTTAATTTGTTGGGAATAAATACCCTGCTGGCTGTGGAACATCTTGCCAACGTGAAGTGGTGGTATTCATTTTTATTTCAAAGAAACATGTGAATACCCAGAATAAGGGAAGATGTGCCAAGCAAAATCTAAGTCCCTTCTACAAAATTCCAATACACTCGCTTAATATTCCCGTCTTGTTTGTATTCACTTACGAATTTACTTTTGGATTTATCCCTTAAAAAAGTCCTCCGATTAAAGCACTTCACTGGTCGGCAGATGTCCTTCACGTAGACTTGCCATAACACTAAACAAACTTTAACAACAGCTAAAGTTAAAGCCAAGTTTAACTAGGATCGCCTTGTATTCAATTGCATCTTTAGAGAAATCGTCAGCAAAATAGCTCTAATGTAGAGTTGAAGGCAGTTTTAAATGTTTGACGAACGTATTGGAAGCATGTTGGAAACAGTTCCAAATACAAAGTTCAAATTTTACTGTGAATTGAGAAGACGGGTAGATATATTTCAATAATATGTTTGAATATGATGTTACTGGAAAGACAGCTTTTGGATCATGACAATAAGTTGGCCTTCTTGGTGCAGTATTTCAAAGCTTATGGCATTATTTTCTATAATTGTAGAGTATAATATGTTAGGTCACAACTGGGCAACCTCCGGCCCGTGTGGCCCACCACGGCTTTGATCTGGCCCGCAGAACCTTTCAAATTCCGATAGCTAAACCCATATAAACCATTTAAAATCCCATATAAATCCCATTTACACGGCCCGTGACTTTAATATCCTAAAGTTTGGCCCGCAACTTTCCAAAAGTTGCCCATACCTGTTTTAGGTGGCCTCACCTGTGGCCGAGCGCATAGCACATCGAACTGGGAGACGGAAGGTGCTTGGTTCAAAACCAGGTCGTGACTGCCGACTTAACCGTCCAGAGTTTTCCGTGGTTTCCTCTGAAACTTAGTTTAAATAGGGTTTAGGACTCCTTAGAGAAAACACTACGGAGGGCCCCTCCATCCCTCGTCCTAGAGCCCACGTGTAACTAGAGCCTACGTACGGGAAGGTGCCGATTAAAGGGGGGGAGGGCGACAGCCCCCACCGAGAAAAAAGAAATTAATGTAAAAGATCTTATTTTACTTCCATAAAGTGGATGTATATGTTAATCTTCTAACTAACCGCCCCCCCCAGACAAACTTGCAATAATCCGCCACTGACGTACGGCTAACTGGCCGTAATCCCACAACAACAACAACCTGGTTTAGGTAATCAGTTTTAAAATACCCGAGCAAAATTTTGAAGTCTTCGCTTGACTACTGGATGCTGAAACACGGAGCAATTACAAAATTTCAGGCGATTGTTGCATTTGACGGGAGTAAGTGAATCTTAAAATGCAGGATGTTCATAATTAAAACTTTCTCGATTCAGAGCGATGTGCAGGGGAAAATATCAGTCAGAATGCTACAAAATTTGCAGGAAACCTTAATGAGACCATGGTAGGGAGATTCATTTCGAAAAATAAACACCACCAGATAGCGTCTCACGACGCTTTAGTGCAAATAGTCATTCCCAAGCAAAGAAAACAATGAAGACATTGTGAGGCAAATGTTGTATACCTATACTCGGTGGGAGAATCTGCATATCAGCAACTAGAACATGGCCAATTCATATCAGCATATCAGCAACTAGAACATGGTAAAGAGTGATTTTTGATTTATTTTTTTCAAACCTGACCTCTCTCCCATGGTCTCATTAACGTATCCTGCAAATTTGGTAGCATCCTGACGAATGGTTTTCCCTGTACACCGCCCTGAACAGGGAAACTGAATAGAAATACCCTGTACGTAAAATCTCGATTGCACACCCACGAATAGATAAATAAATAAATAAAAGCAGTCTTGCGGAAAGTTTGGTATTTTACTTTAGGATAGTCTGTTGCGCCTGCTGATCACTTAAGGCAGTTTAAAAACCTTTCTGTTTTCTTTCAAAGCTAAATTCCCTTTTTCCCTTGGAACTTAAATCCCCGCCATTTTAGCGCTTCAGCCCACGCCAATAGATAACCATGGCTTCGGCATTTTATCACAAAGCTCTTTCAATTTACCCAGAATCTGTTGCAGAAACCAGCGATGCTTTCTCTGTTAATAAACTTTATTGTGATTTTTAAAAAAAATATGTGATATAAAACAAATACTTCTATGGAGGGAGCAGCGGTTTGAGCTCCGAAAAACGTACCAGGCTCGAGACCCCACATTATCGTCACGTAAAATTTCATGAACAGCCTTAGAATTGTGCAACAGAAAAAAAGAGAAAGAAAATCAGATAGTCATTTTTGTTGAAACTACCGCTGGATACATTGACTTAGGATTAGTTATAGTAGTTGTGACGCGCCCGTTGAAAAATTATGAGTATAACAAACACTTTTAGTTCAACATACAAGAAATATTTATTAACATTAACACATTATATTGTGCTTTAACCCTTTGAGGCGCAGTGTTCCCGCTCTGGGAACACCAAACTCCGACGTTTTGACTGTTGCCAGTCACGAAGAATTTATTTGCTGTGCGCACAGCCAGCTGTCGTAAAAAAAGGGCCTCTAGATTTGTGGCACGGGATGAACGTTTCGATCATCCTCCATCTTGCTGGTAGTTAAGTCGAGCGATGGCAACGGCTGCCCTTTTTTCAGCATTGGGAAAGGGTTGCGCCTTAAAGGGTTAATCCATATTATCGTAACAGGTATTCTGGTTGAATCCTGGTTTAGCTCACTTCTGTGCCAACAGGGTGATAGTTAAATGTGACAATAAAGTTACCCGTTAAGTAAAATCTTATTTTTTAAATTTCATTCTTGACTATTGATGTATTTTTTATTATCATATATTAATTTGTCTTTTTATTTAATTTCTTCGATTAGTTCTTTCAAAATTTTAGATTTGTGTGGATGTTACTATTTTGTAAAATAAATAAAAACTTTGTGAAAAAAACACACATAAAAGGTTACTTCAAGGCGTAACGATCATTTCGACCGAAAATTCGTTTGGTCTTCGTCAGATAAGCCCTTCCGGCAAACAGAGCAGAGGGAACTTTTTTTCAGTTCCCTCTGCTCTGTTTGTCGGAAGGGTTTGTCTGACGAAGACCGAACGAATTTTCGGTCGAAACGATCGTTACGCTTTGAAGTAACATTTTATGTGTGTTTTTTTCAGAAAGTTTTATTTATTTTATCTTTTAACACCAGTTTTTGAGTGTTTATTTTCATATTTACTATTTTGTGTTCGTTCTTAAGTACTGTCTTTTGAAACGTACCTACAATTCCAGGAAACAGGACCAAGAAAATAAGCCAAAATGCCGATTTTTAAAATCGCTCCCAACAGCGGACTAAGCCAGGAATCAACCAATCTTCTATTTTTAAGTTTCATAATCTAATCCTGCTATTATATAACCAACACAATAAAAAAAATCAGTCTAAAAACAAAATGAATTCATTTGGAATGCTCAGTTTAAATATTTAAATACTCCATAGTTAAGCAAAAGAAAATAGTCTATTTATTTTAATGTCGTGATAAATAATGTCTAACTGAGTCATCTCGGGGAGCCATTTAAAATTGCACAAATCGAGAATATGACGTAAATTTTGTAGCAGATTTTATGAATCTCATGCAACTTTTCATTTTTGACGATATGATTTTGACTGTCATAAAATGAAATCCTAGTTAGCTCTGTTAATTCAAATGGCTAGTCCACCCAGTTAGCTTTCTAAGACTAATATAGCTTACAGCGACGTTAAAAAAAATAATTTATTTCTTTACATAGGTACTCTATCTAGGAACGTAATCCTGCGTTAAAAAGGCGGTGTAAGACGAAGAACAGCACTGCATGCTTATCTTTGTCGTACATGTCCAAAAACAGAGAGCTTATTTAGTTTTAGTAGAACCGCCAAGATAACTCATATTATCGTCTGCTACTCTAAGACTATATATTCACGTTTCATCGCCGTCAAGTAATATTACTCCATGCACAAATAGCAACTCGTGTGCACTTTCCTGGAGAAGTACGAACGTTTTTAGCGATGGAAACGAAACCTTTATGACGTATATGAATAGAAACAAAATTACGAATGTAAACGAATCATGGTAATTATGTTCTTTTGGAACACTGATAATCCAAAGTATTCAAGTAATATTACCCCATGCACAAATAGCAATTCGTGTGCAGTTGTCTGGAGAAGACTGAACGTTTTTAGCGATGGAAACGAAACCTTTATGACGTAAACGAATCATTTTAATTATGTTCTTTTGGAACACTGATAAATATTTTGTTAACATTTTCAATCCAAGCTGAAATTCTAATAATTTGTGTGTGTCTGTTCGCATTTTAACAGACATAAATATGTAAACTATGTACCTTATTGAAAATGGCGTAATCTTTTACAGCTTACACAGAAGAGTTCCAGTATATCTAAATCTGTGGGCAGTCATTGTTTAAGGCGGATTTTAATGAAAGCGTGAAGCGAGTTTTCGCGTTCACGCCGATGTGTAGGTTGGCGAATTTACTGTTGAATAAATGTAGGTACGGTTCTCATTTCTGCTTAATGTGGGTTTGAAACATACAGTTAAACATAAGTACCCTATAAAGGGACAGACGAGTAAGCACCCAAGCCCAATCCAGGAATCCAACCGAGACTTAAGGCGTCATAGAATGGTTCTTTGACTACAACACCACCTGGGCGGCTCATTTTTATCTACTTCGGTTTTCAAAATTTGCATTTCGCTTTTTACCGCAAGCAATAGTCTTTTACTGTGTGTTTATTTCCGTCTGTCCAAAGCCTCCTGAACTAAAAATGGATTTTATTACGTCAGTTAGTAACTTGTTATGGGTTTCTCATCCCTGTCTGTTTTTCCTTATTTTGGCATACTTTATTTTGATGCCATGCACCAACTTTTTAAAATGATTCCATTGCAGCTTGTGATTACTTTAATTTCATTGGCCTAAATTTATTGTAACTCTGTAATGGGCTTGGTTATCTCGGCCAAGTGTATGTTCTCGCCAATATCAAGTTCTGTGCTGTAATGCTTTTTTAACTCGCTCCACCTCTATTCGACTGCCCATGCAGCACGCTAATTGAATTGCTGACCATCGCCAGACCATAATTCTTGATATTTTGTTTCGTTCTATTAACATGTATTTCGAATTTGTGTGCTTGGGCCGAATTCCGCTATAAATCCAGGCCAGAAGGGAGGGGGGTGCCCTCCGTGGTGTCTTTCAAAGGGTCCTAACCCGTATTTACGCTAAGTTTCGGAGAAAACCACGGAAAATTCCGAACGGTTAGGTCGGCGGACGCGACCTGGTTTTGAACCAGGAACATTCCGTCTACCATTTCGAGTGAAATTCTTGGTAGGTTTTTTTTTAACTAGCTGCGTGCCCGTTCTCCGCACTGTAGGGAACGAAACTTTTTCTTACATGTATAGTTCGAATTGATTCCAGTGATTTGGAATCTAAACAAAATGATTTGACTTGGCGTAAAGTTACTCATTAGTTATTTGTAAAGTTAGTATAAGTACTGACCTGAGACCATTGTTAATATTATGACGCAAAAAACTATGTCGGTGTCATTCGCGATTAGAAAAGAAAAGCGTGACGGTTTGCAGTGAAAATTCCTAATTTTCAAAATGTCTCATTTCTACATCAACTCTTTTTTAGATTTAAGTTATGCCATTAATACCTTAGATACTACATGATGTGGAGAACCGTTTTATTTTATAATTAAATAGTTGTGTACCCGCTCTTCGCAAGGCAAAAAATAAAGTTTTGTTACAGTCTTTTCTGTTGAAACTACCGCGGGATATATTAACGCGACCGACGTAGAATTACTTAATGTTTAGTTATCTGTGATGTAATACTGCTCTCCATAATTTTTTACGCATAATTCTTATCAAATTGACGTATTTAGCACCACGGCCCTATTATCGCACTGGCAAATCGGGACTTTGCCCAGGGCCCCCGGCTCAAAATGGCTCCCAATTTCAAATGCTGTTCTTTTTTTTATAACAAAATTTTATGAAAAATTAAACAAATTTTATAGATGGGGGCCCCCCAAATTCATATATTTCCCGCGATTTGAAAACGTGTCCCGTTTAAAATCCCAATTTGAAATACTGCTGGATAATTCACTGGTGAAAAACAGAATTCAATTATTTTTTTGGCAACGTAAAATAAAATATAGAATTATTTCATCTGTGGCGTATCTTTTGATTAAGAGTCCGTTATTCTGATTGAATTTCGAAAGGGGTATTAAACTCGTGACATCAAAATGACGCACATTTCACATGCGAAAACTCAGTTATTTTAAAGTAATTTTTTTTATTATTTTCAACTGGCAATATTAAATATTGTTACTGTCTCCAAGACTACCACACCCCGCAAGATATCATACCGAAATTTTTAAGCAACTGCTATTGAAATGAAAATGCTTCTTTACTTAAAAATTCGTAAAAAATCTCCTAATTTATATTTTCCTTTGGTTTCTCTTTTAAAGAAGGGCCAAATGTATGCTCCGTCGTTTGTTAAAATATAAAAAAGTTATGACTGATAGAATTCAAGATGCAGCAGTTTAAAAAATATTTTACGAAAGTCAGCGTCAAATTTAATTTTATTTGAAAAATTTCCAAAAATCTGCAAATTATGTTACACCGTCCGAACAAACAGTTTTTAAAAGAAAACTTATTCCTCTATCCGCATTTTCTTGCGAGTGTAATTACCGGCGTTATTACGTATTAAGCTAGAAAAATCGCTAAAAATCGGACAAAACATAAAATAAAACATTTTCTAATTCGAATTTCGAAAAAAAAAACCGCTTCGAGGCGTACTAGGATCTATCCTAGTGAAGTCGTACGCAAAATTCGATAGGTCTGCGACCAACCGTCATCGGCGCATGCTCACGAATGTGCTGAAATCGGACATTTGAGTAGCTTTCTACCCTGAAAATTGCGAAAAATCTTTGGATTTTTCGCAGGATTTCCAGAATTTTAAAGTAGCATACGGCCTATTCTATGTCGTTTTACGTGTATGTTCAAAATTTTAAGCCGATCGGTCTGGCGGTGTGGGAGGAGTTCCTGGACGAATAAACAAACAAACTTTCACGTTTATATAACAGATAGTCTTTTTAAATAAATAGTTTTAAAGTATCTTACGGTTATTTATTGCTACTGTAGTGTTTAACTTAAAGAATCTACGTTTTGCTATTCACATCGCTAATTAAGAATTTAATACAGCCCAAGTAATTACTACGTCACTAGTCCCTCAAACAAAAAAAGGGGGCATGGAAATGCGGAAAATATTCTGGCAAATGGGACGCCAGTGTAACTTCAGTATATTTTTGGAATTTTATTCCTGTAAATTCCAGAAGAAATTCCTTTCCAGATTATAGCTGACACTCGATAAACGGAAATTTTCCTGCATTCAATTATAAATGGAGAATTTCCATTAAAAGTTTAGCGAAAGTTTCCAATAAATGCACGGTTATTTTTTAGATGGCTTTCTCATGAAGATACCTTTCCTGTCTCTATCGCTCCTTCTTGTCACAGATCTTTGAATTAACCCTTTAACGCTCAGTGTTCCCGCTCTGGGAACACCAAACGCTGACGTTTTGACTGTTGCCAGTCAAGAAGAATAGATTTGATTTCTATAAAAATAGTTGCGGGTGACATAGCTCCACGAGAATCCTTTACTTTTTAACACGTCATTTCCCGTCAAAAAATGGTCACGATTCTTTTTAACAGCACTGAAATTTGCTGGAAAATGGAAGAATGCGAGAACAGCTGCATAGATTGCCCAATGCTGAAAAAAGGGCAGCCGTTTGCACAGCCAGCTGCGTCAAAAAAGGGTCTCTAGATATGTGGCACGCGATGAAAGTTTCGAACGTCCGCCATCTTGTTGGTTGTTAAGTCGAGCGATGGCAACGGCTGCCCTTTTTTTTATCATTGGGAAAGGGTTGCACCTCAAAGGGTTAACCTCTGCAGTGGGTTATTTCAAGACCAACGCTGGTGTGCAATATGAGCACAGAAAGGTAACCTCTGTCGTCGTGTTCTTTCGATGAAAAGAGCGAACGTGTTAGCTGTTCGTTACTCACCAGAACGAAAGCAAATAAACCGTGTTGGAGAGTGTTCTGTATTCCATGAGCTTGTTATGATGTATCACACTGGATTTTTCTCATGTACAGTACCGACATATTTAGATCTACGCAAAATAACAAACACGAGGTTAGCACGTTAATATAACAGAACCAAAATTGGCAGCATATCGGAAGCGGTTTTTTTTTTTTTTCTCTTCTATTTCCAGGTAACGAGTTTCTAATAATATATGGAAGCAATGTGCCGCGTGGGATTGAACTTAAGTGAAGAAGAAGGCGGACAGCGAAACATAATGAAATCAGTTACAATTCCGCTGTTCTTGTTTGGTTCTGATATAAAAATGTCATCTGTAATGCTACTGGCTTTGGATAATTTATGCCTAGAAAAAAAAAGTGTCTTTAGCACTCAAACTATTTATGTAAATCCCAGTAAGTGTTTCGAGGAAGCAATTTGAAACGTTTGATATTAAGTAGCTTAAAAAATCAATTCCTGTGGGAAGAGACAATTCCTTGAAAACACAAGGCTAAAAATATCTTGATTTTCCGATTATTTCTAATTGCGTATTCGCTGATTGCTTTAAATGAAAACTTGAAATGTTATTATATTCAATTCTTTAAAGTATATTTTTTTTAGAAAAAAGCTTTTCTGACATCGTTAAGAATTATGTTATAAATCTACTCAAGTGAAGATGAACGAAAATATTTGTCTGAGTTCTTTCAACTTTACAGTTATCCGTTATGGTTGCCTATTACCAGGTTTTTGTTAGAAGAAATGTAGTGCATTTGTAACTCGGACGATATTAATGTATTGTCGAAATGCTACAAAAGTATGTGCCATTCATGTGCTTAAATTTATTTATTTAGAAATAGAACGTCCTTAAAACACATTTTAAACAGTTGAAATCCATACCGCAAAAAAAGTATTAATTTTGATCATACCGTGTCATTCTATTTCTTGCCGCGAAGGCACTATACCAATGATATAATACTTATTATTTTCAATGTGGAGCATGTTTCCAAAACTTATAGGATAGTATGAGGATAAATAGGTAGATATTTCTTTTTTACCAAATATATAAATAAATTATTTTTTAATTTTATTACTTAGCCTATTTTTTAGACATTAGCTGGAAGATTTATACACATTAAACAGTTTATTAATTGCATTTAAAAGCATAAAATTAGAAGATTGAAAAGTTTTATCTGCGTATTGGATCCATGTTTTTTTTTTTTCTTTTTGTGTGTATGTGTGTTTCCAAAAGCTTTCAAGAAACTAATACATACCTGAAAATTTGAAAAATTTTATCTTATTATTTCCAATTTAGAAAAGATCTAAACAGCTTATTATCAGAAAAAGTTATTATTTTTTAAAACATTTTTCCTTCTATTTATGTTTTAATGTGGTGGGGTAAAATAGGTATACTGTTAGGTTTTGTTAATATTATGTTTTAAAATGCTCCTATTAAACTATTTAATGAATGTAATGCTGCCCACTAATGTCTGAAAAACAATTTTAAAACAAACTATTTCTACTTTTGATTAAAAAAAACCACCCATTTTACCCCACCTTACCCTTTAACAATGGGATATCGGAATACGATTTTTAACTAGAACCTATGCCTAATAGCCCTGGCCATAAAAATTTGTTTTTTCAATTAAGTCTTGATAGGAAAGAAACAAAATTTATAAAATCAATTAATTCTTTGGGGCTTTTATGAATCTATTACCCATTTTACCCAAGATTTACAGAAAAAATAGCTTTTAATTTAGAATTTTTGCAGTTAGAAATAATATAATTATATACTGAGTGTCCCAAAAATGACCGACGATTTGAAAAATCAATTAAAGAAAAACGGAAGGCGATAGAAATACACGATTTGCTGCGTTTTTAAAACTATTTACAAAGTTCGTCATCAGATGGCGCTGCTGACTAGAAAAAACCATAAAACAATGCTTTCAAAATCATCACCGTTTGCAGTAACAATGTGGCGCAGTCTGAGGAAAATATTTGCAGACGCCTGTGCAAGCATTTCAGTTAGAATGTTCTGACAAGCAACAGAGATGTATTGTTCCAGTTTATTTGCAGTTTGTGGATTGTGACGATACACCTGGTTTTTCAAGCATACCCAATGAAAAAAATCACGAGGCGTCAAATCTGGCGAATAGGGAAGCCAATCCATACCACTTTGCCTATACTTTTCGTGGTCAAGAGCAATGACACGATCACCGAAATGTTCGTTGAGAAAATTGAACACCGGAGCCGTTCGTTGTGGCCGGGCGCCGTCATAAACCACAAGCAGCTATTCCTCCTGTCGTCCAAAGCATTTTGAATGACCATAAATTCATGGAGGATGTCCCGATATTTTGCTGAAGTAATCTCTTGGTGTGCAAAAAAAGAGTCAAATAAGTCGTCTGGAGGAAATGGCGGCCCAAACCATGACTTTTAGAGATGCAGAGATGAAGGTACGGCTACATGCGGATTTTTCGTTCCTCAAATGTGCCACTTCTGCTTATTAACGAAGCCATCGAGAAGAAAATACGCTTAGTCGGAGAGCCATATGTTTCTAACATTGATTTCGCAGGCATCCAACTTCATCAGCATAGCGTTTACAAAAGTCTCATACGTGCATGAATGGCATCAGCACTCAGAGGTTGTCGAATCTGGATCGTGTAAGGAAACAAGGACTGTTACGCATGATTCGGTGTGTAGTCATTCGTGACTATAATATTCTAGAGTGGCATTCATAATCTAGTGTGACATGCAACATGGTGAACGGAAACTTGGGTTCGCCGTTGGATGATCTGTAGAACGACAGTAGCATTCGCCTCCGAAATTGCTGTGTTGGGCGGCCGACATTTCCATCACGGTCGTCATTGACGTTCCCAGTACGCTTGAATTTTTCGAACAGTGCTTGTATAGTAACAGTTAGCCGGACCGTTTCTGACATTGAATTTCCTTTGAAAACTGCGCCTCGTTGCAACAAAACTGTGGTCTAGGTAATGAAACTTCAAAACAATAGAAATACGAGGCGGTATGAAATGGAAGGCATTACACGCTTAAATCTATTGATTAAAACTAACACTCCTTTATTGATTACATTTCTTATCGGCTGATTTAAATCCTTTTACGCTAAAAATTTCCGAAAAATACTCATTAAGACAATAATTTGTAAACTCTTCAATTCCCCTCAATGCTCACGATTCGCTAGATTCTACTTAACTCCATTTTTCACTTAAATCTTGTATGTTTGAGTATTCTGACTTCCCCACGAAAAGAAATCCCTGATACCATATCCTATTACTATTATTACTATCACGTGACCAACGCTCTTCAACAGATAACGGTTCATAGTCACAAATGCGGGCATCGTGGCTTTACGGCGGGCATCGAAGGACAACAAGCATGTCGTTATCAAAATATGAAGTAAAAGAATTTCTGAAGAGGATACTGGATGCACTTTTACTTAATGTCAAGTCCTTTTGTTGTGGATGCTTAGTTGTGTGTGTATTCGCTTGTGATAATTTTGTTTTATATCCGAATAGCAAATGCATCTTTTTCATATTCAGAGTTGTGAAATAAATTCAGCCTAGATATGGAGGAGATGCTTTAGGTAAAGATTTCGCTTTAATGACATAGTTTCTTACGATTGGATTATAAAAAGCTGTTGTAAAACAAATGAAGTTATGATTTCTCCACTCAAAGTGAGTAAGTAGTATTTTACCTTTTTCATGTAAATAAATTTGGTTGCTGCTTTAATTAAATCTCACAGATGGTTTAACCACGATTGCATTTCTGTATTGTGATTGTACTGTGAATTCGTTTTATGACTAGAGAATATAGTGAAATTATATTCTATTTATTAAAAAAAATTATAGTGTATTAAGATACATGTAATGTATTTGCCTTGATTTAAAATTTATTTTCTTGGGCTTATAATCATAGATTACAGCTCTGGTAATAAAAAATGAAGAAACGAATAATTCAATATAATAATCAAAAACAGCAAAATTTCATAAAACACTCTTTTTCTAGCTTAAAATAATAATCTTATTGAGTACAGATATATTAATTAGAAAAGGACTGATTTTCTAAAAATGCTCATTTTGTAGCTTAAATAATAATCATAATTGAATACAGTTATATTAATCAAAAAGGGACAGACACTCCTCTTTTTTGATTATTATTTAGCCTAAATGGAGCTGTTGTATAAAGCTCAAAAATTATGTCTACTCATTTTTCGCTCTATTGATTTTTGTCGATTAATGGAGCAAATTTTACTCAATCGGGAGAATGGCTGTTTGAAGTCAAAAATTGAGTAAAAATGGCTATACTCCGTTTGATTATTATTTTTACTCAATAGATTTAAGCGTGTATATCTCTATAACTTATATCCACTTGGGGACTACTTATAGGTAACTACGACAGTTAAAACACGAACAGAGCGGCGCAGAGGCATAACGAAACCATCAACCAAAAAACGAAACCATGATTTTGTAAAAATGGTTTTAAACTTGAGTGCTGAAATATTCAATTTTTCAGAGTATACTTACCAGCCAAGTCTTTAATTCTATCACCATTTCGTATCTTATATAATGGAATAAAATGGTTGTCTAAATCATTCCTAGATGGAAGTACTAGACATTTTCTCCAGAAGTTAACACTTCCGTCTTGTCTATAAATTTTTTAGAACATAATAATTGTATATAAATCAATAAAACAAACATTAAATAGCCGAACAAGTTTTTTATTGACTTTTCGGAAAATGTTATATTAACTAAGCAGGCTTAATAATACTTAAATATAATAAGCTTTACATGCAACAGCACCGCAACCGAAATATGACATATTTGAGCCAATTAGCGTTGTAATGAGATATGTGAGTGCTTTGACAGTCGAATGTCTTTCTATGACAACGGGAGAACTTTATGTTGAAGTTACCGTGTGACTTTTGCGACTTCTATAACGATGTTACTACGCCCTAGCACTGAAGCCTGAAAGTGACGTTGCTTTGTCTTTCCAAGCATTGTTACAACGTGATGCCTCCTTGAAGTCGCAGTCCGATTTATTTGCAACGTCCATGTCACAGTGCGAACAGCATTCGCGTGGAGCTCGGGAAAAAAGAAAGCGTTAAATTAGAAAAAAATCACTTTATTATGTACCATCGCTTTTATGTTATTTAATGGTAATTTTTTTTTTTTACATTTTTATCATAATTTGGTAGCGAGAGAACTAATCTTTCCAAAGGCTCCTAAAAAGCTTCCTCTTTCTACAGTAATCTACAATCGACAATTTTCTAAAATGAACGGATTGTACTTCTAAAGCCTGGAGTTAATAAACACTGGAATGTAAAATGTTTGATCTATGCTTACATTTTGCAACTCTGGAACACACTTTTAGTGTTAGAGAACATTGAACATAATAATTAGGACTTCTTATATCTACGCTAGGGATTTTTCAAACATGTCAAATAATATAACAATTTTGAAAGCTATGATTTGGATAAATGTTATTGAAAATGTTTTAATTGCATAATACGTCAAATAATACATTTAATATTTTTCATAAACTTTTAAATATTTGCAATTTCAATTTGTCTGTCTCTTTGTGTGCTGTCTTAAATGTATGTTGATTACTTCAAAAATTATATACAGGTTATTTATTTACTATACTTTATACCTTCAAGGTACATGGTGTAACAATAATAATTCTTCCACAGGAGCACATAAAATAAATGACGGTCTATGGGATATTTTTGTTTAAAGTGCAATTTAAAGCTGTTACCTTTTCCAAACAAAATAAAGTCAGAATGCAGGTTGTTTCACTGAGGTGGGCAAAACTTTTAAGAGGTTGAAATGCACATCCAAACAAATAACTTTAACCAAAAAATAAATTTTTTAAATTGAAACACAAATGCGTTAATGGGCGATGAAGTCGATAATGTTATACGAAGAAAAAAAGTATTAAATTGCAAAAGCAAGTTTAATGACTGAATGACAGTAATAAGCACGACCTGCCGTTCTTCTGCCGTTTCAATGGGAGTCTCTTACATCAGAATTTTCAGCTGTTCCCTCAAATAGAAATCGAAACATGAAAGATCTGGTGAGCACAGTGGCCAAGCTGCAGGACCGCCTCGTCTAGGCCATTGTGCGGAAAGGTTACGACCAGGTAGTTTCACCTCTCTCTTTCATGATAGGCTAGTGCTCCATCCTGCTCGAGCCACATTACCCGCCAAAAGAAAGAAAGAACGTTTCTCAGCATGTTTAGCAGAGCATGTTGTAGAAACGTGAAGTGTTCTTCCAGTGCCATACTACCGCCAGGGTAAACGGGACAACTGGCCAGGCCCACAGATTTTAGGGCCCCAAAAATCTTATAGTTTGCATTTTCATAATTTAACAATAAAATAGCATAGGAGGAAAAAACAGCTAAAATTTATTTTATTTTTTAATTATAAACTATGAAGAATAATTCAAATTTATATGTGTAATATGTATATGAATATAATGTATATTCATTTATTACACATATACATCATAATGTATATAATGTATATGTGTAATATGTATATGAATATGTATATGAATTAAAAATTCTTTCACTTCGTTGAAATTCTCTATAGTCAACATAGCATAGCTGCCAACATGTACAGAATATAATTAGCCACTTCTTATAAGCAGTATTTTTAAGATTATAAAAATAGCAAAATTTCTGGAATGAATGCGTAAGATAGTTATTTCAAAAAATATTGAAAACAATTACTGTTTATAGAAGTGGTTAACTATATTCTGAACATATTGGCAACTATGATATAGGATTTTGATGTAACCTTTTACTGATGTTATTTGTTTCAGTGATATATATGGGTTACCGTGAAAGACCGAAAATTGGAAAATGTCGACATTCACCGGTGAACGTCAATATTCACATAGTCGCTTGGTGTATGTCCGAAATATTTGCCAAATATCCTTATTTTTGACTTACATTCTGGAATGTCGACATTCACGATGCACTAATGGTGAATGTTGAATATGTCGGAGATTTGCATTTTGTTCTCCGTATTTCAAGAGTGATAAAACTCCACAAGGGTGACGTAACTTTTTCGTCTATCTTACAGAGAGGAGTAACCAATAGGGTGGTGCAAAAAACAATTTTTTTTAAATTTGAAACGTCACCATGTGCAATAGTTGCGATTTTGACAGTAAAATTAAACCCTGAAATTTGGATGAAATTGTTTAATATCTTAGGCCTCCTCAAGATCCACGAATTTTGGAAATTATAGGAAAAAATGCTTTAAAATCAACTGCTCTTTTCATTAAAGAAAAAAAAATATGAAATGTCACCAGATTATTTATTTGCCCTTTTGAGTATATAAACATTTGTAAAAAGCTAGCCGATGTAAAATTAATTCTTAGGCCTCCTCAAATTTCTTGTAGTTGAGAGTTTTTTACTGAAAACATACGCAAAGATATGTAAATAGAGAAGATACTAGTCTCACCTTCTCATGTAAGGAGTAGGTTATTTCACTCAGAAATCAGACTTTTTTTTTTCAAAACCTAGAATTAGCTTCCTATCGAATGTTTTTGCTCGAATGAATCCATCTCTTGCATGGAGGCCACACATGAAGAGCAGATTCTGTCACAATCCTAATCATCCTCTTAACTTCTTGGGAATGGCAGGATATGTTTAGAAATTTCTCGCAAGAACTTGGATGTTTATCCGACTTCAGTAATTCCTGTAACACACTATTTGTCAATTTCTTTGTGATGGGAGGCTCAGTCACAACACATTCTTGCCAATGGATAATGACAATGTAATCATTGCTTTCGAAATTCACGTTTGGAATCTGAAACCTTCAAATGCTCATTGTTTGTTCCGAAGATTTTCTGGCCTTTATGATACGCTGAATGGCAAGCTGATGGATATATATTCTGTCGTTGAATAACATTGCATCCAATTTATTTTCTGCATGAGCAAAATACGCGCAGGCTTTTTATTATACCCCTTAAATTAACTGGAAGATACTCAAAACGAGATATAAAATATTGCAAATTCTTCAGGCCTTGCCTTACACTTGATTCTGAACCATGTTGGCCCGTATACTTTCATTACGAATGTGGCTAATACAATAAGTTGTGGTTTTGGATAAGATGTTCCAAAATACAAACGCAAAATGAGATTTGCGAACGACAGCCAGCAAAAATGAATAAGTTTTCCAGGGTCTCTATTTTCTAGATCTTGTGGGCAAAAACCGGAGGAAACAGCTTTACAAATTTCCCACAAATAACGGTGATCCGTGCTAAGATCTCCAAAGTCAATATCGGACTCGAACGAAAGTTCAATTTCCTGGAAATTAATGATAGGAAGGTTAGTGCACGTCTTCAGGGATTACCAATCAATCCACTGAATGCGCTTGGTCTTGATGTTTTCTCGTCGACTGCTTCTGTAAGGTGGCATAAAGGCAGTCTGTTAAAATGAAATTGATATACTTGTCCATGCACGGGAGAGTTGAGATTTTCTTCAAGGCGTCTAGTTACACATACATTTACACCGATATTAGTCACTTCCCCATCACTTCCAATAAAGGCTAATTATGATAAATTAAAAGCTTTGTCATTTAACAGGCTGAAGATACCATCTGAAATGTCCTTTGAACTCTTACTCTTCGGTGCAAAATGTCCCAAATAGACAGAATCGGGTTCTTCAACTAGTGTAATATGCTCCTCCTACACTTTTCTCTTATAACACTTGCTGTCATCCATTTTCATAAGAGTTTCATCCCTTCTTCCGTCGAAAAAGAAAGCTATGATCTTGTGACCAGACAGGGGCGGTTTGTCGGTGGGGGCGGTTAGTTTGTCGGTGGTGGCAGTTAGTTAGAAGATTCACATATACATCCATTTTATGGAAGTAAAATAGGATCTTTTAATTTCTTTTTTCTCGGGGAGAGGCGGTCGCCCCCTCCACAACCCCTTTAATCTGCCCTTTTGACCAGACGTATTACCTCATCTTGAATTGCCTGACGTGTGTTTATCCTTTCTCGCCGAATTTTATACTGATCAATAACATGTGTACTCTTATCTTTCGTCTGTTCTTGTATATGTTCACTTACATCATGAAGCAAAGCTGACGCAAAATCAGCTGCAGCTCGATCACTGACGCTTCGCCTATCGCACTTTCTGGAAATTACAGATAATTTTTATTTAGAACTTAGGTTTCAAAATCAGCGGAGAACGCTGTGGAATGAAATCGGGATCTTTCTGGGATATTGGGAAGGGGGAGGAGGAGTAATAATTTAAAGAAGAATGCATGCTGAAAATCAGGAAAATGTTTACAAAAGTATGTGAGAGGGTGAGATTTGTTAATATCAAGCTCATGTTGGTAATGAAGTGAATGTAGATGGGTTTGTTTATCCAATTTATCGAGCTATTTTTCGAGTAAAAATGGCAAACGTTAAAGGATTTGGGGAGGCCTAAGAATTAATTTTACATCGGCTAGCTTTATTCAAATGTTTATATACTCAAAAGGGCAAATAAATAATCTGGTGACATTTCATATTTTTTTTTCTTTAATGAAACGATCAGTTGATTTTAAAGCACTTTTCCTATAATTTCCAAAATTCGTGGATCTTGAAGAGGCCTAAGATATTAAACAATTTCATCCAAATTTCAGGGTTTAATTTTACTATCAAAATCGCAACTATTGCACATGGTGGCGTTACGAATTTTAAAAAAAAATTGTTTTTTCACACCACCCTAGTAACCAATCAGGGTGAAGAGAGGGGTTCGTCACTCTGTAAAGGCTCTGCCGGACATGTAGCTTTATATTCTAACGTGAGAAGAGATATTCGATATTACTTGCCTTCTTAATAATAACAGCAGTTGTGCTTGGATAAATCTTAAGCATTTAGTTTTAAATTTAGCCAACAAAGAACTTTTTTATGAAATTTTTTTTCTTAGTTCCTTATCTGGTGTAATTTTACAGTTCTTTTTTATGTATAACAAAGTTGTTTTTTCCTTCTCTAATGTGTTTAAGATCATTTAAATTTTGTGTCCAGTATGAATGTTTCTTTTAGTGAAAGTAGCTAAATTTTTTTGTTGTTGTTGCTGTTTAAGAAATATACATTGATTGTATGTTATGCAAATTTTAATATATTATACTATTTAATCTATGCAAATGGATAAAATTCAAGAGTTTATTTAATGAAAAACATTAAAATACTGTTCGTATACTATTTAGTAAAATTTATTTAAAATTTCATTCGCCTGTGTTGACCTCGGCTTCTGTTTTCGACCTCCACCACAGTATATTTGTGATTGTCGACATACACCAGTGATGGTCCGAATGTACAAGAATATAATCAAATATTCGGTCTTTCACCGACATTCTCCAATTTCGGTCTTTCACAGTAGCATAATGCGTTTATTTTAGACTACTTAAAATAAAATTTTGTGTTGGACGGGGGAGGGGGGGAGCTATTTAAAAGTTTTCGGAATAAACCAATCATAACTTTTTTTTTTTGGGGGGGGGAAAGGGTGGAAGTTATCCCGTCGGGGGGCCCATTTTTTTTCTTTTGCCCAGGATTCATAGTTGCCTTGATCGGGCTCTGTCTTCTTCCCATCTAGGAATATTCTGGCAGAATATAAAGTACAAGTAGGTGGTCGCCTGTTATTACTGCACGAACATGGATGAAAAAGCGTCGTTGATTCTCACGTGGATAAGTGGCATGTGGATTTACAGCTGTGCATACAAGTTGATTGCGTCGTTCATACATCAGCTTCGGTGGCATTTTAATGAGAAAATGAAGGATGCACTTTAACCGTTTAACTACTGGTGGAACTTTAACCCTTTGAGGCGCAACACTTTCCCAATGCTGAAAAAAGGACACAGCCAGCTGCGTCAAGAAAGGGTCTCTAAACCTGTGGCACGCGATGAACGTTTCGATCGTCCGCCATATTGCTGGTAGTTAAGTCGAACGATGGAAACGGCTGCCCTTTTTCAGCATCGGGCAATCTATCCAGCTGTTCTCACATTCTTCCATTTTTAGCAGATGCCAGTGCTGTTAAAAATAATCGTGACAATTATTTTACGGGAAATGACGTGTTAAAAAGTAAAGTATTCTCGTGGAGCTATGTCACCCGCAACTAATTTTATAGAAATCAAATCTATTCTTCGTGACTGGCAATAGTCAAAACGTCAGAGTTTGGTGTTCCCAGAGCGGGAACACTGCGCGTTAAAGGGTTAAAATACCGTAAAAAGTAGAATTTTTGTTTAAAAAATTTTCGTTATTTTATTGTAACCGATTTTTTTAGTCACTAAACATACACCTTCATTTAAGGAGCTTACATCAAGATTGAATGTTCTATTAGAGTAAGATTGCTTTAAATGAACAGCTTTCTAATCATGTAGAGCCAGAGAAAACGTCGGTTCGGTTTTAGAATTAAAGCATTAAATTCGCCCAAAGTGTGTCACTCAAACTATTACTTGACTTCTTCAGTGCTTAACACGTTTTAAAAAGTCTCACCAATTGCTTCTGAAACAGTCAACAGGCATATAGCTAAATTTATTGATTTGTTTCTTAATTTTCTTTTTATTAGATTAATTTATATTGATCAATCCTTGTCTAACTAAACCAAGAGCAAATAAACAGCTTCACGCTGATATTTTTGGCCATTCATAATGTGTTAGATAAAGGTTTAATCCTAAAGTCTCTAGCAAAAGCACTGCTAAGATGGATCAATAGCGATTTAATATACTTACTCGAACTTATTAATTAGATTTCGTAATAGATTTCTCACGTTTATAATATATCGTCATATTTAAATTGATGTAGATTGGCATTTCTGATCTCTGCAGTATCGTTTCAGACGGCTGGAATTTATTTTTATTTTTTAATGTGTTATTATATTGAAAATAAAAATAAGTTCCAGACGTCTGAAACTCAAGCCAGCAAATCTGATGCCAAAAACCGCAATAGCTATAAAGATATCGGGCTCCATATATATGTGAGAGTTGTGTACTAAAGCAAACCTACATGAGAGGTATATTTCACCGCCTAAAACTGCAGACTGTAGTCGGATTTCAAACACTTCTTTAATGATAACGTGAACAACCGTAGTGTTTTTATATACTCAAACTATGTTCTTCACTTGCTTCAGTGATAAGTTTAATTTATTTTAATTGTTCATTATCTGCAAATGTACATGTGCAAAAAAGTCAGTAGTGCTGGAAAGTGTTTTATAAGTGATGCGTTCGGCATGATTTATTATTCTAGCTGTTTTAATCTCAAGTTCAATTCTCCCTGGCAAAAATATTTAGATAAAACAACAAGTTAACTTAGTTGTTTTATGCCATAGTTATGACATAGGTGTCATCATAAAAGCCGATGTTTCAACATCGGCTTTTATGATGACACCCAAAATGTGTAGGATCTCTGACCTAAATAAATTTAGTGGCAAATACATACAGTTAAAACAAAGAAACATGACTTTCGTTGAAATGAATCCAGAAATTTAGTTAACACTGCACTAAGTATAGAGAACAGTAAGGTAAGGGCGGCTAGTTATTTGTTATTTCAGGATGACTATGACTGTTATTAGTTCTTTGTTTATTCATTTACTAATACTAAGAAGCATTTAGAACGTGTTTCACCATAAACAGTCACAAAAATGTGATTTTATTTTGAAAACATAGGTGGGACTGAATTGGTCACATGTCATGGTAATGAATACGACACTTTTGTCCTTACCTTGAATATGCATTTAAGGTTCTTTATTTTTGCGGTTTTACTTTCTTAAAGATATGACACTATTTACTATTAGATTTTTGATAATTATTCAAAAAATAATTTGTGGTAAATTAAATAGATAGTCTCATTTTTGCCCAAAAATCAAGTTAAAATACAGTTGTTTTCAGTGGCGTACTCAAGTCAGAGGTCCAAAGGGGTCGGACATCTCCCAATAGAGTTATCAATTTTCTTCGTTAAATCGTATAATTTTTGATACGAAATATGTCAAAAGTCTTTATCAAATTCTTATTGTTAGCACTTATGATAACTAAATAAAAGCAAAATAAAAGGAGGTCAGAATTTTTAAAAAATCATTTTTTTTTTTTTTTTTAGGTGATTGCTGTCAAATTTTTATGAGCTGGACGGGGCCCCTCTAAAAGAAAGTCTTGTATGCTCCATTGGTTGTGTTTATAGAACTTTGAAACTTTAAAGTGTAATTCACGACAAAAGGCTGTACATGTGTATTATTATACAATTAGTTTATGTATATATATGACAATCACTATTCTGCCTTTTGTTAATTATAAAACGGTAAATTTTTTTTCAAATTTCATTTAGTGACCCATTCATTACCTGGAATGACTCATTCAACCCCACGGGTGGCGTTGAATTGGTCAAAGTTTTTCCTTCAGTTTTTTCATTATAACTTTCTGTAAACAATTTTTATTTTTGTTTTATGTAACCAAATAGTTGAGACAAAGATGGTGTAATTTTGAACCCATGAGAACAATTAGGAAAACTTACAAAAATGAAAAAAAAAAAGAAATGGCCCATTCATTACCACTCTCCCCTGTGAATAAAAATAAAAACCACTTGCTAGGCATTATCTTACATACTTAAATTGTGTTTTAGTGGGTATTTTTCCCCGTGGTTCCAAAAATAATAGCAATATATATTGGATTTAATCTTTTATGTAAGCAACTTTTTAAAAAGTCATCACACTTACAGAACCGTCCGATATTTTTATTGCATGTCTTACATAAAACATTTTCAGTTGCTTCTTTTCTGGAATTCTAGCAGTATATTATGCTTATTATAATTTTTTACAATTTAATCATATTAAAAAAATTTACTTTTCATGATAACTTTTATTCTCTGAAACATTCACTAGCAGTTGAAACCTTCGTTCTTTCTCAGTAGTTTATTAAATTTATAAAAAAAATCTGCCATATCATTTTTCTGAAGATTAATAATCTACCAACATTTTAATTGGAATGAAAATACGATTATTTCCCGCAAGACTGGATTTCTGTGAAGACAGGTAGTCAAAAATTAAATCAGTCTGCTTCACCTGAAAGAACCATACCCGTTAATTTCGAAAAGAACAGTCACGCGAATGAATTATTCATAATTTAAGTTGCCTCAACAGTTGGGCCTTTTCTCCGGAATTAATTAATTATTTTTTTTTATAAATTGGGAAAGATTTGAAATGTGATAAGAGGATGTTTTAAATGATGTGGAGGGACGGAATGAAATGTGGTTTATTTATCGATGCTCTTGCAAAACGAGAAGGGGGGGGGGGGTTCTTTGGTACAATCTTGCTTGTTTCGTCTGATTATTGTTGTAGTTGTTATCAGAACTTATTTATATTACTTTTGTGTGCGCACTTCAGCTTAAACAACGTAGTAAAAAATGAAGACATATTGGGATCTTGAAGGTAGGGTGACTAAATAATCATTTCATTAATAAATTTTTTTTGTGTGTAAATATTATAAACTGCTTAAAAACCTTACTTAATTTATCGAATCCTATGGGTTTTCCGGAGATAAATCAATTTTTCAATACATTTAGCACCCATAACACGATGGATGCATTCTGTGTTATATGAATCCGTGTTGTACGAGTCACTTAGATTATGCAAACACATGAGCAGTAACAGCAGTGTACTTAGTATACAAACACGCAATACAGAAATATGTGTCTCACCCTTTTATTGTGTTATACGAGACTTTTGTAGCATGTTACATTAAAAAAGGATGCAACTTTTGCCGTGTTATACGAATCCTTCTTGTATGAACGTATGTTATAGGGAGGTCTACTGTATATTAGATACAGAGTGTATCTTTCATCTGTGTGTTCTTGCCTTCTAAATAATGATATTTAAACGTAAAATGTAAATCAATTGCTTTTGTGTAATATTCATTTTGTAATCCAGCATAATGTCTGCTCGAAATAAGAATAATCCTGCTTACTTTTATAATTAGATAAAGGGTCAAATATACTACTTGTTGTATTTTTTTTAAATACTTCATATCTATATACATATAGATAGATATATTGTTAGATCAAGGGCCCAATCTTACACAAGAACACAACCAGGAAGCTTTCAAAGACCCAACTAAGAAGCAACCTGGTCACTGAAGAGAATATTTACCGTTGGTTCTTTTCAACTATGGGACAAAACTGGTTAATCTTAGGTTTAAGGTTGGAAATGAAAAAGAATAATCCACCCCTGTAAGAAGTCTGCGCACTCTACTGGAGTTACGCAATTTCAATAGTATGAAAAATAAACATGGAACTCTCTAAAGCGAATACCAATGCAAGTAATGCACTTTGAGATTTTAATGTTGAATAATAATTTATGATCAACGCACTTTGGATACTGCTGTTGTTTTTTCTGATCCCTGAAATGGTCTTGCCAATTCAGACTAAGTGCTTAAGTCCATAGACTTCCAGGAAATCGAAAAAGTGAATAAAAAAATCCCCGGCCAAGATAAAATCAATACAGTTCAAAATATAAGCAAGCAACGACTGGGTAGTCTCTCATTTGGTACAGATCTTTAAAAATCTTCCGCCCTTGTTCGTAAGAGAGCGATTTTGAGCTTGAACGGAGTTAATCATTTTCCTGTAAAACAACTTTCTCCTTCACAATACATGTGTTGAGGAAAAACCGTTTGTAGCACCGTAAAGTTTCCCTATTAAAATGTATGTCTCCATTCGAAGCTGCAATTATTCTTATTATTATTATAAGACTATTAATATTTTTATTTACATCATGGCTCTCAAGTTGAATGTGCTACTAATTATGTATGCGAGAACAATAAACTGTGACGTATGGTCTAAGATGACAACATATCCTTCAAACGTAAAATAGATTGAAGACGAGTTGCTTTGTTCTGTTCCAGCATTCGAGGACGAAGGGCGTTAATCATTAGCCTGTAAAATAACTTTCTCCTCTGAAACACTTGTGCTGGGGAAAAATCGTTTGTAGCACTGTACTGTTTCCGTATGAAAATGCATGTCTCTATTCGAAGCTGCCATAATTGATATTATAATTATAAGACTATTATTATTTTTATATGCGTCATGGCTCCCAAGTTGAATATCCTACTAATTATGTATTCGAGAATAATAAACTGTGATGCATGGTCTAAGATGACAACACATCATTCAAACGTAAAATAGATTGAAGATGAATTGCTTTGTTCTGTTCCCGCATTCGAGGCCGAAGGGCGTTAATCATTTTCCTGTAAAACAACTTTGTCCTTTACAACAACTGTGTTGGAGAAAAATCATTTGTGGCACCGCACTGTTTCCGTATTAAAATGCATGTCTCTATTCGAAGTTGCGATAGTTGATATTATTATTATAAGACTATTATTATTTTTATTTGCATCATGGCTCGAGTTGAATACCCTACTAATTATCTATGTGAGAATAATAAACTGTGATGTATGGTCTAAGATGACAACATATTCTTCAATCGTAAAATAGATGGAATACGAGTTGCTTTGTTCTTTTTCCGCATTCGAGGCCGAAGGGCATTGATCATTTGCTTGGAAAACAACGTTCTCCTTTACAACACTTCTGTTGACTGAAAGACATCTGCAATACCGTATTTTTTCTTACATTAAAATACATAATCTGCATTCGAAGCTGCTGTTATTATTATCATTATTATTAGATAACTAGAAGCCCGTTGTGGAGGCAATGACAACAGGTGCTAGAAAAACAATTTAGCAAAAATATGCCTACACTGAATATATTTAATCTTCGTACATCTAAAATAAATAACTTTAAATTCAATTTTTATCATATATACTCAAATCGAATTTCATGCTCTTCTGGGAACGTGTGGAAACTTTTCGCTTTCGAACGATTTCTTTTTGCGTAAACAGGCCCTCTTATATCAATGTTTCAAGCACACAATCATTTTAATGAAAAAATAAAACTATGTTTCCTGAAAAACCATTTAAAACGAACTGAAATCGCAACTTTGCCTTCAAAGCCTGATGACCGTGACTTCAAATATGACACCATTGCCACTTGCAGAGCCTAATTTTTTGTCACGCAAATGATTCACTTTTATTTACTGTCGGAAATAAAATGGATCTGAAAATAGCCAAAAATCGCTTAAAAATGAGGGAACGGGTGAATTTTACGATTTTAAAAGTAGCACCGATTGTTTTCTATATTTTTATACAAAATTATGAAAAATTTCAAGCGGATCGTACTGACGCTGTAGCTGTTACTACGCGTTTTGTACTTTCTAATATTTTTTTACTTTTTAATCTTCTTATAGCAATGGCGGTAAAAGTTTTATCTTGACGTGTTTGTCTGGAATTGTTAGAGAGGGAGTCGTGGATCAGCATAACTATATAGTAGGATTATTTTTTACTTAAATTATGACTTTCAAATATCGAAGATCTCACTACTTATATATGCTAGAATAGCAAAAAACTTCCATGTATGATTTTAAATGACAGCACATCCTTCAAACGTAAAATAAGACGATTTGCTTTGGTCTGTTCATGCATTCGAAGAAAAAGAGAGTGTAAATTTGCCTGTAAAACAACTTTCTCCTTTACAACACGCCTGTTAGCGAAAAAGTATCTCTAGTGCTTATATTGTTTCCCCATTAAAATAGATGATTGCATTTTTGAAGCTGCTCTTATTGTTGTTTTCCCATTAAAATACATGAAATACATCTGTTGGCGAAAAGCATCTGTAGCTCTGTGTTGTTTCCCCGTTAAACGTACAGGGCATACTGTAGCCGATTGGCAACACTCTCATTTTCCGTAATAATATATGTATATATCTAATATATAAAATTCTCCTGTCCCAGTGTTAGTCACCTAACTCCTACGAAACCACTCGACCAATTTTAATGAAATTTTCTATGTATATTCGTTAGGTCATAGAATAGGTTTTTAACTATGTCTCATACCCCTAAGTCATAAGGGCGGTCCACCCCAAAATGTTTAGCCCCCGAGTGCTATTCATTTCAATCAGGATTTCTGTGTAGACATTAGCGTGTCGAATCACTTTTCAAATGTGTTTGCCAGATAATGTGGAGAGGGGGGGGGGAAGTTAATAAAATGTTGAAAGTCGCACAAGGTTTGCAATTTTTGATAATTGATCGCTAAATGTGGTGCCAAAACGCGACAATTTATTATAAATATATTTCGCGTATAGTTAGAAAACGCCAGGCGTATATTGTAAAAGAGTTTTATTAGGCGATTTTAATATAGATTTCTATTCCGAAGAAGTTCTCTGTGGAACAAGAAAGGAAAACACTGTACACTCATGGATTATGATTCCCATTTCATGTTTTTGCGGCATAGTATGAATATGCCTATAGGACGAATATGCCTGGCGAAGATTGTAAAATAGTTTCAGTAGGCGATTTTAAGATAGATTTCGATTCCAAAGATGCGTTTTATGGTACAAGAAAGAGTTGATTCCTATTTTAACATCCCCACTCTCGCCAACCTAAAAAATCCCCGTACTTTGGCGAGCTTTGCAGTCATGGGCACATGAAATTGTTGATGGTTTGGAATACGATTGTACGATACGGTAAGTACCGTTTCAACGCTCCCAAAAGAACCAGATGAAAACTAAAGTAAACAAACTAGCGATAAACGCACCAGTTAAGGAATCTGAAGACACTTAATTATTAAAACTACATTAATTGGCAATTCAAAATAAATAAAAATGTAACGGCATGCTTTACTTACATGTTGTTCCAAATCGCCATTTTATTTCTATATTACGATTGCCACATTAATGCAAAAAATCGTCATGGTAACTGCATATGTTTAATGATCGCCACCTTGGCGAGAGTCGAGGCGTTAAAGTAGGCCGTTAAAGTAGGCGTTAAAGTAGGAATCAACCCAAGTTAAAGGAGGCTTGGAGCCGTACTTTGGTGAGCTTTGCAGTCATGGGTCTCTGGGAGTAATGCACAAGTTTCAACGGTACTTACGTATTATCCCGGAGGTCCTCCAAGACAAGGAATTTTCACCAAGATAAATGCCGGGCACATGAAATTGTTGATGGTTTGGAATACGATTGGCAATAGTTTGCCAGCAAATTTGACGAAAAAGTAGTTTGGCGGAAGTGACCGCCGGCATAATACGTACGTACCGTTTCGGCGCTCCCAAAAGAACCAGATAAAAACTAAAGTAAACAAATTAGCGATAAACGCACCAATTAAGGAATTTGAAGACACTTTATTATTACAACTACATTAATTGGCAATCCAAAATAAATAAAAATGTAACGGCATGCTGTGCTTACATGTTGTTCCAAATCGCCATTTTAATTCTAAATTATGATTGCCACATTAATGCAAAAAATTGTCATTGTAACTGCATATGTTTAATGATCGCCACCTTGGCGAGAGTAGAGACGTTAAAGTAGGAATCAACCCTAGAAAGACATACATGGTATACGCATGTATTATGATGCGCATTCGAAACAATATATAGAACGATGAAGTGTAGTTGTAATATACATGGCGAATATTGTAAAATAGTTTTAGTAGACGATTTTAAGATAGATTTCGATTCCAAAGATGGGTTTTACGAAACAAGAAAAAAAATACAGCACAGTCATGAATAATATACACTTTCCCACTTAATGGAATATGAGAGAAAAATAGGGACGACGCATAAATTAAGATACGATTTTAATATATAGTGCTATAGTGCGTATTTAAAATCTGAAAATGTTTCAGATTTTCATCCTTTTATTATTTTTTTTTTTTTTGGACAAAATTTTTTATGGAATGACTATGAATAAGTCTTAAGGCCAAACTATGTTTGTTTGTGGCTTAGATTTGATCACGCCATGTTTGTTCACTCTATTCCGTTAAGGGACTGATATTATTTTTTAGTAAAATTATTGTAGTTAGCGATATATATAAATGTAAAGAATAAATTACAATGAATTAAAAATATAAATGTTTGGTATTGTGTTATTTTTATATTCCAGCATTGTTCACAGCGCTCCATGCCTCTTCCACTCATATACCACATCCTCACACACTTACAAAAAGTTAGTCATTTCTTTCTACTAAAATAATCCTAGGAATAATTTATATGGCAAAACAACGTTTGCCGGGTCAGCTAGTATATATATATATATAGTTTTTGTCTAAAATACACACATTTAAAACAAATATATGACCATTATGGAAATAATTTTTAGTTTTAAAAAAAGTATGGAAACATTTTATTTTTTATTTATTTGAGTTCATAGCGTATATATCCAATTCGCAAAATACTTTGAATCGAAATTTTGATTGCTTAATTTTTATTGCTAAAATAAATACAAAACTACTAAAAAATAGTAGTATTACGACTAAATATAGCAGAATTAGGCTTTATTGCTTTCTTTTGTTCTATAAGATCTATAGAGTAAACATTCTAATATTTCGAATTGGAACATTTTTCATTATTTTTTTCGGAAACTACATGCTGAAGCTTAATTTAAAATATTTTTCCTCGTATAAGTAAACCAAAATGAAGCTGCAATTTTATATTCAAGCCATTTTAAAAAATCTTGCATTTAGGGTTTTAAAATACACGAATGCACTCGAAGCTGCTGGTATTGTTATCACTTGCCTGTAAAACAATTTTCTTCTTTACAACACGCCTGCTGGCGAAAAAGTATCCGTAGTGCTTACATTGTTTCCCCATTAAAATAAATTAAGGCATTTTTGAAGCTGCTCTTATTGTTGTTTTCCTATTAAAATACATGGCTGCATTCGAAGCTGCTTTGATTGTTACCACTTGCCTGTAAAACAACTTTCTCCTTTACAATACATCTGTTGGCGATAAAGCATCTGTAGCTCTGTGTTGTTTCCCCATTAAACCTACAGGGCATACTGAGCCGATTGGAAACACTCTCATTTTTCGTAATAAATAAATCTAAAATACACACATTTAAAACAAATATATGACCATTATGGAAATAATTTTTAGTTTTAAAAAAAAGTATGGATTTTTTTTTTTGCTTGGAGGGAAGAAGCATGAGTTCATAGCGTATCCAATTCGCAACATATTTTTAATATGTTGCGTTCTGTAAAACAACTTTCTCCTTTACAATGCATGTGTTGGCGAAAAAGCATTTGTAGCGCTGTATTGCTTCCCCATTAAAATGCATGACTATAGGAAGATGCTGTTATTATTATTATTATTGGACTATTATTATTTTATTATATGTATAAAAATTTTAGCATATGTATTTATTTTTAGTTCAAGCGAGGTAGAATAACCTGTTCACACACACACAAAAAAAAAAAAAACATGAGATTTTCGTGTGAACGAAAAAAAAAAAAATGCCGCTTTTTGGACCTCGATTTGTAATGTTTTCTGTCTGTGTATGTGAATTTTTACATTTTGAGGCATTTTTGGTTTATTTTCTTAATAAAATATTTAAATTTCTAAAACAATCATTATTTTAAATACTTAATTATTTATTATCTCAATCAACTTCTTGAATTATGTTTACTTCAAATTTGAAATTTCAGTTTACTAAAACTTAAATCGAGCGGCTTAATCATCTAGAATTGTAATGTTTAAAGACGTTATTAGGTAACCGAATACGGTATTTTGGAGAGTGTTAGACACCATGGTTGTCGCAATATACAGGGAAGGGAAAGCGTGTTCCCCGCCAGTATTTTGTGCTATTAGCATTAAATGTTAATAAAGAAAAGAAAAAAAGAACATATTCTGTTCTGTCCCTCCAATAATCAGCAGGTGGTAATGCTTGTGGTAGATACCTAGAGGTTTAATTTAAAATACACTATCTCATATTTTCAAAACTACTGATTGAAATGGGACAAAGATTTATTTCATTGTGTTTTCAACTATATTGCTTGTAATGAAGGCAAAATTATGTAGGTTCCTATTAATATATGCTTTTTTTTAAATTTGATTTAACATTTAATAATTAAGATGAAAATATATGTAATTAAAACATTAATTGTTACACGTGAGTTCTCTATTTTTTTAATCTTTTTCTTAGCAAAATTAATAACGAAATACATAAAAGTTAAATTTTTTTGTTTAATATAAAGTGACCGATTTTTCAGTCACTGTAACGCATTCACTGTTCATTGAAAATGATAGAATGTTTGATGTTTTCATATGCTTAGTTGAAATATAAGAGGAACAGGAATCCTTACGATCCTAATATGAGACCTGAAGGCAAATTTTACTATTTAGAATAGTAGAAAACATTATTATAAAGTGATAAAAAATTGTGATTCTTGCATTTATAGAAAAATTATCGTCTCTCTCATTTGTGTCGTTAAAACGCAGTATTCTGTTCATTATTTAAATAATTTATTTACATTCCCCCGGATAGGTACAGTAATCTGCTTTTATCATAGTTAATAACTGTTCTATATACATTCGATTTTTAGTACCTAAGAAATTGTAATAAAATACTAATTTTGACACATAATAAAATAATCCAATCGTTCTATATAAGACTATCCTGTTACCAGCAAAACCTGTAACATTAAAAATAAACATAAAATGAATAGTTGTTGTAAAGTGATTTTCTTTTCTCCTCATTCCTGAAAGCATTATTTTGAATCTTAAAAAAAATGACCTTTAAAATGAGCATCAGCGTTAATCCTGTAACAAATTTTCTACATTATTTTTAGCTCAATTAAGTGCAACAATACCAGAACTGTGAGGCAAATTTTAACGAAGTCTGCACGATGAATAATTCATTTGCGGAGCTATTCATTTTAACAAGAACAGGTGAAATTCTTTCGAGTATCCCTAAAAGAATTAATTCCAAGCAATGTGCTCTTTTAGGGATTTTATTCTAAGTAAATAGTAGCATTTCCATTTGAATTACAAGATCTCATTAATTCAATAAGCAGATAACTGCGCAAAATCAAATAAAGGAGTACAGTGAGTATTTTTTCCCTTTATTAATATATATGCATACACGTGTGTTACACTTGAAATTCTTATTCAGTATAAAATAATTTTTTCTGGTTAAATCAATCTCGTCTAAATGCTTTCGTTGCAACTTCATTCAGCAAGTTAAAATCAGAATTCCTCATTAAATAATTGTAGCATCCACATATCGTGCACATTTCTTTCCCTGAATGCTAGAATTTGATAACGCAGTAAGAGTCATAATTGGCCAATTATACTAGTCTGTCAAAATATTAAATATGCTTTACAACCGTCAGTAAAAATACCGACAATTTTATGAACTTTCTACCGTTTTCTTTTTTTCAATGAAATGAAATCTTCAAAACTGTCCGGTTCAATAACTTGAAAAGTATTTGATTTATTTCCTGTGATTAAAATTAAAAACGTTATATTTATTTTTAAGGCATGGAAAATAGCCTATTCTGACATATGTAAAACGAAATCCAGATTATTTCTCGAAGTACTAGACGAGTCAAATACCAGTGGGACAAAAGCTAATAAAAACAAGTTTTAGACTATAAGAAGGGTTCATTCTATACAGTACATCGTTCTAAAAATTTTGCCATCGAAACATTCAGATTCACAACGCTGGTCACCAAAGACCGATCGTCAGCCCCCTCCCTTCATAAAGAACTTTTGAAAGGCCTACGCTTTATCGACAATGCTTGTCAACGTCAAAAGATCCTTCAACATGCGACAACGCCGTTATGAGCGCTTCCAAAATAAGCATTTTCTGACATTTTTCGCAGCTATGCAACTGATGTCGAAAGTCTGTTGTAGCTAATGGTGATTGCTTTGAAAACGAATAAAGGTATTTGTTTGTAGCTCTCGTTTCCTTTATTTTACTACACCATTTACCGAACTTTTCGGACACACCTTGTGCAAATAATTCACTTCCGATTAAAATCATACAGCAGATCCAGTTGCAATAAAGTTTCATTCTAGCGAATTTTTCAGACATTTCAGTATTTCAACAGTATCTTTTGACAAATAACGGTGGAAATTTTGCAGTAAACGAAAACGGATCTTTTTTAGGATCGAAACTGCTCAAAGGGGCGCTCTTCAGATGTGAATCCGAACTCATTTCTAAACCCTCTCGGACCACACGGCCACTCCGACACATGCGCCCAATGCGAACACATATCGGGAGAACAACGCAACAAATTAGCCGTCAGGTGTTACAGATCGGAAGAAACAAACGCTTTTCACGAGACGTTCCCCACACCCTTCCCCAATCCTTAATCCCAATCGAACTGTGGGGGGGGGGGGTGTACCACCCACCACCTTCTCTCCCAATTTACCGAGATCCCCCCTCCGTTCTCCATCCGCGTTTCTATTACAACACCACGTGGCCCAAAACAGACTCCGGCGCTGTCGCTTATTTACTACCGCTGCTGCGAGTCTACCACCAGCAGCAGCAGCAGTAGTCGCTGATGAACTCCTGCAATTGCGGGGGTCGTTTTCAGACAAAAAATAAAATAAAATAAAATAAAATAAAATAAACCCTCCTCCCACAGAATGAGTAATGCGGCTGATTGCACGCGTGCCGTACGTGCCGGTGTGTACACGAACGGTGAGTCTTTGTGTGTTGCCGGATGATTACGAGAGGGCACATCCCCGGATGGAGACCCTCACCTCCCACCGGATTTATCCTCATTATTTCCTCTTATTTTGCTCCCCCCACCCGCCTTCCCTTTGCGATGCGATAGTTGATCAGACGAAGAGGAGAGAGAAGGCCGCTCTCCCGCTAAATCCCCCTGTAGGTGCCGCTGCTCTTCCAAGTAATGAAATGTCGCGCTAATTGAGTCGCTTCAGCCGCGGTTAATTTCCCCTTGCTTGCTTGTGTTGTTAACACTATCCAGCGAGGCTGGAAAGTGCGGCATTCCTTTCAGTCATGGGCTCGACATCATTTCGCTCTGTCCGTCCGTACGCACTCTGGGCATCGATTAATCCTTTAACCCTAGTAGCACAATTAGTCCAAAAGACGTTTAAAATACGTTTTTTAGCGTCAAAAAACGTGTTCCCAACGTAATTTCAACGTTTTTTGAACTCGTTGTACTACTAGGGAACGCGCAGTGTTCCCACTCTGGGAACACCAAACTCTGACCTTTTGACTGTTGCCAGTCACGAAGAATAGATTTGATTTCTATAAAAATAGTCGCGGGTGACATAGCTCCACGAGAATCCTTTACTTTTTAGCCCGTCATTTCTCGTAAAAAATGGTCACGATTATTTTTAACAGCACTGACATCTGCTGAAAAATGGAAGAATGCGAGAACAGCTGGATAGATTGCCCAATGCTGTAAAAAAGGGCAGCCGTTGCTCGACTTAACTACCAGCAAGATGGTGGGCGATTGAAACGTTCATCGCGTGCCACAGATCTAGAGACCCTTTATTGTCGACAGCTGGCTGTGCCGGCACAGCCAGCTGCGTCAAAAAAGGGTCTCTATATCTGAAAGTGCGCTATCGTTTAAACGGTGCATTTGATTGAGCTTCAATTTGGTATATATGTTTGAATTATTCATCGATTAAAATTTTTTTAAATGCTTGCTCTTAATCGTAAGTGTTCGGAAAGTCGAGTGGAGTCACTCCAGATTTCTTTATCTGAAAGGGGTACTTCATCTGTAGTCCCATATTAATTCTGTCAAAGTCTGATGATATTTCAGAAAATTAGAAAAAAAAACATCTTTAAAAACCTTGCCTAAATCCCATATAAGCAACCTCCGGCCAGCCACGGCTATTATTTCGGCCGGCGGAATATATAAAATTCCGCATAAAACCATTATAAACCATTCAAAATCACATAGGAATCCCCGTTACAAGGCCCGCGACTTCGTTACCATCCTGAAGTTTGGCCCACAACTTTTCAAAGGTTGCCCATACGCGGCCTAAATGGTTAGTGGTTTCGGCAGTATGTCAAAAGTAAGCCACGTTTGGCAATTGGATATCTTCTAGTTATCGCCTAACTATTTTCAGCGAGAAATTGCCAAGCCTTACTATTTTACAATAAGTTTTCATTACTATCAAGTAATTAGGAATCGGTTTAATTTTTCTTTAAATGATACTTGTAATACCCCTATCTCTCATAAAGTAATTTAAAATTTAAATCACTCGAACACCATTTTCTGATGTAGACACCAATACATTTTTAGCTTATAGAACTGTTGTATTGTTATAAATATATTTTAAAAATTTCAGTATAAGAAGCAGTAGAATACGCCACTGCAAGAAAATTATGTATAGTGAAGCAAATGAACAAGGAATACACCAACCCACAAATACGAGTCTGAAAAGCATCAATAGGATGGTTAATAAAATGTTATTCAACTCAACCCCCCCCCTCCTCCAAAAAAAAAAAAAAAAAGAACCCTCGTATAAATGTTTCATCCAGTTCATATATCAATGGAAAGAAGTTACATAAGAATATGCAATAGTTAAAAAAAAGAGAGAGAGATCTATGTGTTAGTATTTTTATAGGACTAATCATTTGTTAATCCTTTTAGATCTGATTACATTTCTTTTGTTTATCTACCTTATAAATGTGAAAGTTTGTTTGTTTGTTTGTCCGGGAACTCCTTCCACACCGTTCGACCGTTCAGCTTGAAATTCTGCACATATATGTAAAATGACATAGATTAGTCCGTAGTCAACTTTAAAATTCTGAAAACTCAATCGTTCCACGATTTTTTTCGATTTTCATCTTCAGAAAGCGTTTCCAGTTTCCGATTGTCTAAAACAGTGATCATGTGATATATCATCTATATGCTGGCGATAGACATAACTGAAAAAAAAGTAGTATATTATAAATGAAATGACGCCCTTTAGATGTCACTAGTAGAGAATAAACTTTAAATGAAAAATAAAACAAAAAATCCTGATTATTAAATTTTCGAAGGAAATTGGTTTTTCTTTATGTGCACAAATTTGGACATCCATCCTTTATGATAGTACAGGTAATTTTTGTGCCCTCAACTGTGGACGCAGGGTCTGGAAGGGTTAAATATTTATTCGTAAGTTTTTGGTTTGACTAATATATTGCTGTTTCTCTCAACCGCCAGCTGAAATGTTCCTTATTCGACGAAACGTAAAATAGATTGGCGACGCTTATGCTCGGAAAAGGCAAGATATTTTAGCTGGCACTGAATAATTTAGTAAGAGTGAAAAGCCATTTCATTCAGTAAAACAGCAGGCCTAATATTGTTTTGCGGACTGTAAAACGAGTTGAGTGAATTATTCTCTGCATATTTTTAGCTAATATACAACTTTTAAAAACAATTAGTTCGTTTGCCATTTCTTTTTTGATTTTCAGCGTAACAGCTTAGTTGCACGCGATTTTAAAATGAAAGAAAGTTTGAGCTATGGAAGCAAACTATTCCCGCAGGAGAAAGTCCGCAAGACGGTTTCATTTCAAAGAAGATCTCTAAATTGTTATTATAGAACGTGTTTGCATCTGTTTAGCATATCAAAAGCTGACGCGTAGTAAACGTGCTTTTAAATGAAGTAATTTTATTTCTATATAAAAAATCTCTGTTGACGTTTTAATTAGTATTCCGGACAGCAAACATATGCGGTAGACTGCGTTACAGCAATTCTCGTCTTACAGCTGTAGTTTATTGTGCTAGCGAAACAATAAAGAAACGAGGACATTTAAATTTATGAAAACTTCACACGTGGCAAGATTGAATCACTAAACTTAAAAAAAAAGAAAAATGCAAATAAAGTAACACGAATTTAAAAAAGTTAAATAATTATAGGCACGTAGATTGTAACATGTTTTGACATATATATATATATATATATATATATAAATAAATCAAAATCATAAAATATATATCTGTATATTTTATACAAAAAAATTTATATATATATATATGTGTGTGTGTGTGTGAGTGTGTGTATGTGTAAATACAATGTAGAATTGTTGATTACTGGTACTTTTTCTTTTTGAGGTATATTTTTATTTCTTATTTTTTCTCTACTGTACCATATATAAGCATTACTAAGTGCAATTTTACTGATACTGCATAGAATAATATTAGCACTAATAACAATTAATACATGTGTAATAATATTATTATAATTATTATAATAATTACTATTAACTACAATAGTTTTTTTTCCCCATAGTTCTTTTTTATCATCTCTCCTTAGTACTTTTTAGCTATTAAAGCTTGTACTACGTTGCTCATAGGTTAGCTATACTCCAGTTTTTTTTTCTTTTTTCCTAATATTTAATTTTTTTTTATTTATCTTTTTCTCTTCCATTTTCTGGATTTTTTGATAAATTAACATGGTTTTGGCAGCATTTTGTCTGCTTTTCTTTCTCCTACTTTTTACTCCTTGGCTCTAGCTGTTTTTATTTTTGCCGATTAATTCTCTCGGTTGGCGTCGCTTCCTAGTCTTGTCTGTGCTTCCACCTTCATATTTGGTTAGCATCCATGCTGGTTATTTGACTTATAGCTATGGTCGTACCCAGAGGTTACGTAAAGCGACTTTTTGTCCGGTAACCTGCAGAAACCAAGCTATTTTTTTTTTCCTTTAAATTGAAATGTTAGTACGGTGGTACTTGATAATGGAGTACTCCATTTCAATTTTCCACTCCATCTCCATTTCCTTGCTTGGGTTCGTAAAGTTAGGCTTAAGCCCACGTGATTAACCTGGCTTGATTTCCCACTTCTCTTTAGCTTTGATAGCTCTGCCTTTTACAATATTTATAGCCTCTGGATTATCAATTATTATTTCATGCTTTCAGTATTATTTTTATTATTATGTTCTATTACTATAATGTTTTACTTGGGATTCCATATTACGTAAGTTTAGCTATTATATATATATATACATACATACAGGGTGTCCAGCAAAGGACATAATGCTTTCAAAATTAGATATCTCGAAAACAAAGTACAATAGAGGGATGAGACAAATTGTATATTTATCACTGTAAAAAAATTATACACAAATTTCGAAATAGTAGTGACAGGGGCAAGCTTGATTACACATGGGTACCATCACTGGCAAATACGTAGTGTTTGAGCGTGTTTTCTGTGCCATCTTAAATGGTGCATTTTTTGTGATACACGTACCACTCCTACGCTCCTAAGGGTTTTTGCCTGCACTGAGCATTTTGCAACGGGAAAAAATAGGCGTTGCCATTCGGAAATTTCGAGTTCCTGTAACTATAACTGTACCACTTTTTCCCCCCAATCTCGTTCCGTTTTCGAGAGAGGACTTCTAACTCCGCAGTTTTCAACCAGGTGGCGCCATAGGTGGTTTCATTCCGTAGCGCATGGCTACTTTACTATACCTAAACGTCACTTTTATGAATATAACGGAAGCCGTTCAGAAGTTAAGAGAGTGGCAAGGGACTTTAATGGCATACTGTATTGTTGGTTGTTTTAAGAAACTGTTCTCCGAACGCTGTTGGATATCTTACAGTTGTTCTTTTAAGAAATGATGCAATTTTTAAACACATTTTTAAAGAAACCAATTGCATTAGACACTCGAAGAAAGATAGACCGTCTCTTCATAAGCACGTTGGAAAAATGATTAAAACTGCGGTTTCGTGCAATATCTTTCTAAGCAGATAACACCTCACCGCATTTCTTAGATTCGCTTAAGATTATTTTTCTGAAAATTATAAATAACGTAGATTTACTATTTATAAAAGCGCATAGTGCCTTTTCTGAAGGAAGCACTCTGAATTTTTTCAAGCGTAAAGCATGTTTAGTTTATTATGAAGCTGTTCAAAAACCCTTTCGACGGTGTAGTTTTTCACAAGAACAACCTTAAGGTGGGAGCGAAGTATTACAAAGCGCATGGTTTCGGACACCATACCCATGAACAACTGTTTACCCAATGGCGTAAAATATTACAGTGACGTGAAGGTCGACTTCTGCGATGAGTTCTAGTTTAAATTTAATCACCTAATGGACAGTTGAAACACATGCGCTTAAATTAATTCCGGAGCATACACTCATTCAAGCGGAAATTGCTTAGTATTCGGGTCAAATTATTCTGAAGCAATTAAAAACATTACTGAAATGATACATCCCAAACATTCTAAAATAGTTGCGTAGTTTAATTTACATCCTCTGATAAACGACCTTTGAAGAGTGTATGTTTCCTAGATATTGAACGGTCAGTTGCACAAATGCGTTATGGCATCTCTTGCTTTACAAATAAACTAAAAGACTAGATAACGGTTTCATTACTTAAAGAAAGAGTAAAGGTATCCCTCCTCCTTTTGCTAATACAGGTATAAAACTATGTCGCCTATTGTATACTGTTGCAAAACCCCTGAAACAGCTAATCCCTGAGTCTCACGATAGCAGCATGTTTATAAACATTGGTGCCGTTTATAAACATGCTTCTATCGTGAGACTGAGAGGTTAGATGGTGCAGGATTTTTGCAACATACGTTCTCTTTACAGGCAATGATACTAACTTCACATCTAATGAATTCAAACAATTTTTAAATACTTTAAATGTTGAAAAATTGCACAGAAAAACTTAATTTACAAGCCAAATTTAAATGGATTTGTAGAAAAAGGCATTCAATTTTGAAGAACAGCATTGCTGCGTTATCGAATGATTTATTCAATTGGTCTGAAAACTTGCTTATTTTCAAGTTAATGTAAAATACACCAGAACACACAGTTACTGGACATACTCCCGCAGAAATATTTTTTGGGAGGAAAATTAAAAACATTCTGCATTCTTATGATTCGCCTAAAGTTGTAAGCACTTTGATGAATATGTCAAAAAATTAAAGAAATTTCTATGGAACATAGAAAAAATATAGGCAAGAATGAGGATTCGTATTTTGGAGCAATTAGCACCAATATCAGAGGTCGTAAAATTCCACCCCACCCCCTAAATACTGATGTTGATTAGTGGTTGGTGAGTATTTTTAAAAGAATTTGAGCACACGAGGGAATTGTAAAAGAAATATGGTTGCCCCTGGATAATTAAGAGAAAATTTAGATAAAAAACAATAATTATCTTATTTCAAGAGAAAATGAACGGAATACTGTTAAAACTGTGAATGTTGATAAATTTGAATCGGTGAGTGCAGAAACCACTTCAATCACAAAAAGGAAATTTTTTTCAGGAGAGAGAAAAAACTTCATAAATTAGGTAATATTTGCATGACAGAAACATAAATGCATGTTATGACAGAGGAAAAAATAAGTTTAAATATTTGAAAATTTGGAGGAGTTATGAAGTTTTTTCTCTCTCCTGAAAATAATTTCCTTTTTGTGACTGAGGTGGTTTCTGCACACACCGATTCAATTGTTGAACCCCTCCCTTAAAGCACCATCTTGAAAGTCATTTAGTAGAGCACGAGGAAAGTAATATTCAATAACGCGCACATATTTAACTGCCAATTTATGAATAAGGTTATAGAATTACACAAATTTTATACTGTCGTTGCACTCATGGCAGTATTATTCCAGCTATAAACATAAACGAGCGCTCTAAATTAATGCTGGAAATAATGTTAGGCTGGTCAGAGTTATTAAAAAAAGGAGTAAATAAAACTTAGTTATATTTTTTCTACTCGAATTTTTTATAGCATTTTTTCTCATAAAAATCTCTGTCACAGTTACGAAAAATAAATTTTACCAAGTAAGATATATTTGAGTAATGTGTTTTTTAATGCAACATAATTTTTTTTCCTTCAATAAATTCTAAAGGGATGGTGCAAGAGTTAAAATAGGAAAAGCGTTTAATAAAAATAGGAAAAGCGTTTAATAAAAATAGGAAAAGCGTGCGGAAAAGTGTGCCCGTTTAGCTGGAGCAAGTGTGACCGAAACATACCAACTTTTAGGCATTCCTAGAGGTACGGTGTCTAAGGTCATGATAGTATATATATACAGCGCTGCAAGACAAGCTCGGCAAAGCAAAATAGTGGACGGAAAGAGAAACTCGGTGAAAGAGACTGACGGGTATTCAAGCGGATTGTAATGTCTAATGTAAAGCAAACAATTGCAGCCAAAGTGATCGCAGAGTTGAATCAGCATCCGGATTCTCCAGTGTCAATGATTACAATTAGAAGAAGGCATCTTCATAAACAGAACATTTAAGGCAGAGCAGAAATTCCCCAGCCACTTGTCGCAGATGTTTATGTCGAACGTCGTCTACAGTTGTTTCACACTCACAGAACCTGGTCGATTGATAAGTGGAAGAAAGTAATATGGTCTGATGAATCGTCTTTCACACTTTTCCCTGCAAGACGGGCGCACGTTTGGAGGACACCTCCACAAGCGTGTGATCTTGATTGTCTCCATCTAACCGTCAAGCATGGAGGTGGATCTGTTATGAAATGGGCTGCCATGTCATGGTTTTTTGCTGGACCAATCGTAACCCTGAAAGGAAGGATCAGTGTGGAGAAGTATAGAGAAATTTTAGCTGGCTAAGTTCATCCTATGATGCAAAATTTGTTTCCAGAGGGAGATGGAATTTTCCAGGTTGATAATGCACCTATCCATGCAGCGGGACTTGTCCAATCATGATTTGATGAACACGAGGATGAAGTTAAACGTCTAGCTTGTCCCGCACAGTCACCCGACTTCAATATAATTGAACCGTTATGATCTATTTTAGAACTTTCATTACGATTCGATATCCTCCAACCAGCATCTCTCCCAGAACTTTTACAATATCTCCATGAAGAATGGTACAATATTCCTCTAAACACTATTCAGCACTTGTATGAATTGATTCCTAGACGAATCCAAGCTATATTGCATGCGAAAGGAGGTCCTACGTCATACTAATAAAGGATTCTTTAAAAATCTAAGGTGTTTTCATTATTTTGATAACCACCTGTAATTTCTAACTTCACCTCGCATTACGCTTGTGGTGTTTATCTTTCTCTAGTATAACATTTTGGCATATTTTTATGTATTGAACTTGTGTAACTTGAAATCTTTCTTTTGAAGTCGGGTTAGTTACAAATAAAGTTAAGAAAGAAGGAGACTTAAACGTATCGTTTCTATAATCTTCATATCAATCTTGCGCATATGCAAAATGATAACTCACTGATATCTAATGTATACGAACAATAATTGGCTGTTTTTCATAAATGAAACAAACTTTTGAAAGCTTAGTTGAATACTCAAAGCAATCCAGCTTACCTCGCACTTTAACACGAGATTTCCTAATCCATTTTATGTTTCTGCGAAATGAGCGGTATTACAGCTAGTAGATAAAACAAAGCTCATTTTTATCTAATCGAGCCGATCAATGGCTAAGTGGATAAAACTCTGAAAGGTGGCTGAAGTGTGCAGGTCCAGAGTTCCGGCCTATCGTGCAGCTGCCGATCTAACGGTTTGGAGTTTGGGAGCTTTTTTCTTCAAATGTAACGTGAATAAGCAGTAGAACACCATAAAACGGTCTCCGCCCTAGGCAGATAGCCCCCAAATAGCGTTGCCTGAACCAAAAACAAAAAAATACAACATTCCTCTAATAAACTGCCAAAAGAATTAAAAATGATTAAATCGGTGTAAAAACTGGTATAAAGATCATTTTGAAATTTTCAAATGAAGCTTCAAGGTCATGTTTATCTTATAAATAAAAATGAAATTCTGTTTGTTTGTGGATTTGATTTGTATACAAATCCACAAAAATGGACCTATCAGCCTGAAATTTTGTACAGATATGTAAAATAATATAGAATAAATCATAGTCCACTTCAAAACTTTGAAAGTCCACCCGTTCCTGGAATTTAAGAGATATTTTATGTTCTCCACGCAAAAGCTTTCCGTAATTGTAACCCCTGTAGTGAAAAAAGTGTGAAATAAGCGTCGTGGTTGCCATGTGTGGCGATTTTGCCGAATAAAATGTTTTAAATTCTCAAAGTAAAAATAAAAGAATAATAATGATTTTTTTTGTTAGTTTATATTCATAAGGTTATTTTTTTTATTATAATATCGTGTGCATGGGAAATCAGAGCAGGAATGAAATGTTTTATACGCAAAACAATAAGAATTGAAGATTTCCGAGGCTAATATGTACAATTTTTTAGTTTGGCGAAAAATTAAAATGGCCCAAATGCCGAGAAAGTGAGTTCTAGCGGTTTGCACAGTTTCCGGCTTGGCGCAATTTACTGAGAGCTTAAGGAAATGGATTTTTGAAAACAAGTGCAAAGATTTTATTAGAATACAGCGTTAAATTTCAACGATCCGTGAAGAAATAATGCAGTTATTAAGGGATTTCAAACGATCTATCTTCAGAACTCTCGCCAATTGAGTACATTGATTTAAGTTGGAGGAATTCCGCCAAATTTAAGAAAATTGAAATCTTCTCATTTAGTACATCGGAGTAACGATGAATAAAACATGTTATAATTGATAATTTTTAAAAAATTCGGCTGCATTAAGGGATTCCACTTTTCAAATAAATGCATGCTTTACTTTTTGGCGGTCGAACCATTTCCCATATTGATTGCTGCTAAGTCAATGCTTTGAATGATTCCCTGAAAAATCTCTTGCAAAATGGCGTATGTTGGCACTTTGGCGAGGCTTAGATTTGAAACTGGATTTTATTTGAGACTGCTATATATAATAACACTGGTTATAGATTAAAAATAAATGTTGGTACGTGTGTATGAGGTTGAAAAACTCCAGCACCGTTTGAACGATCACCACGAAATTTGGTTCATCTAAGTCTTTTATCATGGAGAAAGGTTTTTATGTTATCCGTTTTCCTCTAACTTGCCACTTGGTGCCGCAGCACAACGTCGAATTCTATTCCGTTTAGCCGTTTGCTATGCGATTATCGTCCAACCGATTTCGATGTGAATTTGGTACAAGCGGATATTAGTGCACGGAGAATATTCTCACTATCCATTTTGCTGTAACTTGCCGCTAAATGGCGCTGCAACGCATCAACTTCTATACCGTTCGACCGATCGGCATACAATTTTTTATACTTACACATTTGAGCACGAAGAATATATTCTAACTGCCTTCCTTTTGATGTTACTCACCACTAGATGACACTGCAATGCATTATTATTTTAACTCGCCACTAGATGACGCTGCAACAGGCCAAATTCTTGACCATTCAAACGGTCACTATGAAAATCAGTATACATAGCTATTTGAACAATGAGAATATTTTGGCGTTATTCATTTTGCTATAACTCGCCACTTGACGGCGCTGTAGCAAATCATTACTTTAATTAACCACTAGATGGCCCTGCAGTGTATCACTTCTTGACTGTGCAACTGATCGCTAAGAAAAATTGGTATACATAGATATTTGAACACGGGGAAGAGTTTGGCGCTATCCATTTTCCTATAACTTGCCACTAGATGTCGCGTCAATACTTAAACTTCAGGACTGTCCAGCCGACCGTCATGAAAATTCGTATACATCGATTTCTGAATGCGAAGAATATTTTCCCCGTATCCGTTTTGCTAAAACTCGCCACTAATTGTGCTACGCCGCATGGCCTTCTGCACTGTACAAACGATTGCCTTGAAATTCGGTATGCATGATTATTGAACACAATATAACGCGATATCCATTTTGCTATATCTCTTTATTACAGTAAATAGTAATAACAACAAATCGCAATATCAAAAAGTTCATTCATTCCCGTGCGAAGAACGGGTACTTCAGCTAGTTAACTAATAAAATTAATCTAATGTTCTCAGAATCGTGCTTATATAACACTTTCCAACAGACCCGTAGTAGCCCAACGGTTAACCCTTTAACGCGCAGTGTTCCCGCTCTGGGAACACCAAACTCTGACGTTTTGACTGTTGCCAGTCACGAAGAATAGATTAGATTTCTATAAAAATAATTGCGGGTGACATAGCTCCAGGAGAATCCTTTAATTTTGAGCACGTCCTTTCCCGTAAAAAAATGCTCACGATTATTTTTAACAGCACTGACATCTGCCGAAAGATGGAAGAACGCGAGAACAGCTGGATAGATTGACGAATGCTGAAAAAAGGGCAGCCGTTGCCATCGCTCGACTTAACTACCAGCAAGATGGCGAACGATCGAAACGTTCATCGCGTGCCACAGATTTAGAGACCCTTTTTTGACGCAGCTGGCTGTGCCGGCGTTTCGATCATCCGCCATCTTGCAGGTAGTTAAGTCGAGCGATGGTCAGCTACCCTGTTTTCAGCATTGGGAAAGGGTTGCGCGTCAAAGGGTTAAAGGCGTCTGACTAGTGCCCTTAAGGTTGGGGCTACGATTTCCGACCTACCACCGTGTACACAGGGTGTACGTGTACTTAATCTGTACTCCCGAAATCTCCTGCGGTTTTTAGCAGTTTCCGAGGGGTACCAACATTCAGAAGTACCCCAACTGCAGATGGTAGTCTAAATTGTGCCGGAAAACTTCAACAAGAGTGAAATTAGTTCTACGTGACTCTTTTGGTGACGTGGACTGCCTTTTCCTGGCAAACCAACAAGCAAACGCTTTCAACAAAGTTGAAAAACTGTTTATAAAGGAATCTCCTTTCTGCGGCTTACACAGCATGGGTATTTGTATTAGAAGTTCAAGGTCCTCCAAATTACATCAAATGAACCTCTATTAGAGATTGAAGGTGCGATCTCTCTAACAACCAAACAACTGGCACAATAAAGTGTTCCAAAACAAAATTCTGGACATCACGCATCCGTTTCCAGTAAGAATTCATTACCCAGACAGCACATAAGCTTAAATCAAGCTTGACATTTCTTTGAATTTGACGTATTAATACAAGCTTGACAGTTCAATTCATTTTAAGCTTGCAGCAAGCTTGGGGAAATCATTTGAACTGTCAAGCTTGAATACAACTTGATTACTGCTTGATTTGGAAAGCCACATCCACATAACAAATAATTTATCATCAGTCATAAATGTACTTGACTATAGAATTAAAAAAAGATTCTATATTTCCAAATATTGAAACTCTTCAAAACAAAATACAATTATATTACGAAATTGATTTCATAATCAGTCGTTTGTCTCGATTTTGGCCAATATTGCCCAACATGAGTGTCGCGATATTGAAAGTTTTGAAACCTGTGCTGCTTTTAAGTTTATATTATGCTTATTTCCCTATTAGTAGAGTCTATAAATCATACATCAGCGTAGAGGGGCAAATGCGTGGAAAAATAAAATATGTGGGGCGAGTTCGCCGACGGGCGCCCCGTGTATTTAGGAATTTTTTAAGCTTGAAATTAAGCTTGCTATGTCAAGCTTAATGCAAGTTTGGCAAGTGAACACTTGATTCAATCTTGCATTAAGCTTACACGTTTGAAATTTTCAAGCTTAATTCAAGTTTATTGACTTGATAAATCAAGTTTACTGCAAGTTTGATGCAAGTTTGCTGTACTGTCTGGGTAATAGCTCTATTCGTTTGTTTTTTATTAATTCTTAAAATAAGGTAGTCTTTTACGGACACTACGTATTTAAAGTATGACCTTACAGTCAATGTAAACAAAATTCATGAACATGAAGTGAATTTTTAACTTTGTTGGAAAGTGTTAAAATCTGAAAAGCATATATTTTTTCAATTTCGTTATATTTCTCACTTCATTTAACGATGTTTAGCCATGTATCTGCGTAATAGATATTTTATTTCCGTGGATATCGAATTATTCAAGAGCTTTTCGATTCAATTATAGAAATGCATTTCACTTGCAAGTCCATAACGCAAACTTGCAAAATATCTTCCTATGAAACGAAGCAAAGCGCATTTGTATTAAAATCAGGAATGCTACATAATTTTGAGATATATATATATCTCTCTATCTTTGAAAAACTAATTCACCTTTTCATAGGCTAACAAAAATCTGTATTCTGTTTTTTTATTATAGAAAATACGTGAGCAGGTAAGTTGAATTTTACAATTTTATATTCCACGCTTTTATCTTATCTTCCCGCTTCCAACTGAAGCCAAAATGCATGTGACATTCTTTTTCCACTCTCTCAAAGAGAAAAGTCTTTTGAAGTAAACAGTTTTATTGGAAATAAGTTTTGTAAATTTGTTTCTCTAAAAGAAGTTGCTTTAAATTTCCGTTCCTTTTTTAATCGCAAATGAAAAACTAACACAAGTTGTACTTCTATCTTACTAATTCATAAAAAACTAAATTATATCCATATAAATAAAAATATGTGTATGTATGTGTATATTAAACTTTTATTTCTAAACTACACGACTGATCGGTTTGAAATTTTGTACAAATATGTAGAAAAATATTTTAAAAAAAACATAGTTTACATCAGAAATCTTAAATAGACACATTCCCTATTTTCAGCTGCAGAAATGCTTCTGCGATATCCATAATATCCATATATTCATATCCGTAAGAAAAAAAAATCTGGAGGATCTCCACTCGACTTTCCGAACACTTACGATTAAGATCATTACCAAGTATTTAAATAAATTTTAATCGATGAATAATTCAGCAAAAATTCTTGGGTTTTTTTCAATTTGAGCTTATTCGTATTAATGTACCGTTTAAACGCTAGCGCAATTTTAAGAATTTCCCCCCATAAGCCATAGTGTAAAAGCAATGGCGTAGCCAGAAATTTTTCATGGGGGGGGGGTACGACTACTGCAACTAACATATATGCATGCATGTGTTCGATAACGGAGTGAAGAATATACATGTTGTATGGCAAAAAATTCCTCGTGGGGGTGGGGTTATGACCCCCCCCGATAAATACACACGCTCATACATACAAACATCTCGTAAAAATAGCATAAATGAATTCAGAAGACCTCAAAGCGTGTAAATGCACCAAAATCTCGAATTCGAATTTTTTCATGATTACAATACTTTCCGTACATGGTACATTTTCGGAAATTAAAAATGAATCATTTGCTTGACAAACTCAGGTATCGTAAGGGATATTTACGTCATTTTGATGTCATGAGTTAAAAAATGCTTTAGAAATGCAGCTGCAAGTTGAGACGTAAAATAATTACTGCTAAAGAAATGATTCCGCACATTCTCGTTTTAAATTCATCATAATTTTTCGGTGCGAAAAAAGCCTGAAGAATGTTTTTTTCCTCCGCAGCTCAAAGTATCGTCTGCTAAGAAATAAAATACAAAAAAATTCACTTTTATTTTTATTTATTTATTTACTTATCTATTTCTTCTTCCATCTAAAAATTGTTTTACCCGTTAACGTGAAGCCAAGGAGACACGGGATAATATTTAACCCTTTAACGCGCAGTGTTCCCGCTCTGGGAACACCAAACTCTAATGTTTTGACTGTTGCCAGTCACGAAGAATAGATTTTATTTCTATAAAAATAGTTGCGGGTGACATAGCTCCACGAGAATGATTTACTTTTTAGCACGTCATTTCCCGTAAAAAAATGGTCACGATTATTTTTAACAGCTCTGACATCGGCTGAAAAATAGGAAGAGTGCGAGAAAAACTGGAGAGATTGCCCAATGCTGAAAAAAGGAACAGCCCTTGCCATTGCTCGACTTAACTACCAGGAAGATGGCGGACGACAGCTGGCTGTGCGCGCACAGCCAGCTGCGTCAAAAAAGGGTCTCTAGATCTTTGGCACGCGATGAACGTTTCGATCGTCCGCCATCTTGCTGGTAGTTAAGTCGAGCTTTGGCAACGGCTGCCCTTTTTTCAGCGTTGGGAAAGGGTTGCGCCTCAAAAGGTTAATAGAGCGAAAAAAGACAAGTAGGACGGACGCACGCATGGATAATGAAGCTTTTTCCAACATAATGTAGAAAGGAAGGAAAAAGGCCTCACGCATGGATTGTGATGCATTTTCTAACGTAATGAAGAGAGAAAGACTAATAAGGTCGACACATGGATTATGATACGCTTTTAGTATACAGGGTGTCCCAAAAAGGTAGCAAGACGCTTTAATGGGCAATGACAGTTGAAAAAATATTCAGAATTAGGTAGGAAAAAAGATAGCAACAAGCAAAAATTTCTCTTGTTAATTTTCAAAAAGTTACAATTTTACTTCGTATCAACCCCCGTTCAAAGAAAATTACCAATGAACAAAATGTGCGGCATACACTAATGAGGGGATATGCAAAATTTTTTGATTATATCCTGAAAAATATCAAAGATATGAAGTTAAATGCTCGCTGCCTTAAACCACTTTTCATTGGCTCTAGAAGGGGGAAAAAATTCTTCGGATCAGCCCGGTGGTACAAAAGTTATGATAGAAAAAAAAATCACTCTAACAATGAACGATTACATTCAAATTCCTGTATAGCACCTGACCATCTATGTTTAAAGGTATCTCCGAGGCGCTTTATGATGAAAGCTAGAAATTTTGTACATTACGTCATTAGTATATGTAGTTATTAGTATATTAGTATATTAGTAGTACCTTATTTTGAACATTTATTTTGAGCCTTATTTGAACCTTATTTGAACCTTATTTTGAACATTTTGAACAGCTAAGTACCTGCGATAGTGAACAGAAAGAGAATGAAGTTTCTGAAAGCATTGAAGAGATCAAGGAAATTGAACTAAAAAAATTACACATTCCAAGAAGCCGTTTTCAGCTTGAATGCTTTAATTTTTTTTTTTTTTTTTTGTCTCACGAGATCGATGCTGTTGTTTCTACGAAGTTAGAAAACATCGACAAAACACTTTTGAAAATCAAAACAAAGCACTATCATGGATTTCTTTCCAAAGTGCCAAAAACTATGCCTGTATTATCTCTCTATTCTAAAAAAAAAAAGTAAGGGCCGCTGTCGTCGCCGCTCTCAAAAGCTTGTTCGCCTATCTTCTCCTAAACCGTGGGGATGTGAGTTTCGACTAAGATGCCCACAGATTCAAAAAATTCCGAGGAACCTGCTAAGCTGGCTGAAATTTCGAAAATCGTATTATTTTAGAAGATATTAATAAAAAAATAAAATAATAAACAGACTGGTAGCCAGATTTGGCATAAAATCATTCATTCCTTTGCAACAAAGCGTTTCCAAGTATCTAGAGTCGCGTGAAATTTACAAACATTAAATAGAATTAAGCCCATTTTACGCCAAAATAAAACTATATGAAATAAGTAACTCAAAATGTGTTACACAAAGTTGACAATTTTCAAATAGTAAGTTTGCTTAGACAACAGGAGTTTAGATTGAGCGATTATTCGTTTTTCCAAAACAGAATAACTAATACATTGAAAATGAAAAATAATTAAAATGCAGATTATTTTAAAGCCGGTTCGGTCCAGCTGGATGATTGGCTACCAGTAGAAATATTGGGCGGCGTTTACTATGCCATTATAGCAGTTATAGTACACTTTGGATATTTGCTAGAGCGACGAGATGGTATAATTCGTAGTGATAAGTACGCCAATCTGCAAACGATTATGTAAATGAAAATATGGATAACGGTTTTCCGGTAACCTTAAATGAACAGTCATTATAGGTTGTAAGCATCTGTCAATGGCCAAATAATGAAAAGTCGCCATGGGTGGCAAGCTATCCTATCTGTTCCGTAGCTTTTATTAACTTTACATATACGCAAGTCGCCAGATAATGAAAAATCGCCATGGGTGGCAAATTCGCAAGGTGTCCAATAGGTTTTACATTATTAAAAATACAGCTGAAATAGATGTTCTGATTTTATGACGATTTAGCTCCTAATTAATATAACTTTTGAAAGGCAACATTAAATATCATTGTGTTTCTGCGGAGTGCAAATAATTTTTCCAGCGATCATAAGCGGAGTCCGCACTCCAGGTGGAGTATAGCTCAGGACCCGTACAACACGGATTCCCATAACAAAATATCTTCCGTGTTATGAGGGGGAGGGGGGTCTACTGTAGTGTGAAGCTTAAATTTTTATGTACCAATGAACATGCAAGAACCAAGCAATGTGTTGCTCAGTAACACATTCTATCTGATCCAATCTTCGGGTTTTGTCTGTTGAAATTATGTCTTTTTTACGAATAAGCCTTATTAGGGACCGAATGCCTCATACGAAAAGCAAGCGTAGCGAGTCTGGGGGCCTTGGCCCCTAGTGTATTGAATTTTAAGAGCAAATAACCTTAAAGAATACAGAAAATTTTAAAGTTGATCGCCTAACGTACAACTTATAATTTTTAAGCTCGTAGTAAACAATAATCATTCTTTTTTTTCATATCTATATCTAAGGGTATTTTGCATTCATATTTTTATAGATACTCTTTACAAAAATTTATATTCGATTTAACGAATTGCTTTGATTTGACGAACAGATTTGTGGGTCCCAATCAATTCGTTAAATCGAGGTTCGACTGTACTTTCTTCTTTCTGTACGAAGAACGGGTAAATCATCTCTTCTATGTATATGTTACAGTTAAAACCCGAAATCAGTCAAAACCCGAATTAACTAGGGAAAACCCGTATTATCCGAGTAACGGTAGCACGTTTTCGAGGGTCCCCTACAGCGGAGACATATTTTCCAGGGGCCCCCTAAAGCGATGGCCAGACCCACTGATTTTTTTCGGGTCTCGCACTGAGCCAGCGTTAGCATATTTTCGAGGGGGGGGGGCCCTACAGTGGTGACTGGACCCCATGTTTTCCCATGTGAATTCCGGAATGTTAATGCTTTATCAACTAAAAATTGTATCTTGCTCCCACTTCGAAAATATGCTATTGCTGGCCCTTTGCGAGACCCAAAAAAATCACTGTGACCGGCCGGCGTTGTAGGCACTCCCCCCTCGAAAATATGCTAACGCTGGCCCTCTGCGACATCCAAAAGAACATTAGTGGGTCCGGCCATCACTTAAGGGGACCCCCTTGAAAATATGCTAACGCTGGTCCTCTGCGAGACCCAAAAGAACATCAATTGGTCCGGACATCACTTCAAGGGGCCCCCTCGGAAATATGCTAACGCTGGCCCCTTGCGAGACCCCAAAAAATATCAATGGGTCCGGCCATCGCTTTAGGGGGCCTCCTCGAAAATATGCTAACGCTGTCCCCTTGCGAGACCCCAAGAAACATCAGTGGGTCCGGCCACCGCTGTAGGGAACAACCTGGAAAAATATGCTAAAGCTGTCCCTTTGCGAGACCCAAAAAAAATCTTTGGGTCCGGCACCGCTGAAGTGCCCCCCCCTGGAAAATATGCTAACGCTGGTCCTTTGCGAGACCCAAAAAAACATTACTGCGTCCGGACCGCGCTTTAGGGGGCCCCCTCGAAAATATGCTAAAGCTGCCCTTTGCGAGACCCAAAAAATATCAGTGGGTCCGGCCATCGCTGTAGGGGGCCCCCTGGAAAATATTCTAACGCTGGCCATTTGCGAGACCCGAAAAAAAATCAGTGGGTCCGGCCATCGCTGTAAGTGGCTCCCTGGATAATATGCCTCCGCTGTAGGGGCCCCTTGAAAAATATGCCTCCGTTCTAGGGGCCCTTCGAAAACGTGCTACCGCTACTCGAATAAAGCGGGTTTTCCCTAGTTAATTCGGGTTTTGCCTATCGCTGACAGTCAGAACGCGTTTTCCCTAGTTAATTCGGGTTTTGACTGATATCCGGTTTTCACTGTAACATATATAAAATATAATGTTCAAATGTATATTTGATCCCTAAACAGAAAAACTAAAGGATTCATTTAACAAGATTTTTCGCAAAATGATCCTTGTCGTCTGGAGATAGTTTACAGCTATTGAAATCCTAAAATTGATAAAAAGAAAGCCAGGGACCAAAACATTGTTTTCACATTCATGCTTGCACTTTTCTCTGTGCGCGAAGAGCTATAATACTGTTTTTTTCTTTTTTCTTTTTTTTCTTTTAAGTATGTAAGCTTCGCGCAGCGATCGCAGTCAGATGAATTGTATAGCTCTGTATATAAATGTGTGTTCCTTCTATAGACTGAAAAACCACTGGACCGATTTAAACGCGCTTTTTTGAGAGAGTAACGATCCGAATTTACGAATTACAAACCAATATAAAACAGTTGCCCAGATCATGTGGTGCTGTTTTAGGGGCGTGATGCGAGAACTCAAGAGGCAAACCTTTATTTTGTAGAAATAAGGCATTTCGTAAGTGAATAGATTTGTTTGCAAAACGTTTTTCACGTTACTTTTTGGAAGTAAAACTTCTTTAGTGGCGACTAGGGAGTAGCTCAGATTTTTTTTTCTGACGGAAGTAACGCTCAGTAAAGGAAGTGACGTATATGTCATACTCCACGCCAATCGCGCCCCGAAAAAGAAGAACTACCCAGACAGCACAGCAAACTTGCATCAAACTTACAGCAAGCTTGATTTATCAAGTCAATAAACTTGAAAATTTCAAGCGTGTAAGCTTAATGCAAGCTTGAATCAAGTGTTCTAGTTTACACTTGCCCAGCTTGCATTAAGCTTGAAATAGCTTGCTTGAATCAAGCTTGACATAGCAAGCTTAAAAAATTTTCATAAATACACGGGGCGCCGTGTATTTAAGAAATATGTCGGCGAACTCACCCCACATGTTTTATTTTTCCACGCATTTTCCCCTCTACGCTGAAATTCGAAGTTATCTTAATCTGTTACCATCAAGCGTCCGCGGCTAGAATCGAACACGGTATATATAGGTTGGGAAACCAGCGTCCTAAGCACTCGACCAACCTGAGTAGAACTGATATGACTAAAGTTTGAAGTGACTGTTAGGGTTATCACGCCATTTTCTGGCGAGGTCGACCGATGTGTTGATCTGTTTCTTTTATTTTTCCATGGGATGCATCAAAATAAAAACAATGTTATGTGTGACTTAGAGACTCTACTAATAGGGAAATAAACATAATTTAAACTTAACAGCAGCACACGCTTTAAAACTTTCAATATCGCGACACTCATGTTGGGCAATACTGGCTAAAATCGAGACAAACGACTGATTTTGAAATCAATTTCGTAGTATAATTGTATTTTATTTTGAAGAATTTCCATATTTGGAAATATAGAATCTTTTTTTTTTTTAATTCTATGGTCAAGTACATTTATGACTGATGATAAATTATTTTGTGGCGGCCGGATCGCACCTCATTCTACCACACATAAAGTGAAGTATATTAACTAACTAAATTGTGTTAATGGGAGTTATTCGGTTAGCGGGTGTCGGCTATTTTTGGCGACTTTTTTTTCTCGCCAACACCCGCTACTTGGCGCTTTGTTTTTGTCGCCAAATTTTTCACGTGTGAAACACCATTTTAGAATACGATAAAATAATACAACATGTTGAGCACTGTCAGGAAATACAAATTACTTTAACACATTAAAATTCCACAGATATTCCACTTAAAAAAAAAACAATAAAACAAAATACACCATCCATACTTAACACTAAAAATTGTCAGCAAATTCAGTAACAGGCAATTAAAAATGAGCAAACAGTAAACCACTTTTAACTAAAAAAATTTCAGAATATTAAGCAATCTAGTTCTACAGCTATGTAAACTATGCAACCAGTGGACCCTTTTTAACTAAAAAAACCTCAGTGGATTCAGCAACCTAGTTGTACAGCTATGTAAACTATGCAACCAGTGGACCGTTTTTAACTAAAAAAACCTCAGTGGATTCAGAAACCTAGTTGTACAGCTATGTAAACTCGGCAACCAGTGGTCCGTTTTTAACTAAAAAAACCTCAGTGGATTCACCAACCTAGTTGTACAGCTATGTAAACTAGGCAACCAGTGGTCCGTTTTTAACTAAAAAAACCTCAGTGGATTCAGCAACCTAGTTGTACAGCTATGTAAACTGGGCAAACACTGGCCCGTTTTCAACTCAAAACAACATCGGTGCATTAAATAACCTAGTTATACACCTCATATAAAGTCACTATATGAAAACATAACAACATCAAATATCCATTTACAATTCACATTGAAAACCTTAAGCAATTGCAAAAATTCTTTAAAAAAAAAAACACTTACCTTTATTTTAAGAAACTCTTCAAAAATATCCATAACACATCAGCTAATAACATAACACCAAAACACTTCCTTTTATTTAACATTATAATCACGCCCTCCTTCAAATAAACACACACTTCCTTTTTAAACAACAACATAATATTCACTACACTTCAAATAACACAACACATTTCCAAATACATCTTGTATTCCCCGTAAATAACTCAACAAACACCAAACAAGAACTTACACATCGAATTCAAATTCACCTGCTTTTCGGTTTACCGATTACAGTTAAATTGCCTAAACCAATCACAAAATTCCTTTACCAAACATCCTGGTATCGTTTAATGAACCCACCGAGCGTTTTTTCATCAAAATACAGCATCATCCAACACCTCAACTCAATCTACACAGGTTACAACAGACATCTGACTCTAACGCTATATTAAAATTTATTTTTAGGGCTAATTAATTAGTTAATGGAATTACAAATGTTAATTAGATGTAAATAAAACTAAAACTGCCCTCGCGTTACACTTCAGTGGGGCTTATCCCATTTATTCCTTCCCCTTGCGTGTTCTAATGTCCAGGTTTTGTGCGATAATAAAATAAAACACAACTTTTACAAACTTTTCTTTATTTAATATGAGCAAATTTGAGAACGCTAGACAAATCAATTTCTTCAAATTAATATCAATTCTCCTTCTCGCCTGCAGCGACAGATGGCGCCATCACTGCACGTTCCCCCTTTCAAGCAAGAATCAAGTTGTATTCAAGCTTGAAAGTTCAAATGACTTCCCCAAGCTTGCTGCAAGCTTAAAATGAATTGAACTGTCAAGCTTGTATTAATACGTCAAATTCAAAGAAATGTCAAGCTTGATTTAAGCTTATGTGCTGTCTGGGTACTACAAAACCTACCTTTTCGACCTGCTTTCGCCGTTCCGTAAAAATACGCGGAACCTGTTAGGGAAAGAAACAGTGAGAAAACAGTCAAGAGCCGTATCTTTGAGACATCAATCTTTATTTATTATATCAATAAGCGTTTTGAAGGTACATCCAACATAATATTTTGCATGAAATCCCAACCTCACAGGAGGTTCTCGATAATCCTTATTTTTAGATTAATAATATACAATACACAGTTTTGGAAAATCACAAAGAAATGGAACCTGCCTACAATCGAACCGGAACAGTAGATGGAAACGTCAGTTTAAGAACACTTTTCCTGGATTCTAACCCAACTTCCAGACAGAACAAGGGGATAGGAACAGCACAATTAAAGGGGCAGTGGCTGAAAACGAACTTAAATAGCAGAGGGAAATTTTCGTTTAAGAACACTGTTGGAGGATCATACTTCGATCCCACGAAGGTAAATTTATAGGAGTGGACACTTCTCTTAGAATGTTGGATAACGCCGTTGTTGCAAACAGATGGCGCTACGCACACTGGGTAACTGCGCATCTTCTGCTTCTGCGCATCTCAGGTTGTTTATATTTCCATCGAGGCGAAGTAAATGGAGATCGTTGAATTAGCAGAACTTCAAAAAAATTAAATACGTAGACTTATGAACGTGATATATAGTAATTACTGGCTTCAGATGTGTTTTAATTACATAATTGTCTTACAATACTATTTCGTAATGAATATAGGCAATAGTTTCGAAGCAAAGTGATATTATTATTTGTCAAATGCCAGTTACATTATCCGTTAGGCCATTAAACTCCATTAAACTCCTAAATATTATGTATGACATGTCTGTTATTATTTTGCCAAAAAGCTGTATTTTAAGAAATGTTAGTAAATTTAGAAGAATGTAGTTTGTGTGAACGCAATATTTATAATGATATATATAGTGTAATTATATATTTATTTATATATAGTAATGATATATATATATACAACGGTTTAAGAATACGTGTATGTAACTCCACAAAGAAATAAAACCTGGCTGCAAACGATTCAAGAACAAAATAAAAGAATAACAAATGGACACTCCGTGGATTCTAACACAACCTCAAGACGGAGCAAGCAGCGGTTTAACACGGGGATGGAACACCCCAAAGAAACGGAGCCTGGCTGCAATCAATCCCAAACAACTGACAGAACCTGCAGTTTAAAAACACGGATACAGAATAATAATTCGAAACCTACCAGCAGACGAAATCAACGCTTAACCCTCTCGTCACCGAATTATGAAAAATCAGAGAAAATATATCTGTCTAGCATTTAATGCATGTGAAATACTATTATAAATCATGCAAAAATATTTTTTTTCTAATATCGCTTTTTCTAATATTAATTTTTACATTTTAGAAGCATTTTGTTATGCTAAAATTAATTTAAAAGGATGCACATTTTAGGTAAAGGTTGAGGAATAAGAAAAAAAAACTATACTTACCTTAAAAAGAAACAAAAACGGTAAAAAAGCAGCGTCAATATTTTCTTAATTTTTCTCCTGAAACAATGAAGCGAAAATTGTAAAAAATGATCTAAACTGACTAGTACTGCAATCTAGGTACTATTTATGCATCTAGTTGAGAGCCTCATATACTTTCTACATAAATTAATGATATTGATATCACTGAAATGAAAAATACTAAATTCAATTTTTTTTCTCTCTAAATATTGCTATTTGAAGTAGGAGCCTCATATGAGGTTCAGGGTGACTAGAGGGTTAAGAATACTGTGATAGAAAAACACGCACAAAAAAAAAAAATTACACTACCTGCATTCGAACCCAACAAACAGAGGAAAACATCATTTAAAGAACACAGTTAAAGTATAATACTAGACTATGGACATCCCCCCCCCCATTCAAACCCAACCTCCAGACGGAACAATGGTATATGAAAACAGTTAAAGAATAATACTACAACATGGACACTTCCTGGATTCTAAGTAATTATCATGAATTACCGATGATTCTTACTGGAGATTTTAATGTTAATTTTCGCTCTCAAGAATCTCAGCCGTTAGTTGATTTTTTAAAAGAAAAATTTGATCTAACTATGAATACTTCTCGACTTCAATCAACAACGCGTTTCGGTACAACGATAGATGCTGTATTTTCACGAAAATTAGCAAATTTAGAGAGTAAAATTTATGTTTCATATTATTGTTACCACAAACCTATAATTTCATACATAAAAAATTATGATGACATTTAAGTACCTATTTCCAATGAATAATGTGAATATCACATTTATATAATCTTTGTAAAGTACATGACTAATAAATATAATTAAATTATAATATGATATTTATTTTAAGTTAAAGTTTAATCATTTCAGTGATATGTGTCGTAAATGTCAAAGAAGTTTTACTTCAACCGCGGGTAAAGATAACACGCACACACTTTTTTTTTTTTGTAGAAATTATAGATGACACTATTTTTAAGTCATTATTTTGAAGTTGTGCTATGTTCCATTTCAGGTTAGTGTCTGCAACGAAAGTTTATGATGTCAAAAGTCAAAAAATATCGTTGCTATTTTTAAAGTTATCAGAATGAATTATTTTTTATCATATAAGTAAGAAAAAAACATTTTTTTTTTCCGCGCAAAGAACGGGTACGCAGTGAAATCTTATATTAAAATTTAAAATATATTATTATATGGCATAAAGAATGTGTTCTCTTTTCACAGAAATGTAACTTCAGCTCTAACAAGAAAAGATATTAAGCTAAATGTCTCTCTTCTGCAACATTGCTTTAATACAAAAAAATTAGAAACAGTCATCCCACATGTAACATTATTTCCGTTGAACAGCTTTTCATCCAGATTAATTGGCTATCTTAAGAAATCTATAGAATGAATTTATCTGCGTGTTGAAACTTTTACTGGTAAAATTAATGAATGATTTTTTTTTTCATAAAGAGCATCACCATTTCATTTGGTTTGATCTTATTTGTGATTAATTCGTTTGATATCAAATTAATTAATTTTATCTTACTTTTGTTGGGAAACAGCTTTTCCAACTGCATTTAATTTTTTATTGTAATTTTCTTATATAAATTCTTAAATTCAATAAAACGCTTCACTAAAAATATATATCCTTATATATCTGTATTTCCATATTCATTTCTCGGTTTCTGATCACGCAGCTTTCTTATGAAGCGGTCTCGGTTTCTCTTACGATGAGGTAAATAACGGTAGGCATTTATCGCGTTATAGCAGGATTGAGTGTACAGTAGGGTGGATCCAAAAAACTTTTTTTCGAAATTCACATTGCCTGAGTCATTATATGGTGCCAAACTAGCTGAAACCAATTGTCTCCAAATTTCAGCTTAAAATGTTGACATCTTGAGGTTCCACACCTCAAGTGAATGTTTATATTGGCTTTTTTTCAAGTTTTTAATGATTTTTATGTAAAAAATATTTTTTTAATTTAATATTTTACTAAATAATTCATTAATTTATAAAATAATATTAATGAATTACTTTCTCATTAATAAATTGTTTTATTGAAACGTTACTGCCAGATATCAGATCCAGAAATGGCTTTTTGTACATAAAAAAAGCAAATTATACTCTAAAATCTACTAGATGGCAGCGCGTGTTCTAATCTAACTATTATATCATAACCTAATAAGGCACGTCACTTTTATTGTGTGGAATGATTCGTTTTTGCGATTGCCTTTGTTTCAACCACTTGTTTCTCCTTTGTAAGATTGAAGCAATACGTTTTATTAATTTTGATTTATATTTGACAAAAAAATAATACGGAGTTTTGAATTTAAATATGACCACAACTAGAAGTGAAACGTTTTGTAGTGTTTTCGGAATTCCAGTACTATTGAAAGAGACAGTGTTACCACCAACGTATTCTGATTTAATGAAGCATTTCTTAATCACAAAAAATGATATACTGTGGAATAAGGGGAACAAAAAGGATCCTTTAGTAAAAGAGATCATCAAAATTATTTCTTTGGACGTTGAAAGAATTTGGAAGAAAGCCTCCTTGCCTGTGGTAAGTCACCAAGAAGTAATTCCCCTTATTAAAAATTATAATGAAAGATACGATCACAACTTAATTCTATACAAGTAGCACAGTCTTTGTACACCATATACTTCGATGGAAGAAAGGACACAACTATTATGTAAGAAGTGAAGCTCTTTATATACTACTGTATCTGTGGAAGAGCATATTGTTATGTTGTCAGAACCTGGTTCTGTTCACATAGGACATGTGACTCCGCATTCAGGCTCTAGTACTGATATTACCTGCAGCATCATCAACTTTGTTACACAGAAAGAGATTGCACTTTAGGATCTTGTTGCCATTGGGTGAGATGCACCGAAAGTCAACAATGGGAAGAAAAATGGCGTAGTTAGACAGCTTGAAATCTTTGTTGGCCATAAATTGCACTGGTTTGTATGCTTATTGCATACTAATGAACTACCTCTTCGCCACCTTTTCCATAAGATTGACGGAAAGACATCTGGGCCACACCAGTTTTCTGGAACAATAGGAAAATTTCTGGAAACGTATGAAACGTTTGCTGTGACAAATTTTGTTTCTATTCCTGTTGCTCTGCCTGAAATTGATAAAAAAGACCTCAGTACAGACCAAAAGTACCTCTTCGATATTTCTAGGGCAGTATGCTCGGGACAGTGCCATCCAGATTTGGAAACAGAAGTCCAGAAAGGATGTCTCATTCAAGCTGACTCACTACAGCGAACTGAATACTGCGCCTGTACGTGTCGACTGCCGAACCAACAGAATGCTTTAAACTCCTAGTAGACTATGTGATGAAAGTGTACGTGCCATCCTGGTTTGAAATAAAGAAAATCCCAGGAGCTACTCATGGAGCACGGAATGATGAAAAGAAGTTCATTCTTCCCAGAAGATTTTAAGTGAATCATTCATGAAGTTATTCAGAGGAACTCTTATTTTGCTCATTCTGAAAATTTTCTGTTGGCAATGCTGTTTGATGAATGATCACATATTCGAGAATTTGACCTAAGAAGAATATTGAAAGCAAGAAAAACTGACTGGAAGGGAAAAATATGCCAATTTGATCTTCTAAATATAAATTTCGAAGCAGAGTAGTATTTTCAGATGATTCACTGGGACAATCCTTTGGAACCACCAGCTACCATGAACCTCAGTGACGAAGACGTAGCAAGTATGATCAGAAACGGTTCAGAATTTGAAATAGAGAAGCTCCCTTGCCCTTCTCAAGCAGTAGAAAGGCATGTAAGACTACTAACGCAAGCATCATTGGTAACATGTGGAGCAAAAGCCAGAGATGGATACATTCGTTGTGGAATCAAATCACGAAAGGAACTACCAAAGTTCATTATTTTGCCCCGCATGTGGGCTCCAAAATTGAAGACTGATTAAAGTAAAGTGTTTTATTAGTCAATAATACTCGAAAGGTAAATTTGGTATCATTTCCTTTTCTGTATTAGTGTGCTTTCTAAATATTAATTGTCTTTAAAAATGAAGTAATATGTAAATATTTAATAACTATGTATTCAAAATATACCCCAAAACTTATGACGCTCGGTTGCAAGTTAGTGACTTTCTTTTTCTTTCTTCTTTTTCTTCTTTTTTTTTTGTTTGTTAACGGCAATAAAATACTGTCGTACTGTTTCTTTTTAGTCGTTAGAACTGTTTTTAAGTCAGAAAATAAAGTTATTGTAAGCATTAATATAAAATTTAAAAAAAATTGATTTTTACTTTCCGAACATGTACCATGTAAGGAAAGTATTGTAATCATGAAAAAATTCGACTTCGAGATTTTGGTGTATTTACACGTTTTGAGGTCTTCTGAATTCATTTATGCTATTTTTACGAGATGTATGTATGTATGTGTGTATGTGTTTGTGTGTGTGTATGTGTGTGTGTTTGTGTGTATGTGAGTGAACACGATAGCTCCTAGACGAGAAATTCGATTGAGCTCAAATTGGGTATATATGTTATAAACCACCGTCGCAAGACCGGTATTGATTTTGGTGTGTATAGAAATTATAGTTTTTCTACAGGGCTATGACAAAGATTTCTTTTACATTACGGCCTACGGGGAAAATTCTTAAAAGTACGCTAGCGTTTAATCGGTACATTCGATTGAGCTCAAATTGGGTATATATGTTATAAACCACCATCTTAAGACCAGTATTGATTTTGGTGTGTATAGGACTTATAGGTTTCCTACAGGGCTACGACAAATATTTCTTCTACAGTATGGCCTATGGGGGAAATTCTTGAATGTGCGCTAGCGTTTAAATGGTGCATTCGATTGAACTTCAATTTGGTATATATGTTTGAATTATTCATCGATTAAAACACATTTAAATGCTTGGTAATGATGTTAATCGTAAGTGTTCGGAAAGTCGAGTGGAGTCACTCCAGATTTTTTTACTTTTTACGTTAACATTCCTTTCTTTGAGCCCAGTGTGGAACCTGAAGACAATCAGTGAATGGACTAGAACTTTTTTTCTGTGACTTTTTTGCCATACAGCACCATTTGTTGAGTCAGGCAATATTAAAATAAAAAAAAATTTTTTTGGCCATTTTCACTCCACCCTAGTGTACAGTGCTGGCAAAAGAAAGTTGGCCTTTAGCCCTTTAACGCGCAGTGTTCTCGCTCTGGAAATACCAAATTGTTACGTTTTGATTGTTGCCAGTCACGAAGAATAGATTTGATTTCTATAAAAATAGTTGCGTATGACGTAGCTCCACGAGAATCCTTTACTTATTAGCACGTCATTTCCCGTGAAAAATAGTGACGATTATTTTTAACAGCACTGACATATGCTGAAAAATGGAAGAATGCGAGAACAGCTGGATAGATTGCCCAATGCTGAAAGAATGACCGCCGTTGCCATCGCTCAGCTTAACTACCAGCAAGATGGCGGGCGATTGAAACGTTCATCGCATGCCACAGATCTAGAGACCCTTTTTTGACGACAGCTGGCTGTGAAGCACAGCCAGCTCTCGTCCCGACACTATATACCAATATGACATCAAAAATATCTACCAAATTTACCTGTGATTTTTACTTTAACGAATACGTATAAATATATATATATATGAAATTCTTCCAGATTTTATTTACGCACTCAACTGGAAGAATTTCAGTTTAAAAAAAAAATCTATTCAATCAATTCTGCCATATAAAGGAAAAGGAGTAAGTGCTTATATAGACTCCTGTTCGCATGTGATTTTGTTGCTGAAAATTGCATCCATTGTTGTTTCTCCCCTAGTGGTGAAATGTTTTGGATGAGTGTGTATTGGAAAATCTAAAGTATCCATTTCCGTTATGAAATCGGATCCTTGATCGGAATTTAGTTCTATGTTAAAATCTCCTACTAAAACAGTCTTACAATCATCCTCCTTCAGTAACGTTTCGAATAGAGCGTCTAATTTATCTTCATAAGAAACTCCAGGACTAGCGTACGTAACTGCAAATCTCACTTTATCTTGAATATACGCAATGACCATTTAAACACCATTGATCTGGCTCGTGTAGGCACGGGTAAAGTGTTTCATATTCTTTTTATAAAGTGATTTTTTACAAAGTTTTCCTGGATAAAAATAGCTTTCTGTTTTGGAAACCACTGTCTATCCGTTCGACCCAAGTGAATCCTAATATTTGAAATTCATCCGAAGGGATAGTCCATGTTTCCGTTAGCAATATCAAATCTTTCTGCAGAAAACATGAATCAAACGGAAAAGTGACCACGGCACGCCGCGTAGACAAAAATCCTGTGCTTTAAAGAAATAGCACCCGAGTGCTAAAAAATATAAAAAAATCTGAAAGTCTTCTAGATTTTATTTACGCACTCGGGTATATAAAATCTGGAAGAATTTTAGTTTTTTAATCGATTAAATGCATTCTGCCATATATGCTCACGCTTTTCCAGACGATCCCTTTTCGAGGTTTCTCTTTCCTCTTCTCTAAGGCGTAGTTTTGGCATTTGGGAAAACAATATAGCTCCTTTATTCTTCGTAAGAGAAAGCGACCATTCCGTTTGATCTGTCGACACAAAATTCGTGATTGAACCCAAAGCACTAAATGTCATCACACTAACTCCCAAGAACACCATTGATCTGAGAGCCCCTCTGTCGACACACAATTTGTGATGGAACCGAAAAACAGTAAAAGTGTTCATACCAAGTCCAAAAGAACATTGAAAATTTCGCAAAGAATATTGAAAATGTACTATGAACCAAGAAACTTGAAATGGGACCACGACGCGCAGCGTAGACAAAAATCCCGTGATGGAAAAACACTAAAAGTGATAGTACCGAGTCCCAAGCACATCGAAATTTTTGCTAAGAATATTGAAAATTTGCCATAAACCTACAAAATTGAAAAGTGACCACGGCGCGCAGCGTAAATTAAATCCCGTGCTTGAAAGAACTAGCACCCGAGTGCTAAAAAATATGCTGTGGCATTCAGTTTCACTATGAGCAAGTGTAAACTGTAAACAATCACCATTCAAACATCTCAAGATTCTTCAATCAAGCCTGCTAACAAATTACTTACACCGCTGCACCTATTTTTTATTGATGAAAGTAGTATTTGATTTTAATATAAAACTATTTTTTTAAACTAGAGCGTGCGTACACAAAACTGAGTGCGATTAGTTTCAAACTAAATAAACCGAGCACGGATTAGGTTCATTGAGTTTTTTGAGAAGATTATTTGCTGCACGCTGCTTTTGTTTTCAAATGGCGCGTTCGTTGTTATCAAAAGTATTTTACGTTTACTGAAGGTGCAAATATTATTTTTTATCGAGGAAGAAATTTACGCATGCGTTAGAAACTGCTACGAAAGTACACAATTTTTCAAAGGTAATCATTTTCTTGTATTTTTCATTTTAGTAAATTCAAAAATACACGTTTTAGTGTTGAGATTGAAGTTGATCTAAACCACTATTAGCGAAATTTGAACTTCTTTTGCAAAATACTTATGAAAAAATGAAATTTAAGGTGAAATGTCTAAATTTTGATCTGTGCTCTTCAATTATGGCAACTCTTTCTTTTAAAAATCCTATTGATTTTATATTGAGTATGTACTAAAAACTCTGCTCAGCAAAATGAACGCATTCGCGAATTGTAAACAAACACGTCTCCTAGGCGACGAAACTAAATAAACTGAAGTTTTTCGTCTAGTAAAAAAAAAACTGATTACCACTGACAGCACTAAACACACGCATTCCAGTTTTCTTACGAAAACTCTTGCAACGAGTTTGTCGTTTACGAATGCACCCAAAGGCTCGAACAACGATGCTGTCAGAATAGTTGCCACAACCGTCAGACTTAAGGGTAGTAATAAAAACCAAGACACAGTCTTTTGAAATTTGGGAATAATTTCCGTACATCTATGGAGATTCAATGGAAGAATTTCGTCCTTCTAATAACAGGTAGCAACTTTTCAACGTATTCGCTGCTTTTATAATCTTTAATTTCATACCCTCCAAAATGTCCAGAGCAGGAAAGAAACTAATTTTCCACTTGATTTTTTATCTTGATAAGAACGCTTTCTTGTGAGTTATGAAAAAAAAAATTTCGAAAAGAATTTATGACCGTTTGACACAGTCTCACATAGGGAAAAATAATCTCTACTCTGAAAGGAAAAACAGGTTTTAGGGAAAAAAGATCAATAAAAATGGTGTAAAATTGTGTTCACAAAACCGAATTCTGGGTATTGAAAAATGTACTCAATTTTTAGCAGATAGCGAGGGGAAGTTTGTAACCTCGTCAACAGCAAATGTGTATTTTGGAGGTCTTCAGTTTGAAATTGTAAATTTTCTTTGTGAGGAGTAAAATTCGTTCTTTACCCCTCGCTTTACATCTATATGTACTGAAGCGGCCCGACAAGGTAAGCATCGCATCGGGGCTCCATTTCGATCAAAAGCTTGAAAAAAAAAATGTAAAAGGGGCGCCTTTTTTACGTTTGCAGTCTGCCGCCTATGCATATTACATATCGAATTCGTAGACGAAAAATGCATAAATATTTTAAACAGTGCTGCCACAGAATTTTTAAAATAAAGAAAAAACAAAATTTGATGATTTTTGTAGACGATTTCCGAATATATTTCTTTAAATGTTTGGCTATGAGCAGGTAATACGTAATGTACTTACGCATGTGCGGTCCATTTTGACTTTTTTCAGCGTGAGCATGTGCGTATGTGTTACAGTACTTATACAAAAGATTTGTTATCAGTACTTTTGTTAGTTAAAATTTTTTTTTCATGAAAATTATTTTAAATTTTTATTTACGCGCGTAGTTACAAAACATGTTTAACTGTCAGATATACAAGTTTGCTTCCACGGTTTTTCTATAGATGGCTTTAACCGTAAGTACTGATCGAAATGAACAGATTATTTAGAAGCCATGCAATAAACTTTGGCATCTGTCAACATAACTGTAGAGGAATACTGTTCGAATTGAATCTGCACCATCAAGTTATTGGCGATTGGAAATGTATCATGTTTGCGAACCTAATTCGCCTCCATTTTGGAGAGATTTGAATTTTTTGCTTCAGTATGAAGAAATCTGAGTTTTATCGAAAGTTCGTGAATACTTATAGTGAGACGAAGTTTTTGTGGCACTAGGGTGTTATTTATATCAGTCCCAGGCTTTTGTCTACGCGACTTTGTAGACATATTTTGTAGACATGATTTGTTGGCAGGTTTTTGTTCCCATGAAATGCCACAGGAAAGAGGTTGCACTGCACGTGCAGTGCAGTGCAACCTCCTTCTCCATAAGAATAACAAAAGCGTTAACAGCATTCGGAGTGAAATATATTTTCTTTGTACACTACACAAATAATGTTTTATTTCTACAAAAATATCATTCTGGTAATAGTAAGAAAGTTCTTTCAAACATGACTAGGCTATAACCCTTTAACGCGCGGTGTCCTCGCCGTGAGGACACCAAACTCTGACGTTTTGACTGTTGCCAGTCACGAAGAATAGATTGGATTTCTATAAAAATAGTGGCGGGTGACATAGCTCCACGAGAATCCTTTACTTTTTAACACGTCATTTCCCGTAAAAAAAACTGTCACGATAATTTTGAACAGCACTGACATCTGCTGAAAAATGGAAGAACGCGAGAACAGCTGGATAGATTGCCCAATGCTGAAAAAAGGGCAGCCGTTTCTATCGCTCGACTTAACTACCAGCAAGATGGCGGACGTTCGAAACGTTCATCGCGTGCCACAGATCTAGAGACCCTTTTTTGACGACAGCTGGCTGTGCTCCGCGCACAGCCAGCTGCGTCCAAAAAAGGGTCTCTAGATCTGTGGCACGCGATGAACGTTTCGAACGTCCGCCATCTTGCTGGTAGTTAAGTCGAGCGATGGCAACAGCTGCCCTTTTTTCAGCATTGGGAAAGGGTTGCGCCTCAAAGGGATAATGCAATTTTTCATGATGCACAAGGCGCGCAAACGACTTTTTTTTTTTTTTTTTACATGGAGTGTTTCCCCCAATAGGCCAATCAAAACCATCAGCCTTGAAAAAGGAAGTTTATAATAACATTGTCAGACTAATAAAAATATTGTATTTTAATTCAACTAAACGATAAATTGCCTTCATATTTGAAATTTAATAGGTCACATATGTGACCTGTTGTATTGCACCAGTTGTTTCAATACTCACTGCAAAACTCCTTTATTTAAGAGGTCTTATCCTTTTAAAAGTAATGAAAATTGCTATATTTTTCATGAATATAGATGCTCCTTAATTGCAAGTATTTTTGTTCACCAAATGAGATCTTTTTTGAAAATGAATTGAAAATTTTAAATCCAGCATTTTTTTGGTGTCACTCTATTTACTAGTGTCGCCCGGTGCAGTCCGCAGCCCCCACGTGATGCCACTGCCTATATACTCCATTTTTTAAAGTGCGTTAGCGTCTTATCACAGTGTTCGATGGAGTTGAGTCACTCTGTACATTTACCCTTTCCCTATATTCACAAAATTTTATATTCTGAATAACTAAAATTGTATAATATCATTTTTTTCTGTGTGATTCCTAGCTTCAGCCAAGCCTGCTTTTCAATAGATATGTATTATACATAAAATTTTTATCGGAAAATTCAATCACAAAAGATGGTTGTTTCAAATCATATTACTTTCGTGGCACTCTTAGTTTCAAAGCCTATCCACCGCGACAAGGTGGTGCCACATCGGATAGGAAAAAGGATCAGTTTTTAATTGTCCAGAGGCCAAAAACCGTATGAAATGCAAGTCTATTTTCGATTTTGGTGAAAATGTGCTTTAGCCCACCGCTTGGCGATTGTCAACAAACTGGCGAGTTGGCACTTTTCTGTAGAACGTCTCTAGGATTGCAACCTCTTCTGCTGTGTACGGGTCATAATCTCTGGGTCCGTTATTTTGGTTTTTCTCGTACGGCAATGTCCGTGTGACGCAAAAGGCTGCGAGATTCAGCCATAGAGGAAGCGCGATTGATTTTTACGGTCATTTCCCCAAGATGCACCGAATATACAGAAACGTGAACAAACATCGATTTAGGAGAACCAAATATTTCTAAAAATGGAAGTATTTAAAGTAAAAATTACAAACTATTAAAAACAAAACAGGAAATGCTCCTCGAAAATATGCTAACGCTGGCCCTTTGCGAGACCCAAAAAAACATCAGTGGGTCCAGCCATCGCGCTAGGGGGCCCCTCGAAAATATGCAATCGCTCGCCCTTTGCGTATGTGCCCCTTGCTAACATGTAACCTAATTTATATTTTATAATACATAATTTTCAGTGTATGAAACAAACATAAGAAGTTTCACATTTACTTGAATATTTTTTGACAGGGTGTAGTTATCGTAAACTGCACTAGTTGCAGCAAATTAGAATAGCTAGATTACGAAATGAGGAAAAATAACAATAACGCATGCGCACAAACGCAAATTACCAGCTTGGTGGTGTCATATTGAGTAAACGAATTCGTTACATTCATCTGTTTGCGTCACACAATAGCTACAATAACAAATAACAATTACACATGCGCGAAAATGCAAGAAATTTCGGATCTTTCCACAGTTCTAATAATATCCAATTTGCAATATTTGGTGCAGTATTGTCCCTCTAAAAAAACCTTTGCCAAGCGGTGGGCTAAAGCACATTTTAGCCTCGGTTTTTAATTGTCCTGAGCCAAAAACCGCATAAAAAGCAGATATTTGTTCGGTTTTTAATTGTGAGCCAAAAACCGTATAAAAAGCATTATTTTTTTTTACGCTTTAAATTTTAAAGCAACAAAAAATGCGAGCCAAACGTTTCCTAACCTTTTTGCTCTTGGCCTGCTGTTCGTCGCTGAAAACCATTAACGGCGCTACGCTGAAAAAAGCAGTCATCAAAAAACCTTTCCATCAGATCGGGTGAATACTGTGGAGAGGATTCGGGTGCTGCCACAGACAGCGGAGCAGCCGTAGCGTACGGACCGAGCGAGGAGTTGGTGTCCGTAAATTCCTCGTCATCAGAGCCCGGCTCACTCTGAGGGCAGGGTTGCCAGATCAAAATTCCTGAAAATAGCCAAACGGCTTCTTAAAATTAGCCAAAAATAGCCACTTTGATTACAGCGCCATCTTTTGAATTTTCGGGAAAACTTTAAAAAAGTTTAGAATGTAGCATAGATGTTCTTCATAAGCGCATTTTTGTGATTAAATTAATAACAATAATAATAAAGATTAGTAGATTAGATCGCAAAAATGAAGAGTTATTACTTGGAAAATTTTTAGCGCTAGAAACAAGCAAGGACCGTGCACAAGGCCCCAAGGCAATATGCACTATACAGTATACTTTCAACGGACGAGACCATAATGATAAATCAGATAGAATGCATCGATTAGGAGACACTTTCCTTATGCAAGAGCGGAATGATAAATCGGATTGAATGCATTGATTAGGAAACACTTTACAACGTTTGAGAGGGCTTCAGGGGAAGAAAATCTAAATAATTATTCATTTGCGTGCTAAATTTACTCTCGTAATTAACTGAATAACAAATTACATTTTTACGTTCTCAGAAGTTATTAACATTTATTAAATGATGCATTTTTATGGAGAGCATATATTCACCAACAATCACAGAATCCAGCTATAATCAGCCAAAAAAAAAAAAAAAAAGTGGCTAAAATTTTGTTTTTCTTTTTAGCCAGCAGCCTCAGAATTTAGCCATAATTAGCCAAAAAAACGAGTGGCTAAACAAAAATTTTTCTTTTTAGCCAGCCGCTTCTGAAATTAGCCAAAATGGCTAAAATTAGCCACATCTGGCAACCCTGTCTGAGGGACAGCGAGACCCGGAACTGATGCAACGGAAATACTTTCGGCACGCCTCGCATATAAAAAAGCAGCCAAGAAGAAAGCCGAAAATGCAACAGCACTGCCATCAGATAGGTTTTCGGATAGCAGCACCAAAACCAACGGTACAAAAAACATTTTGCACCAAAATAGTCAAAACCACTTAGTTCAAATGCTTAAAAAGTACGGTAAATACAGTTTCAAGCACCGAAATAAATCAGTTATAGGAGGAATCCAAGCATCTATTCGAAGAGCTTAGATAGAAATGATTTATGTTGCTGATTGTTGCAAATTTTTCTCATTCACAACAATATACGCGTCCCCCCGTTTCAACTATGAAACAGTAACTTGGTATTGTTTACAACAATGTAGTAAAGTTCCAAATACCATTTTATTGGATTGATTGTTTGTAGAAATTTTGCGTGATATTGCGATTCGTTGTTTTAGTAGCAAAAGTTCGCTAAAGCATGCTTTTGGGGGGTGGGGGATACTTCTCTATGCACTATGTTTATTTGTCTGACACAGATATCCGAGTCATCTTACAGTATCACCGAGTTTCGCATCAGTCTACGTTCTTTAGAGAATCAAATAAATAGTGTGTTTCGGTGAGTGTCTGTACATACCGTGACATAGTGAACTGGCCCACAATGCCAGCTGCGTCAAAAAAAGGGGTCTCTAGATCTGTGGCACGCGATGAACGTTCCGATCGTCCGCCATCTTGCTGGTAGTTAAGTCCAGCATTCGGCAATCTATCCAGATGTTCTCGCGTTCTTCCATTTTTCAGCAGATGTTAGTGCTGTTAAAAATAACCGTGACAATCTTTTGTACGGGAAAGGACGTGCTAAAAAGTAAAGGATTCTCGTGGAGCTATGTCACCTGCAACTATTTTTTATAGAAATCCAATCTATTCTTCGTGACTGGCAACAGTCAAAACGTCAAGAGTTTGGTGTCCTCACGGCGAGGACACCGCGCGTTAAAGGGTTAATATAAAATACTAGCTGCTACCCGCGACTTCGTCCGCGTCGGCTTTAGAGTTAGGTCCCAAAAGAAATTAAGCATGTGTGAATAACACATATATGTTTGCGACAAAAGAAACTGCATTTAAATATTATTTGCTTTTTACTTATTTTATATGAAGTATAATGCGTGGTAGTATACTTCATTTAAAATAAGAGAGTAAGCAGAGTTACTAAATTTAGATTTTTTTTCAGGCATTTGGCGAATACATTTACGACAGTATTTGCTAACTGTTTTTTTTGTTCTTGTGAAAGATATATTTATGCTATAGCATGAATTTTAGCCTACGTTAATCAGGAATAGTGCAGCTTTTTCTTAGCAAAAAAGTTTTAGAATCGGTTCTATAGTTACATAGATACCCAGAGAGCGTAATGTACTAGAATTATTTTGAGTGTTCCTGTAAAGGAACTATTTGCACTACATGTATGAATTTAAGCCTATAATACTCAAGAATAGTGTAGCTTACTAACAGTGAAAAAAGTTTTGGAATCGGTTCAGTACTTACAGAGATAAACATAGAGTGTAATGTAATTCTTATGAGTATCCCTGTAAAAGAACTATTTGTGATATATGCATAAAAGGTAGCCTATAACACTCAGGGTCCCACCAGTGTCTAAGAAGTTCTACTCTCAAAACTGGAAGGCTGGAAGTGCCAGGTTCAACCCCTGGTCGAGCCTGTCGACCTAGCCGCTCGCAGTTTTTCGCGGTTTTCTCCAAAACCTCACGTAAATACGGGCTAGGATCCCTTAGAAAGTTCCCCACAGAAGAATAACCCCTATAGGCCTAGGACCCTAGTGCAGTCAATCGGTCTTAATCCACAAACAAACAGACAAAAATACTCAGGAATAATGTAACTAAGTTTTAAAATCGGTTTAGTAGCTATAAAATTTCCATAGAGCGCAATACATTAGAATTATTTTGAATGTTTTTGTAAAAGAATTATTTATGCTATATGCTTGAAAGACTGCCTGTATGTTAATCCAGGGCATAAGCTATCTTCATTACGAATTTTTCCAAATCCGTTCAGCAATTTGTGTGTGATTCAGTCAGAAACATCTAAACACACAAAAGTACACATTTTTTAATGACTATGTCATTTTATCTCTCAATACCCTTATTGAAAAATGTGTCCCAAAAATGCGCCATAATAAAGCGACATGAAAAAGCGACATAATTTTACATGTATTTAAATACTATTAGTTCACAACAGCTTTAATGTCGAGATTAAAGCAATCTTTAGTCTCGATATTGTTACACTATTTCGTAAGCAGTAGAATATGCTCCACATGTATTTTTTACATATATTCAAATATTATTAGTTCACAACAGCTTTAATCTATTGTTACAATATTTCGTAAGCTGTAGAATATGCACCGCATGTATTTTTCTATAAATAGGTTACACTCATAAAAATTTCAACATAGGGTTACCAGGCGAAATACGCGAAAGATGAGCGATAAAATGCCAAGTTAATTAATATAGTTTTAATATGGCAATAATAAAACTAAAAAATTAGGGGGGTTCAGGGGGATCTCCCCCTGACGAGGCTCGAACAGCCGAGTTTTTATATTATTGGTAGGATTTGGAAATTTATGAAGTTTAAGAAGCACATTTGGACTTTTCTTTCTAATGCTTTTTAATTTGGCGTATAATCAACATAATTTCCATACCATTTCATGTTTTTCAAATGCATTCTTATCTGAAAATAGAATTTCAGCTTTATTTCAAAAGCATAAATCATTTTGTGCGGGCGATAAAACGGTTTTTAATTTATAATTAGAAAAGTATTTAAAATTTCAACATTCTGAGCCTCAGGTACACAGTCATGGGCTTCTATGCTCAAATTTTCAAAGCTCTGCTTTCTGTAGATTTGTCTGGAGAACATTCATTTTTATTATTATTGATAGCTAGATTTGGCATAAAACTGGCATAATTTCCGTGGAATTTAATGTTTTTCAGATGCACGCACGCGCTTCTTTATTGAAGCAATAGCATTCTTGTTAGCTCAAAACATGAATCATTTGATTGATACGGGCGAAACTCGCCAAGAATGGCAACGAAAAAACGTTTTTTAATTAATAATTAAAAAAGTAATTAAAAATCTAAAATTTTAAGTAGCCTATAACCAACTCCAGGGTCCCCTCTATATCTAAACCGAAATGCATCCTAATCGATTCAGCGGTTTAGGCGTGAAAGCGTCATAAACAAACAAACAAACAAACAAACAAACAAACAAACTCACTTTCGCATTTATAATATTAGTTAGGATTTCATATTTTATTTGTAGTTGATGCGATTGTCCTCTGTATTTGCTTGTCGTGTATCATGTACGTGGGGATGCATTTAAAAATCTTCTGTACGAAATAAAATTAAAAACGTAACACATCCCGACACCACTTATGTTGAATTAAATCTGTAGAATACTAGATGGTTGCACTGGCTTCATCGGCGTTAGCAATATACTGTTATAAATGAGATTTTAGAAAGTGTTTTTAAATTTATTTCTTACTAGTACATAACTGATAATAATTTATCAGCCCCTGTGTGTTAGATATCTATACATGTATTTCAGTATACTGTAATTCAAACTAATGTTTACGCCACTTCGCTGTTTCTTTTCCAGTCCTCAATCATAAGTGCTGATGCTTTTATAATCTCTGTACACAATAATACATACGTAACTTTCTACCCGACTCCGTATATGCTGAATTTGTTTCGTAGTATACTGGGTAGCTACACTAGCTCGATTAGGTATATTATAAATGGGATTTTCTTCCTAGTTGTGTCATAGACCCAGTACTCCGCGCTTTGGTCTAGCCACACACACAAAATATTACTGACTTGTTACGCATTCGTGCACGATGAATATTCTGTGTACGCAAGTATTTCCTACAAAACTAAGGGCCAAGGCCCCTACCCTACTAGCAATTTTGCTCGGGCTACCACCGGCCACGTAGCCAGCCGATGATGGCCCGAGCAAAATTGCTAGTAGGGTAGACTCGCTGCGCTCGCTTTTCGTATGAGGCATTCGGCCCCTAATAATGCTTATTCGTAAATAAGGCAAAATTTCAGCAAACAAAACCCAGAGGTTGGATCAGATTGAATGTTAGCGAGCTGCACATTGCTTGGTTCTTGCATGTTGCTTGCAACATAAAACTTTAAACCTCGCTTACTATTTTTAATTATGTGAAACCGATGGAACACCTTCGTATTAGCCAATTATTGGCGAATTTTCATAATTTGGCGTATTTCTTCCCGACGCGTTTGTGTATTTTGCGTATATGTATAGTTAATATTTAACTGTAAGAAAACAATATTTCGTATGTTTTCTTTGATAAAAACTACGGAACAGCTAGCATAGCTTACCACTAATGGCGACTTTTCATTATTTGGCGATTTACACATGCTCAAAACCTATAATTACTGCTCATTTAGGGTTCCAGGAAAACCGTTATCCATATATTACATAATCCTTTGCAGATTGGCGTATTGAGCACCACGAATTATATCATCTCGCCGAGCTGGCAAATATCCAAAGTGTACTATAACCGCTATAATGGCACAGTGAACGCCACCCAATATTTCTACTGGTAGCAAATACTCCAGCTGGACCGAACTGGCTTTAAAATAATCTTCATTTTAATTATTTTTCATTTTCAAGATATTGGGTTCTAACATTTTTGAATTCGCGATTTAGATTCATCCTGCTTGGAAAGATACCATTTTGCCAGATCGTACCTAATGCCAAGATGCCGCTTTTAAAGTCAGTTACAATTAGTTATTCTGTTTTGGAAAAACGAACAATCGCTGATTCTAAACTCCTGTTGTCTAAACGAATTTACTATTTGAAAAATGTCAACTTTGTTTAACACACTTTGAGTCATTTATTTCGTATACTTTTTAATTTGGCGTAAAAGGGTGAAATTCTATTTCATATTTGTCAATTTCATGTAATTCTAAATACTTCGAATTGCTTTGTTGCAAAGGAATGAATGATTTTATGCCAAATCTGCAAACATTATATTTATTTTTTCAGTTTTTTATTAATAGCTTCTAAAATAATTCGATTTTCGAAATGTAAGTCAGCTTATCAGGCTCTTCGGAATTTTCCAAATCCGTGGACATGTTTCTCGAAATTTAAATTTTAGGAGAGTTTAGGAGAAGATAGGCAAACAAGCTATTGACAGCGCCAGCAGCGGCGACAGCGGCCTTTACTTTTTTTTAGAATAGAGAGATTCAAACAATACAAGTAACTTTAATATTAATGACGCTATTAGGCTTGATGCTTGCATCAGAAAATCAATTTAGAACATTTTTTTTCTAGAATGCACTTGAATTCGTGCACATTCCAGAAAAATAAATTTTCTGATGCAAGCATCAAGCCTAAAAAGCGACATTTAACTAAGATTGAAGTCACTTGTATTGTTTGCTTCAACTTATCTAATCTCAATCATTATCTATTTATAAATTCAAACTTATCTAATTTTCTTAAATGATCTCTGGGCCCAGTAATGGCCAAGTGGTTAAAATCACTAAACATAGGGAGGTAGATGAATTTCGCGTCTACGGTTCTAGACTCGCAGCTTTAGTTCTAACGAACTGGAGTTTTGGGCGGTTTTCTCCAGATTAAGCGTGAATACGCTTTAGATCCCCTTAGAAAGTCCTTCGCCCGAGGCACCCCCACCCCAGGCAGATACCAAGTGTGCAGGTTTGCCTTAAATACACACTACATTACACTGAAATGATCTGGAATGAAGGGACAAAGGGGACTTGCTTAGTGGCATGTAAATCACTAAAATGAAACATGAAAATCGTAACAAGACTACCTTCATGACATGGTAAAACTTGTAATAAACTGTTGGCAGAACTGGCAATTTATACACTGAGCACTTAACCCTTTATCGCGCAGTGTTCCCGCTCTGGGAACACCAAACTCTGACGTTTTGACTGTTGCCAGTCGCGAAGAACAGATTTGATTTCTATTAAAATAGTTGCGAATGACATAGCTCCACGAGAATCCTTTACTTTTGATTTCCCGTAAAAAAATAGTCACGATTCTTTTTACCAGCCCTGACATCTGCTGAAAAATGGAAGAATGCCAGAACAGCTGGATAGATTGCCGAATGCTGAGAAAAGGGCAGCCGACAAGCTGGCAAACGACAGCTGGCTGTGCGGCACAGCCAGTTGCGTCAAAAAGGGGTCTCTAGATCTGTGGCACACGATGAACGTTTCGATCGTCCGCCATCTTGCTGGTAGTTAAGTCGAGCGATGGCAACGGCTGCCCTTTTTTCAGCATTAGGAAAGTGTTGCGCCTCAAAGGGTTAACAGATTGGTGGTTAAAGCTCAAATTTGCCGACAGTGCCCAGGCATACCCAGTGGCTTTCGAGTGCGCAGAAAAACTTGAAACGTTTTTCGAAGCTAGCGGAGCCAATGACGATGCTTTAGGGTCATGAACAACAGCGCAAGAAAAGCACAATAAGACAGTTCAAAGCAAATCAGCCGACTTCTTTTCTAGTGTTCAGAAAAAAGAAATAATTTTTAAAAAAGTAAAATAGTATGTATGAAGTTTTTGGGATATTTTCATGAGCCAGTTTTTTACGAGCACTCGGTTATAACGAGCAAATACCACGGTCCCTTCGGGCTCGTTGTAAGCGAGTTCGACTGTATTTGTATCACACGTGATAGTGGACACCCTGTATAAGTGATAATTATAAGCGCTTACTCTTCACTTACTAACCCATTAACGCCCAGTGTTCCCGCTCTGGGAACACCAAACTCTGACGTTTTGACTGTTGCCAGTCACGAAGAATAGATTGGATTTCTATAAAAATAGCTGCGGGTGACATAGCTCCACGAGAATCCTTTACTTTTTAGCACGTCATTTCCCGTACAAAAGATTGTCACGATTATTTTTAACAGCACTGACATCTGCTGAAAAATGGAAGAATGCGAGAACAGCTGGATAGATTGCCCAATGCTGAAAAAAGGGCAGCCGTTGCCATCGCTCGACTTAACTACCAGCAAGATGGCGGACGATCGAAACGTTTATCGCGTGCCACAGATGTAGATACCCTTTTTTCAATCTGCGTCAAAAAAGGGTCTCTAGATCTCTGGCACGCAATGAACGTTTCGATCTTCCGCCCTTTTGCTGGTATGTAAGTCGAGCGATGGCAAGGGCTGCCCTTTTTTCAGCAAAGGGAAAGGGTTGCGCCTCAAAGGGCTAAAGATACAAAACACATTTAAAACTCTTTTTCAGGGTCTTGCAAAATTACATTATGAGTGATATGCAGCTGTTTTGAGGTTATGACAAAAATCTCGCCAAGTTTGACGAGGATGCATATTGATAAATTTGTCTCCCTCTAAAAATAAATAAATAATAAATGAAAACTAGTCTGTGGGGGAATATGTTTTATAATCGATTATATTTTTCCTAACTTTCTTATAAGAAGTTTTAAAATTAATGAAATCATCTTTTCAACGATGTTTCAAAAAAAAAAAAAATAAATAAATAAATAAATAAAATAGAACTATCTGATTTTCGGCGAAAGTGCTTGATTGAATATTATCACTATCGCCAATTTGTCGCAATATTGAGCGACTTTTCAATTCACCTGGCGCTGATACAGTTTGTTACATAATAAAAATTGTAGCGAATCTTGGAGATATTCAACGACTTTTTCCAAATAACATCTGGCAACACTGAATCGGACCCTTAACCCTAGAAGGCACATAGTATTTATACACAGATAGCAACCATATAATTCAGGCGTTTATATGGTTGCGTGTAGATACACTTGCTGTTCATATTATTTGCCAAAACTGATTGAAATTTAAACAGTAATCTTTCGAGTGTGATTTTGTTCATCTTATAAAATTAACAAGAAATAATCATCAGAGAGTTTTGACCCAGAAAAAATATATGTGTGTTGTGGAGTTCGTCCTATCAAGAAATGATTTCAATACTAAAATTTCAAAAATAAATACCAAAAGTGTATAGCTAAAGCCCAGTGTACCACATACAAAACTGAAATAAAAAAGTGATTTTCTAGTAAAATATTAGGTTACTACTTTTTAAACTATTTTTTCCCCAAATAATAATAACTAACATTATCACATGCATTCATTTTAGAAACAGAAAAAAAATTGAACCTTGTAGGGTTAAGAAATTTAATTTCATTTTCGGCGATAAGTGCATTGTTTTTTAACCCTTTGAGGCGCAACCCTTTTTTCAGCATTCTGCAATCTATCCAACTGTTCTCGCATTCTTCCATTTTTCAGCAGATGTCAGTGCTGTTAAAAATAATCGTGACAATTTTTTTACAGGAAATGACATGCTAAAAAGTAAAGGATTCTCGTGGAGCTATGTCACCCGCAACTATTTTTATAGAAATCAAATCTATTCTTCGTCACTGGCAAGAGTCAAAACGTCAGAGCTTGGTGTTCCCAGTGTGGGAACACTCCGCGTTAAAGGATTAAACGCAGTTACAGAAATCAGAAAAACAACACAATACTTCTTAGTAAGTGATTACGTAAACAGACGCCACGTTTTGCAATCCCTCACTGCTATGTATGATTCTGAGTTGCTTTTGTGCAATTTATTCGTACCGCACGGGAAATGGACCCTTTGCACATAATTATAGTGTAATGCAACTGAAAAGCAAAGACTATGATTACCTTTTACTGAAATGATTATTACAAGTGAGTCACAGTAAGGTAAGTAAACAAAGATAATTAACCTCACCAGAGGAGATTTATAAAAAAAAAACAGCGCGAGTGTATAAAATCATTTCTGCGATATATTTTAAAATAAATAAACAGACATTTCTTATTATGAACTAAAGTTTGAATATATAAAAGCCAAGAAAGTCATTAAAATCGAAGTATATTACCTTTTTCTAAATTATAGCCATTTCCTCCGCATCTAATCATTATACTCATTCTTCTATCCTGACGTTTTTCCTTGAGTGGATATGCATCGTTTCAGAAATGAAGGGGGGGGGGAATATAATGATACGTCTGGGTCAAAAAGATAATAATGGGAACTTCGCATTCAGAAACCGCAAAGTCTCGAAGGCCAACAACAGTAATAATAAAAAGAGACGGTATAGTATATCTTCCCATGCCGGAATCTCCTACTGTTTTTTTTTCTTTAAATAAAAAAACTAGACTGGGGCAGTGAACGAAACCACCTGGTAATGACCTCCGAGGCAGCAGCTATAAAAAGGCCGGCTGGTCGGCTGCATGCTTCTATTGCTCTTAGACCTCACTACCCACAGGTTCGCTCTCTCTCATCTTTTTGCAGAACTCGAATTCGTTATGAATTTACGAGCTCAGGACAGGAGCTCCCGAACTGTCACCGTCGGTAAGCCGACAATTCGTGGCATCCGAACGGGCGTGGTGCGTATGGACCATTTGGCTGGATTTGAGGATGAAGTATTTCTTACAAGGTTTTTATTTTTTTTGCTGTTGACGAAATTATTCATTATCCGTTTCGAACAAGCTCTGTTCGAATTACTTGTTAGAAAGAGAGAGTTCAATTAGTTTCTTTTTCTAATTTGGATAATGCTTCGCGTACTCTCTGTCGCCGACTAGATCGTTGTGACAGAAGATATCTGTAGTGAGCTGAGAGGACAATGAAACGGACAAATCACATTAACAAAATGTCGGGATGATAACTTGGAAAAATCCAAGAGCGGTTTCCGATCATCATCACGGCATTTTTGTTGCAAATCCAAAGACAGAACCCACTCACCACCACACTTGGTCAAGGTGTCGAGCTGGCAACCGGAGGGCTTGCGAGTTCGACCCGTGGCCTCTGGCACTGTACCCCCCCCCACCCCCTTCGTGTACGTGCTGTTTGTACGTCCGTGGAGGGTTTCGTGCCAGATCCGCTAACGTACACGCCAAATCCATGTGCGTGTAGTAAGCCGGATTTGTGCACGTACGTGCCGTGCAAGCCCTCTCACCAGTCGTTTCGGCAATGTGTGCGGGGTACCGATATTCAGGAGACGCCAACCTTCCCCCATTCCTAGCGGATAAGTTGAGGGGACCATACGTCCTCAATTTTCGAGGACAGTCCCCAATTTCTGTGTTTTTTTTTTTTTGTGATTCGTCTTCAAAATGTAAAGAAGCAATTTTTAATTATTACATTAATTTTTAATTAGATTATTGTTAGAAGCAAAAATTATTACATTAATTTTTAATTAGATTATTGTTAATAATACCATAAATTATAAAATGTCACCGATTTTATTTCAGAATTGTGGACATAATCTCATTTCTACATTCGAAAATATGGTCACCTTACGATAAGTGTCTATTGCGGTGAGAATTTTTCTGAAAAGGAGCAGATAGACCCCTTCGTCTTCACGATTTCGGTTTGTCTGTCTGTCAGTCTGAAGTCTACCTTCAGTAAATATGCGTAGAACACTAAAACATTTAGATATCTTATTCCTATGTACGAATACAGGTATCCTATTGAAAAGGTTGTGCGTAGCATTTATATAGTTCTTTTACAGGGATCCCCAAAAGAATTCTAAATGGCATTACGTGCTGTGGGCAGTCATTATTAAAAGCGTAACTTGCCTTAAAAATTATAATTAGTACAATTAGATTTTTTAAAAGAATTTGATCATTTTTTATTTTTATTCGTTTTTAAAAAGTATTAAATAACCGTAAACCTTCATCAGATTGTGTTTATTAAACTATCGCTTATAAATTTTTCAGATAGAAGAAAATTTTAAAATTAAAAATTTTTGAAGGATGAAAATATTCTCAACAAAATTTCAGAAATGCAACTTTAGTTTCATAAAAATTGTGTCAAGCATTTTTACCGGTGATTTTATGAACACCTGTGTATAAAATATTTGTATTTATTATATGTAACTTTCATTAGTTGCTGATATTACATTAACGATACTGGATAAGGATTATTACCGGGTTTAGTGCATAGATTCAATATACAATTTTGTAGGACTTTTATTTTAGAAAATTGCTCCAAAATAGTACAGTATGATTTCAAAATATTATTCTTTAAAAACTATTTTACGATTGTGTAGAAACATGTTTTTATCTACCTAGCAAACGTTTTCATAAAAGCTGGCTATCACAACACGCTCTTGATATATATGAATACATTAAAACTCGAGCAGTAGAACATACTTTATATACCTATTTCATTTTGTTTCTATGGTACAAAGAAACCCGATTAAAGTTTTATCATTAGCTTTTTCGTATTTTCCTTGTGGCTAAGGAAAAGCTACATCAAGCAATCAGCAGAATCCTTTTGCTTAAACTAAGCGTAGGAGCCGATTTAAACATTAATCATATGTCCGTTCTTTTATTACGAAATTTCGAATGTGTTAGTTTCAGAGACTGATTTCCTTCAAAGCATTCGGGGCAAGTGCCCAGGCCCCCTATAAAAAAAGTGGTCCCCCAAATTATTCTTTAAATTTAAGAATTTGCAAAGTTTGATTTTAATTGAAATTAAGAGACAGAGAAATTAATGAAAAATAATAGTAATGATAATTACTCTGATACTATTTTATAACTCTGGCATTATATATCCACACCTTTTTTTATCTAAATGGTGCAGTCTCATGCAATTATTCAGCGCAAACTTATCATTATGGCTTGTGTAGTGCCGTATGCTGTTCTCAAGGAAACCATGGAGTTGATTTTCAATCGGAACTGATTAAAAAGAAATAGCTTCATAAGAGGAGTGAAGTAAAGATCTATCTCACTCAAAATAATTACTATGATTTCAATACTGGGAAAATAAATATAAAATATTGTGGAACATGTTACTTGAAAATTAAGGAATGAAATTAACGTTTGTAAAATAAATGATACAATTGAAATAGTATTATCCTACATTGTATTATTATTATCAACTATTACAATCCTTTTTGCATATTGATTAAATTACCATATTTATGCTGTTATAACATCCTTATTTGTATGGTGTGATATGAAAGTTACTTTGTATTATTGTATGAGAAAGTTTTCATAAGAGGAACCCGCAATGTTTTGCCCTGGGCCTCCATCTGTGCAAATCGGTCCTTGGTTAGTTTCCGTGTCAGATAATTCAAAGTATATCCGTCTCACTCTCTAAATACAAATTTATTTACTTAATTTTGAGAAATTACTGCAAAATGTCTAAAAAGCACTATCGTTTTCTGAAATAGTTAGTTTATTATATGTAAAGCTTACGGAAATAATAACTTATTAAGTTAAGAACGCGTATTACTACTACGCACTTGAAGATCTTATTGCCACCTTTTTTTATCAGCTGGGCATTTAAAGAGCCCAGCACAGACGTCTCGGAAAAACCGGTCCAGACAGCAATCCAGCTTAGCATATATATCAATAGTTCCTACAAAACGAAATCGCTCGAATGGGAAAACCTTCCGCACGTTTCCAGAAGAGCATGAAATTCAATTTTAGAGTAAAAAAAAAAAAAAGAATATGAAGCTATTTATTTTAAGTGGATGGATTTATATTGAGTGCAGACCTATTTTTGTCAATTTTTTTTTCCAACTCCAGTTGTAATTGCCTACACAACGGGTTCTGACCTCTAGTCTTATCTATGCATATAAGAATGCGCCAAGGAAAACCTTTGTGTCCCTTTTGCAGCACATTGTGCTAACGGATGAGCGCGAAATTCGGCACAGTTAAAGTTCGTATGGAGGTCGTTCTGCGGTTAAAATTTTTGTGTAAAATGCTCAGTGCCATATTACCGGCAGGGCAAACGGGGCAACTGCCCAGGGCACACAGATTTTAGGGGCCCAAAAATCATATATTTTACAATTTTATAATTTCACAATAAGATAACAAAGGAAAAAAAGCAAAAGTTGTATTGTTTTTTAATTATAAAATATGAACAATGAAAATTCAAACTTACATCTGTATCAGTTAATTTAAACTTCTTTTCAATTCGTCAAAAGGCTCTCTGGTCGATATAGCATAGCTGCTAACATTTGTGAAATCTGATTAACAACCTTTTGTATACAATATTTTTAAAGTTTGAAAGTAGCAAACTTTTTGTAATTAATTATGCTGCTTAGCTGTTATTTAAAAAAATATATATTTTAAAAATGTGGTTTATTATATCCCGTACATTTTGGCAATATAATACAGCAGTTATCTGTTATGTCATGTTATCTGTTTCACTGATATCATACATATTCGTTTATTTCAGATTACTTAAAATAAAATCTCGTGTTTGGAGGTAGGGGAAAGATATTAAAAAATTTTCAGAATAAACCAATCGTAATTGGTTTTTTAGAAGAGGGAAAGTTAACGAGTGAGGCGCAATATTTTTCTTTTGCCCAGGACCCACAGTTGCCTTGATCGGACTCTGAATATGCTAATGCACCGTAAAAAAAAAAATGGAGAGGAAATTTGCCACGCGGTATTTCGCGCCAAGTCGGGCGATGGTTCCATTGTTATGGAATAACAACCCTAAGTTTCAGCAGTACTGTAGGGTTATAGTATTACAACAAAATTTGCAAAAAGTGAAATTATTCCCCAGTTTGATGAAACGCCAATGATGAAACGTGCTTCAGTACTGTGCTTGGTTACTTAGACCGACGATAAGTGTGATTCCGTCCGCGAAAAACGATGTCGGTTGATCATGGAGCCAGTTCCGAACTGCAGCCTTTACGTCATCGTCGGAGTGAAATCGTTGACTCATTAGGCTTTTCTTCAGCGGTCAAAAGATGTGATAGTCGCAAGGCGACAAACCTAGACCGTAAGCTGGGTGTTCCAGGACTTCCCACTTTTTACGGGCCAATACCTCGACACAAATTGGCGTCATGCGGCCTTGCATTGTCGTGCAGAGTGGTGACACCTGACGACAGCATACCTGCGAGGAATATTCACCGGCTTACACCCTTCCAGTGTTAAAACTTAATTACAGCTCGCTGATCCGTTTTGGACGCAGTTATACTCACACCAGCCATTTTTAAATGATTGCCACTTCCTTACGAATGAAGTTATCACAAATATGCTTGCGCACGCGCATGCGTGGTACATGCATCTTCACTATCGCGTTTGTTTCCCGGAAGTACATTGAAAACCGTCCGCATACAACTCTTCGAATCACTTTCATTTAAACACACCTCGTAGAAGATGTCCATGAATTATTAAGTGTATGTCCATAAAGATTTGTTAGAAATAATTTAGATTCAGCGACAGTGAGACTTCCCTCCAGACATTGTAATGTCAACATGTTCTATTACTTGAAACTGTTTTTACAATTGTTTTATTGATTGTTTTTTTGAAGGAGGTTTATTAAATTCACGTCTAAACCGCTTTCGAACTTCTGCATTTCCGTTTTCTTTAACTAGAGAACGCTCTTCGCTTTTTTTCTGTAGGACGCCATTTTGTATTTAAGCAAACAAGCTTACATGTTGCCATTCAGAGAAAAAAGTATTTAATTAGTGAATTTTGTTGTAGAAGAAGCTTACATGAACATTGTAAGAAAAGATGGTTTTAAAATTTAAAAAAAAACCACTTCATATTAATGATTCTCATGCAAATTATGCCTTAATTTTCAATAACAGAAAAAAGCACTTTATTTCAGAGCGTTTAGACACCTTGGACTTTAGTCTTGTGTTCACTACTATTTATTTTATTAAATGTACAGTATCAAATCGCGCGTGATAGCAAAAGAAGAAACAAAAACAAACAACGACTTTTCTGTGTTAAATTACTTTTGTGAAAAGAAAAATTGTATTGTTCTACTGAAAACAACTATGTCTCAATTGAAGAAATTCTGAAATAGAAGCATATCAAGAATAGTATACCAAGATGTCATAAAAATTTCACAATGCAATGAAAAGTATTTTTTAGTAATTTAAATTTAGAATCAAGTGATGAAGTGTTTTCAAGTAGCAGAATCATATAATTCATAAACTGTAAATTTATTTGTTACAATAATCACCATAACTTTTCTTACATGATAACCGAGGAAGTTTGTTACATTTTTACATTGTATAAAAATAGATATAATTTTGTCCTGTCTCGAGCGAAATCCTACATAAAACTTAAAATAACATCTTTCGTAGGAAATGAGAAGCCTATTTATACAATTTGCCTTCGATAAAAATATTTATTTTCAAAAGAGTTGCTTCCTTTCATGATTCTGAAGAAAAAGTCCTGTGTGTTTTGGCTTTAGCTGGAGGCGAAATGATATTAGATGAAAGCATCGAATAAAATTCCAACTTTATCCGTCCGTGTATTATCAGAGAGGAAGAGCGTGCATTTTTGTTGGCATACGTGAAAAGACGGATTAGTTTTGTTTTGACCCTCCTGGGACACAGCTGCAAAATTATATAACATTCTTGATTAAAATGCTAATGCAGTTCGCTGAATTTTAATTTTTTTTTCTAGATTACTTTTGGCTTTTTTGATTTTAAAAAATGTATTGATACACTTATTCCAAAACTTTCTGGAAAAATTCAGTAGCGGCTTGCTCGGTGACGCAGACATAACTCTATTCAAAATGTTATGAAAATTCAGAACCTATTGCTTAAGTTGAATAACACTCCGTCGAACTGCCAAATTTCATTTTCTTCAGTGCAGGCATATTAAAAGGCTACCAGAACAACAACAACAACAAACAAAAAATTACATAATTTTTGCAAAATCTCGAAATCTATTTAAAACCTACGACAACTTCGACAACTATACTTTGAGTAAATCGAGTAGAAACATACGAGGACTGTTCAAAAAGTATCAAGCCTTATTTTTTTTTCCGCTGAAAATAACGAAGCGAGAGAGATTTACTTCAGTGTATACGTAGAGGAGACCCTCGTGAGCAGTCATGAATTTTTTCCTGCCCTCAGAAAGTGTCCTTCGCTGGTAATAGGCCAAAGAGGGAAGGTTTGCAGTGAACTGTCGTCGGATTTCAGTGTTTGTAAAATGGCAGAAAAACTGGAGCAGCGATATTGCATCAAATTTCGCCAAAAGCTTAACGACACCCAAGTGGGAACCATTCACGAGATTCAGCAGGTTTTCGGACGATGGGTTTATGGGTACACCCAGAAACCAAGATGCAGTCATCACAGTGGCAGCATTCATCATCCCTGATTCCCGTGATGTGGCACATTATAAGTATACACCAGAAGGCCAAGCTATCCCAAAGGAGTACCACCAGGAACTTCTTCGCCGTCTTAGTCATGTTGTGAGGCGCAAACGCCCGGATCGGTGGGCAGCGAAATCTTGGCGCCTCCATCATGATAATGCATATTCGATTCTGCGCATTCGATTTAGGATTTCCTCGCCAAACACAGCATTCCTTTGCGTCGTCGGGTTGCCTATTCAACCGACATGGCTCCATCTGACTTTTGGCTATTCCCCAAGCTGAGATTGCTGTTGAAAGAGAGAACCGATTTCAGTCAGGAGAAGACATCCTGGCGGAATACGACGGTACGGTAGCACATCATTCCTTGACTTACTTGAAATAACTTGAAATTTCAGCGTAGAGGGGAAAATGCGTGGAAAAATAAAATATGTGGGGCGAGTTCGCCGACGGGCGCCCCATGTATTTAGGAAATTTTTTTTTTAGGAAAAATTTTTAAGCTTGAAATTAACCTTGCTATGTCAAGCTTGATTCAAGCTTGCTATGTCAAGCTTAATGCAAGGTGGGCAAGTGTAAACTTGAGCTTGCATTAAGCTTCATTAAGCATTCAAGCTTGCATTAAGCATTCAAGCTTGCATTAAGCTTACACGCTTGAAATTTTCAAGCTTAATTCAAGTTTATTGACTTGATAAATCAAGCTTGCTGCAAGTTTGATGCAAGTTTGCTGTGCTGTCTTGGCAACTGGAGTTTTTGAAATTTTGCGAATTAATTGGCGACCGTTCTTTCTTGCTCCTGACGCTACCGCCAAGTTGGCTAACTATGTTCTTATGCCTTTTTCGTCACTTTAACACTTTTTCCTACGGTGTGAAGCCGTACATCTTTGCTATCCTGCCAGCCACCGCATTACTGCCTGTTACTTTATTTCGCAAATGATGCTTTAACCCAAAAATAAAGTAAAATTTTAATAGTTCTTTTTCGCTGTGGCATTATCTTATTTATTACTTTATTTATTTGATACGTTTGTAATCTACTGTAGAATATGTACTGCAATTTTTCCCAGTTTCTTAAAAACATGGCCTCCGAAACTACACCACGTATTAAAATTCTTTTAAATTACACTTAAAATAATTCCAGTACATTACGCTCTATGAGCAATCATTATTTAAAGCATATTTTAGAGATGCTCGGTCATTTTAAACAAAACGAAATTAATGTATGTTATTTAGGATCACAAAATAATGCTTCCCATCGAAAAAAGTGTATGTAGAATTTCTAGTTCTTCTACGGGAGCTTTATAAAGAATTCCAATACATTATGGTCTGTGAAAGTTAAGCGACATTCATACATTTTAAACCCAAAACAATAAGTATATACACTGTTATACCTGCTTTCTCTTCATTTAAAGGATGAATATAATATTTTATGTTTTTTAACAAGGTCTCGCAGAATTGAATTTATAATGATATTCGGATTTTTTTTTTCTTTTTAGGCTATCTTTAAAATCTCGCCAAGTTTGACAATAATACATTAAAAAATCTATAATTTTTTTTTCTGTTTTCTTTTGCAACAAAGGGGCACTGTTGTGTTGGAAAGTAATTTATAATCTTTGTGTTTCGCGTGATATATCTTTCTTGTTTTTATTTTAATAAGTAAGAAACACATTTATACAATTTATTTTCAATAAAAGCATTTATTTCCACTGGATTCCATTCACGAAAAAAGTAAATGTCACATTCCCCCAGGCATTTTACTGCAATCGTGAAGATAAAAGATAAGGTAGTATAAAATCATAAAACTCGACTCAGCTGTTTATGTGTTTCCAGATGACGAAATAGTGTGCATTTTTTGCTGGCATGTGAAAGGGAATTAGTTCACCTGGGGGTAGAAGTGCTGAAAAAAATTTAAAGAAATAAAAAAGGAAGGTATTACGTAGGTATTTTTTATTTATTTATTGATGTTGACTTGATTTCAGAAGTTTGAAGAATACTTTCGCGGCTTTAAAAAAAAATTAAAAAATCGAAAGTGTTCCACCTTGACATAAGATTGCATGAAACCGTACACAAAACGCACATAACAGTAATAGAAATTTCACGTACGTTTTGAGACACACAAAGATTCTCCCTTCTTCAGGATAATATTCACCAGCCTACTGGAAAGTGAAATGCAATAGCAACCATAAAACATAAATGTTAGAGAATTAAGCAAAAAAGGCAACCGCAGTGTAATCTTTTGTTACGTATTTGCGGCGGATCTGTTATTCTGAGCTGTGTTTTAGGCTAAAATGAATAGTATGTATGAAAAATAACAACTTTTCCATCTTGTTGCATTTAAGTTGGTTAGCTCGTTTCACAGTATCTATACTATTAAAATCTGTGCGCGTCTGTCTGTGTGTGTGTGTGTGTGTGTGTAGCATCATCTCCTCCTAAACGGCTGGGAGTTGAGTTTCGACCGAGGTATCCACGAATTCGGAAAATTTCGAGAAAGAACCTCCGCTAATTTAAATTTCGAAATTCGAATTAGTTTAGGAGATATTGATAAAAATCAGAGCAGGAATTCAATGTTTTTTATGTGTAAAAGAATAAGGGATTGAGAGATTTCCGAGACTAATATGTATATTTTATAGTTTGTCGAAAAAAAAAATGGCTGATTTGGCGATTTTGAGAAAGTAGTAGGTTGTACCGATTTGCACAGTTTTGGGCTTGGCGCAAATTACTGAGAGCGTAAGGAAATAGTATTTTTAATAACAAGTATAAATTTTACGGCGCTATACTTCGATTTTTCATACAGAAATAATGCAGTTATTAAGGCGATTTTAAACGATCTATAGAATTTTCACGAAATTAAGTAAACTGATTTAAGTTAGAGAAATTCAGCCAAATTTCAGAAAATTGAAATTCTCGCATTTTGTACATGGTAGTTAACGGTGATTAAAACCCGTTATAGTTAATAATAATTTAAATAACTGCTACTTATCAATAATATGCCTGCATTAAATTTTGGCGATGGAACCATATAAATGATAGATAACTATTTCCCATTTTGATTGCTGTTAAATCAAACCTTCGAATGATTCCCTGAAAACAAAAAGATCTCGCAAAATGGTATATGTTGGCATTTTGGCGATTGAAGTACTACATGTGTATTAAATAATTGATTCTTATTTGTTAAAGCAGCGCTACGGAAGTTTCATTTACTAAAAGCTGTTATCAGTAAAAATCGAAGAAAGTCGCAAAAATATCCAGGCACAAATGGGTTAACTGGAACCGAGCGAGTTCGTTATAGAGGAGATTCAATTGTGTGCATAAATATATGAATGAATTTTTTTTCGAGTCAACACAGTGAGAAAATAAACTTTCATAAAACTGGAATAAAATTATAGCCTACCTCTCGACATTTGTTTTTAGCAATCCTTGCAGATAGCGTATTTAGTGTTGGGCACCAATTCAAAATGATTTAGAAGAATAGACGATTGTCCTGTTAAACTGTCATCGAACGATTCTTCGTCCATTATTTCGACCACACATGGTGATACGACATACATTTAGCGATGGTTAGAATAAAAAAAATATAAAAAACACAGTTCGAAAACACTCGCACAAACAAATGTGCCAATGAAACGACGCCTCTCATCTCATTACCAAAATAAAGATTCTAGAATGGTATTGCGCCTGCGTTGTTTCTTCTGAAAAGCGAAGTATCGGTTGAAAAGTATCGGTGAAAATGGATGAAAGCAACAGAAACCGATACTTTCCCGATACTTTTAGAATCGAAAGAACCGATACCGATACCTAAAAAAATTGGATGTATCGGCGCCGATACTATCGGTTGCCGATACTATCGGTCGATCCCTACTCATTTCATGTTCTATTTTTAACATTGCTATAGTTTCCGTAGCAACGGAATCCATTTTTGCCACTTAAGTTGTTAAATTTAACAATTATAAGTGAAACCACTCATTTCTACAGCTTTTAAGACTCGTAAAAGTGAAAACGCATCAAATGTGAAACAAATAGAACTGTAAGAGACTTGCATTGCACTTTAAAAATAATCGAAGTTTTCATGCAATTCTACATACCTTTAATTTTACTTCCTTCGCGTGTGGGTGCCATTTTTATGTCAAATTTTGCTGCCTTGCTGGTAGATTATCCGGAGCTGCACATAAGCACTAATGTACATGTTCCTTCGGACATAAACAAGAGCGTATGTCCGGCGCGTATTTGTGTAACCCCCAAGGCCGTACTCGGGGTGGGGGGACCAGGGGGTCCGGTACCCCCCCCCCCCGAAATCTAAAACTTTGTTAACAAAACAATAATAATGAAACTTTTTGCGAAAAATTGGGCTTTTTCATATTTTGGTCCCCCCCCCTCCCCCCGAAATTTTTATCTGGGTACGGCCCATGGTACCCCACTGTGTTAATCAGAGTTTTCTGGAGTCAGATTTTTTAGACCATTTTTTTTTTCAATGGAGATCTCATCCTGAAGTATATTGATCACTGATACATGAAAAGAAAAATGATCAATTAGGAGCTAGCAGTGACGTAGCCAGAAATTTTTCATGGGGGTGTTACGATACTGCAGCTCACACGGATGTATGTATACGCGTGTGTGATAAGGGAGTGAAGAATATTCATTTTGTATGGCAATAAACTCCTCATGGGTGGTTGTGACCCCCTGTCCCCTCCTTGGCTACGCCACTGCACGCAAGCATATGTTGTCATGTCATGAAAAACCGTCGTAGATGGTAAACACCGAAGTTGTTTCTAGGGTTATACAGAATTTAAAATTTTGTAAAGTTTACTTTTGATACAGTTCGGATATTTGCCACCAAGGCGAGATGAAATATTACTAAATACGGCAAACCAGAATTTTCTTTTGAATTTGACACTATGCAACTACAGTAGATTCCGTGTTGTACGGGTCCTGCGCTATACTCCACCTGGAGAGCGGACTGCGCGGAATAATCGCGGCAAAACTTATTTGCACTCCGTAGAAATGCAATGATGTTTGGTGTTGCCATTCAAAAGTTATGTTAATTACAGGAGCTAAAAAGTCATAATATCAGAACATGTGTCTCATTTTACCGTGCTGTACGAGTCTCTTTTAACGTGTTACACGAAAACGATCACAATTTTTTCGCCGTGTTCTACGAATTCATGTTTTAGACCCATGTTATGAAGGGGTCTACTGTAAATTGTTAAAAATAAAACATGATATTAGTTATTTATTTAGGGTGAGTTGACAGTGAGACCAACGTCAGTTTTATGTAACAAGTGTGATACTGCATTAAGAGTATAGTAAGGGTGATAAATTTTATCGCAGAAGTTACGTGACAAATGTTTTCATTTGAAATGCGACTTGATTTTCACGAAAACTGTGTGCAATTTTGACTTCTAACGTACGTGGTGCAATTATTATTTTATGTAATGTTTTGTTAATTTAGGTGAAATTCAATAAAGCCATCTGCAAAATAACTGCGCTAATGTATTTTCCACACTTTAGGAAATGCAAGATAAAATAAAATAGTTGTCAACATCATGTAATTTATTCATATGGCATTTATTAAATGCTATAATTAAGCCTAAAAAAACAAAATTATATGATGTAGAAATCAGGCATTTTTCGAAAGAAAGAAGTTTCAGCTGGATACCGTAAAGATCTTCTTTTTTCATCGCCAGTGACACTGACGAAGTTTTTGTGTCATCAGGTTGCAATCATCTCAGATTTGCACTCATGACGTCAACTTTTAGTCACGATTCAAGTATTTTTTACGCGTTTTGAGATTCCGCATTACTGGGTTTAATTCGAATTATATGTTTAAGGAAAATATTCGTTTCCCACCGTGCGGAGAACGGGTAAGCAGCTAGTTGATAATTAAATTTTGATTTTATAACTTTAAGATTCGGTGGTATAACGTTAAATTCACATGATGCCACCAAGCATAATGATTATAAAGCAAAAAACAAGGCAAAATAAATCGGAATGCATTTCTATACAAAATGTAATATACATTAGATCAAATATATGTAAATACAAAATACTTCCTGAGCGTAAAAAAATACAAAAACAAAATACATGTAAAAATTTTAAATTGAGAATAAACTAATTTTTCAACTGAAGACCCCAGTTTATTTTATTCAAATATATTTTCACGCGAAAAACAAAAAAAGTAGGAAACTTTAGTTACCACGTGTAACATTCAAATAGTGCAGCTTCATAAGAATTTTTATATCTCACAAATTATATCAAAAGGGAAATGTGAAAGTCAGCAATTCAATTCAGCTTTCAATAGATTGAATGTATCCATATTTTTTAATGTATTTAAAGTCATTTGGGTGACCCTGTAAATAAATTACACTGTCGATTGCAATCAAAAAAGAGATGCATAGTTATATGTTGCAATAATTCTAAACACAAAATTTCAACATTCTACGGTTAAAAGTTTTAGTGTTATGGGAAATACAAAATTATTTTTGGCGCAAAACTTGGCGACATTTCGGCAAAACTCGCCAAGGTGGATGAAAATGGCGAGATTTTGAGTAGGGACCACACTATTGACTACATACGTAATATATTGAAAATGTCCAGTCCATAGACATTAATGTATTGAAATTCTTTTGGGTGCTCCTGTAAATAAACTCTACAGTATATTGGAACCAAAAATAGAAATGCACAACTAGATGTTATAACAACAGTGTTATAAAAATTTCGTGAAGTAAACGGTCTGTTTTGACCGTTGTCCCATTTCCGGTGTCAGAGAAAAGGGTTAATTTCCGGTCACATGTTATCTTACGGATCGGTATCTCTCCATTATTTTCAGTCACAGAATCAGGTATTTCTGCTTCTCCAAAACAAGATTCTTTCAGTTATTTCCAGGCAGGAAATTCTTTTTTTTTTTTTTTTTTTTTTTCTTTCGCTATTAGAGGAAGGTATTTTTCTTTTTTCCCTGCATCCCAAAGAAGGATTTTAGGTATATTATTTAAAATTATGGAATCAGGTTTTGTATCACATTTAAAAGATACTAGCTACGTACCCGTTCTTCGAACGGATTGAATCAAATGTTTTTCTTACTCATGTTAGTGAAATTAGTTCCATCTTTACGAAATTTCAACATATGAAGAATTCTTTTACTCTGAAATGAGCTTTGCCTAACAGATACTTACTTGAGATGCTAGAGTAACTCCAAAATGATAACACAAAATTTATGTCAGCGTTATTTAAGATCAAACAGAACATAAACAGTATTTTGCAGACAAATCTGTTCGCTTTCAAAGTCTCAGCCTTAGTCAAAGCCTTAGTCAGCAGGATAGTTTCGTCATTTTGGTTTAGTTCTAAAATGACGTCACATGGTGTGCACCTCTGTTTTGTTTTGTCTTCTGTTTCCTAAAGCGTGAGCGATGTCTAATCGTCATTCTGCAGAACACCATGGTAAAACTCTACCATATAAAAAGTCTTAAAATTAGGGATGGACGCGAGACGAGAATCGGGGCTGTCTCGTCTCGTCTCGCAGTGGTAAACCTCTGTCTCGTCTCGCTTCTCGCAGAGAAATTGCTTGTCTCGTCTCGCGAGTCTCGCAAAATTAAGGACTGCGATTGTATTACCATATTTTTACTAGTTTATTAATACTATTTTATTGGAAATTAATATAAATAATAAGAATTAGTTACATATAGCCACATTAGTACATATATTAGTAACCGTCAGGGGCATAGCGAAGGGGGGATAGGGGTTACCCCCCATGAGGAATTTTTTGCCATACAAAATGTATATTCTTCACTCTATCACACACACACGTATACATATATATGTGAGCTGCAGTAGTGTTACGACTACTGCATCCCCCCCCTTATGAAAAATTTCTGGCTACGCCACTGGTAACCATATTAGTACGTGTGGGAATTTGAAGTAAAAGAAATTCAAATTTAATCTGTATATATAATGTCACACCGAAAATATAGTATTTATTTTTATTTATTTATTCCAGAAACTGCGTAATTATATGTATGGTGGATAGGAGTTTCATTTGCTTTTGAAATTATAGTAGAGCACCGTTTATAGGTTTTTCAAGGGACCGAACTGAAACGATGTATAAATCAAACATGAAACATTAATAAAAAACTTTGATTATTACCGGTTCAACATTACTAATTCAAATTTATGTAATTGTAAATTATTCATATTAGTTTTTACTATAGAAACAATTGCTAGATTTTTATAAAATCTCAAATGTGAAACAAATTGTATCTTTATTGTACTATATCTTAAATACCGCATATACTTAGTATATACTTAGTATTTAATAAATCATTTAGTCACCTGATGTGATGTCTATGCTTATTAATTAAAGCATTACAGACTGTTAATGAAGTTAATGAGATGCTTTTTCCTTCGTGTTCTGACAAGCAAAGTATATTCTAAACTCTTCAATATTGTCAACTGCGCCTTTAAAAGAAGGTTGCTAAAGGTACAACCCTCCATACATCCTTTATTTGACCTATATAACAAAAGTGTCTGTCTAAACAGGAAAATAACTGCTGAGACAGAAAAGTGTTGACGTTTAAAACGACGTATAACCGATATCGGCGTCATATAAACGAAGCATTTTTGCTAAAATAAATAGGAATGAATCGGGGACTTCATGAAAGCGACGTATAAATGTTGTTCCTAATGCACTCTGGCAACCGTGGAGCGGTACCAGGTCCTCATATAGATAGGCGATGAGCGGAAGGGGTGACTTCCATTTTAATGAGCCTAAGTGGGAGGAAAGCCAACTTTAGTCCCCTCATTTTGAACCCATTCCAGAGGAGGGACCAATCCCCTGAAATAGGCACCCCTAGGGGTATCGTTTAACAACTTGGAGGACATTGGAGCCACGACGGATTTTACATACACTCGCTCTCATGAGCGTACACGGACCCACAGCAGTCGAGTGAAGAGGGAGTTGATCCTCCCAAGCACTGGCCAAGCCGGATGCTGCTTCACTTGCCGTGTTCTTGTTCTTATGGGAACAGAGTTTAGCCCCCAGACCACTGCGGGACACGTATAAATGTAAAAATCGTATAAACGAGAAGCGTATAAACGGTGCTTTACTGTATATGAAGCTTTGAATTTTGTTAGATATTCTGCACAACTTAGGACAGTTGTGCAAATAAAATTTTGATTAAATTAAATAGCCCCAATACAGTGTATTCAGAAATCTTTCAAGGGGGGGGGGGGATAAGTATAGTGAAGCATACGTATAGGCTTGTCATAGAACACACACGAACACAAAATTTGCTCTTTTTTATGCATAAATTGTGGACCTTCTGTTGAAAATAATAAAATAAAGAAATAATTGAATTACTTAATTATTAATTGAATAAATTGATCGTTTAATTTGTTTAGATTCTTAGGAAAAGGACCAGAACTAGTCATTCAGCAATAAACTGAAGCAGTTTCGACAATCTTAAGTACCATCTCTCACCTACCAAACAACCCCAAAACAGAATATATGACCCACACCTGTAACATGCACGTTCACCATAATTACTCTAACCTTCAGTCTTATTCCTAATACAATATCGCTTATGATTACTGGTTTTCTTTTTCTAAGTGTAAGGGTTTATTCTGATTCATGGTAATTTATTTTGCTAGTTCTTCTGTTTTAAATAATAATTATTAGAATAATGAATGATTTATAATTATAAATTTACATATATATTTTTAATTTTGAAAATATTCAATATAAACATTACTCCTGTACTTAAGAGAATCAAATATATACACGACTCTCTCCTTTCCTTCTTCTCATATCGACTCTCTCCTTTCCTACCCCCTTTCACTCCTCAGATTCTCACCGCAGTTCGAAAAGCCAAGCTGATCTCTGACGAGGGGGGCTCTACGGAAGCTGACAGTTTTCACTCCCCCATTTTAGTCGACCAGTTGTATAATGAATCGGAGCAAACGGAGAAACCTTTTCTATTCTCAAAGCCCTTTTCCCCCCCAAAAAAACCCCAGGGATTTCCCTTGAACAGACCAGAAGTAAAAGTTACGAGCTGAAAACTTCTTGTCAAGCTTTCTAAACTTTCTATTTATGCAATTAAACAGGTTTTGGCACATTATCTTTTAATAAACATTTATGAACCTTTATTCACATTTTTATACATTTAAAATTCTTTGTAAAAAAAAAAAAAAATTAATGTTTTTTAAGGCTGTAATGGTATCGCACATTTATTTATGAAATTCTCACAATTTCACATATTTTTATACGTTCGTATACATTTTACCGCACTTTTCACTGGGTTAGCATTGGAAATATTTGATTTTTTATTTTAGTTACTTTTCGAATTCCGCGCTCGATTTGTGTGCACATTTAAAATTCAAAAAGTTGTGCGCGCACAGGCCGCAGCGGGACACAGCTGGTATATGCGTACGGTATACATAAGCGATACACATTTTTCTCCACATGTTGTATTTTGTTCGATTTAATCAATAATTATGTACGTGAATTTAATAGTTATCAATAATTATGTACTTACGTTGTAATGAACAGTAATCCTGTTTATTTGTAATGAATGATCGATTTGTAACTCAAACTAGCTGTGTACCCTTCATACGGGAGGAAGCAGATATTTTTCTAATACACCTGATTAAAATTTATTCAATCAGAGCAAAACTATGGAATTTTTTCACTCGTAACCTGGCATTACGATAGTTGAAAAAAAAAAACTACTTTACTTCGTGCAAATTTGTAATATAGTTTGTTTGTTTAACGTTTAGAGTTCTACCCACAACAGAGGAAGTTAGTTGAACTTCTGAGGAAATAAATATTTTTGAAGTTTTTTTGCACCGAAAAAGGACTTTTGTTTGAAATTTAAAAGTAAATTATTTTTAATCATGGGTAAATATTGAACGATAAGCATCATCTATGAAACCATAGCTCTTGAAACGGTTCGAATATTTCCGATAATAACCTAACCTGAATGGCTATCCCTGAAAGGGCACAAACACATATGCTCCTCCGAATATTTTGGATTTACCAACGTTTTTTAATGGACTTCGTAAAAATTTTACCCCACATGTGAAGGAAATATATTGCAAAATAGAATAGAAACAAAAATCCTATTCCTTTTGAAGCACCATCAAATTAATGTTCTATTTATTTTATTTTGGTGAGTCTAAGAACTCCAAGACTGTGCATTCTCATCAAATCGCAGTTCGTAATCCAATAAGATTCCGCAAACATATGGTTTACATCAGTTATAGTTAAATTACCAATGATAATTCATTCAGAATTTTTAATTAAATAAATAAACACGTACATGCGATACCATTCTTTATTTTTATTTATTTATTCTAAAGTTAAACAAGTATCTCTCTATTCTAAAAAAATAGTAAGGGCCGCTGTCGTCGCCGCTGTCAAAAGCTTGTTCGCCTATCTTCTCCTAAACCGTGGGGATTTGGAATACATTTCGACTAAGGTGCCCACAGATTCGAAAAATTCCGAGGAACCTGCTAAGCTGACTTAAATTTCGAAAATCGAAATATTTTAGAAGATATTAATAAAAAAAATAAACATAATGGTTGCCAGATTTGGCATAAAATCATTCATTCCTTTGCAACAAAGCGTTTCCAAGTATCTAGAATAGCGTGTAATTTACAAACATGAGTTAGAATTACGCCTATTTTACGCCAAAATAAAAACTATATGAAATAAGTAACTCAAAATGTGTTACACAAAGTTGACAATTTTCAAATAGTAAGTTCACTTAGACAACAGGAGTTTAGAATTAGTCATTATTCGTTTTTCCAAAACAAAATAACTAATATCTTGAAAATTAAAAATAATTAAAATGCAGATTATTTTAAAGCCGGTTCGGCCCAGCTGGATTATTTGCTACCAGTAGAAATATATTATATATTTAAACTATGCCATTATAGCAGTTATAGTACATTTTGGATATTTGCTAGCGCGACGAGATGGTACATTCGTGGTGCTAAGTACGCCAATCTGCAAACGATTATGTAAATGAAAATATGGATAACGGTTTTCCGGTAACCTTAAATGAACAGTAATTATAGGTTGTGAGCATGTGTAAATCGCCAAATAATGAAAATTAGCCATTGGTGGCAAGCTATCCTATCTGTTCTGTAGCTTTTATTAACTTTACACGTACGCGAGTCGCCAAATAATGAAAAATCGCCATGGGTGGCAAATTCGCAAGGTGTCCAATAGTTTTTACATTATTAAAAATACAGCTGAAATAGCTGTTCTGATTTTATTACGCTTTAGCTCCTAATTAATATAAATTTGAATGGCAAGCTTAAATATCATTGTGTTTCTGAGGAGTGCACATAATTTTTCCAGCGATTATAAGCGGAGTCCGCACTCCAGGTGTAGTATAGCTCAGGACCCGTACAACATCGGATTCCCAATAAGAACAACATACCCTCCGTTGTTAAGGAGGGGTGGAGAGGGGGGGGGGGGTGGGGGGTCTTGGGAGGGGGGGGGGTCTCTTGTCGAGGGGGTTTGCGGGCCGGGAGGGGTCCGTTCCTTACGTCCTCTTTTCTCTTTACTGGGTCTGGGCGGGGTTGTCTTCTTTTGTTTTTATTGAATTTAGGGGGGTTTTGGCGGGTGGGGGTCTTTTCTCCCGCCCCGCACCGCCCGGCTGCCGCGCCCCCGTCGTGTTATACGGTGGTGGATGTGTCGCGACGGCGGGGGGTATGTTGGGGAGGGGTGTGGTGTGTGTGCGAGTTCGGGTTAGGTGGATGCGGTGGGCGCGGCGGTGCAGGCAGGTTGTGCTACAGGGGCATCGGGGGAGGGGCAGGGGCAGGGAGGGAAAGGTCGGGGAGGGGAGGGCTTGTGTCACTGAGGAAAACTGAAACGCGTCCGAAGTACAGTGGGGTGCGGGGTTGGAGGGGGAGGAGGGGGTAGGCGGGGGTATGTGGGGTCGGGTGTGGGTTGGGGACGCGCGGGTAGGGCGGTAGGGGGGAGGAGGGGACGGGGCAGTGAGGGGATTCGCGGGGAGGTGGCGTCGGGAGGGGAGGTGGTGGGTGGCGGGGAGGGAGTTAGTGGGCAATGAGTGGGTGTCTGGAGGAGTGGTGTGGGGGTGGTGAGGGATGGGGGTTCTCAGATCCGGGTTGGGGGTAAGGGAACAGAGTTAAATTGGTACAAAAGACCATGATTTTTAATTTAATTTTTTTTTTTTTATTTTTTTAATTTATTAAATATTTTTATATGTTCCATATGATACTATGCTAAGAAAAAAGAAAGAGAAAACAAAAGCAATGTGTTTAGCTCTTATGTTGTAGCTCTTAGTAGTTAGTAGTATCATTTCTATCTGAATCAATCTTGTCGGCGTTGTTTATGGTTTTGTTTCTGTTGTGAAATTATGGTAATTTTTTTAACACGAATAAGCTCTTGATTAAGGTGTGCGACCCGCCGAATGACTACTGCTCCCTGAACAAATCCCGAACCGAGAACACGACGAGAATCCAGAGAAAAATGCCTCATACGGAAAAAAAAAAAAAGCGTGGAGTTTAGGCGAGAGAGCTAGTAGGCGGGGAGCCGTTCATTAGTGAGCCGTTAGAGAAGTTACGAGAACGAGAGCATTTTTAGAGATGAGAATGGTCTGACGTATTATGTAGCAGTACTCTAGAGCAGTTTAGTAAGATTAAGAGACGCAAGAGATAAAGCAGCTCCGAGCGTAAGAGATAGTTTACGAGTAGATATTGAGATGATTGATCAGTAAGAGAGCTCCGAGGATAGAGTGAGATTTAGTATGTACCCCGTAGAGTAGTTTAGTAGATTTTAGAGATTCTAGAGAAGTAGAGAGATATTTAGAGTTTTAGAGACGATTTTCAGAATTTAGGTTTTGGAGGTATGTGGAGATAGGAAGTGGAGATGGAGTCTGAAGGTAGTAGAATAAAAATAGAAGAGTTGAGGAAGAGACAGTTCTGGTATATATGAGTTTAGAGATTGAGAGAGTCTCGGGTGGTCCTTGGCCCCTTTCCAAACCGCCCGACCTGCGGTGCATGTCCCGTGTAAGGGTGGTTATTGGTAGTATCCCCTAGTTTACCTCCCCTGTTCTTCAGGTAGTATAGCATTCCCTAAGTATATTAGATATCAGTATTAATAAAATAAAACATTCATTCACACCATTATCCTATCATCCTCATATATTTAGTTAAATTGAAAGGAAAGAAAAGAAGAAAAAGAACAGAAAGGTATAATAGAAAATAGGATAAAGTGGGGAAAAGAGAATATATATTTTTATTTACAATCAATTTTCTAAAGACATAGATTCCAAAAATGACCTCTGTTTATGTCACGACCTTTACTACCATGCACCATGCACATGCTATGCATGATTAAGGATTTTCTAATTAATACAATGATTTATGAAACATTTATTACTGTTCACCTCAAAATAGTTAAAAGGATATCTATTTAATAGTAGAACTGGTGTCGGGAACGAAAATGGCGTTTACCGAAACATACGATTCCTTCTAAGTTTATATTTAAATCGTTTTTATTACTATAACAAGTTTCATTATTAATCGAGGATTTATTTTAGACTAGCTGTGTGCCCGTTCTTCGCACGGTACACGGTAGGAAAAGTAATATTTTTCTCTAAAATAATTTTCTGTTGGCCCTAATAAAAAAATAAAATGCGCCAATTTAGGGTATATAGTCTGTGTGATTTGTTTGAATCTTTTCACGGTATACTATTTCTTAACGCAATCGTTAGGATTATAACTTAGTTTGTGGTCAGACGACCGTTTGAAGAAACATGATGAGATGACCACTTTTAATTTCACGTAACATTTATTAAGGTTGGGTCATACTGTGCTTCAATTCATTTTTAACATAAAAAAATCTTTAAATACTACCTTTTTTAATGTCCTAATTACTTATTAATTGTTATTGTCTTCGGTTCCTCCCTCTCGTAATGCATACAGTGTGTGTTATAAGATTCTGTTGTAAGGATGGGGGTGAAACCATGTGGTGGGAGGGGGCGACGACTGGGGTTGTTGTGATGGTGACTGAGGTAGATCTAGGTGTCGGGGGGTGGTTGGTAGCGCGGTTTTATTGCTTGTATGGTGGGGAGTTGGGGGGCTGGTTATTAATACGGGAAGGCACAGGGTGGGGTGTATGATGTTAGGGCGGGGCAGTGGGGCAGAATTTGGAGTGATAAGTTATTTGGTGAGGATGAGGGCTCTCGTTTGGGGGGGTTTCGGTGAGGGTCTGGGGGGATCGAGGAAGTACCTCGGTTTTCGGTTGGGGCTTTTTGTTTTTGTCTTTCAGTCTTTTGTTTTTTTGGGTTTTTCCTTTCAGTCTATTACATATTTTTTTTCTACCTATCAAAATAAACATTATTTATAATGAGTTGCCATTTTAAAAACTCCTTCACTTATCTTTTAAGCATAATTCTCTTGTCCGATTGCGCAAAGATTTAAGCACCGCAAAAATTATTTCATCTCGCCTCGCCTCTCTCGTGAGGCGTAGAAAAATATCCACAGGGTTTATTATGTACCAATCTAAATATTTAATCCTCATATGGGTCAGTTTTGTGATAAACATTCAAACTGTGTGTATGTTCTCGTGGAGATATTTTGTAAATAGTCAAATATCGTATGGTGTTAAATTTGTTGTAGCCAGAGGTTTATGAATTTTGTTTCACCGCAAATTTTTTAATTTATGCATGTTAGTTCTGACCATGCTTGTTTAGGTATGGTTATTTAATCACACAGTTTTTTTCAAAAGGATTAATATTGTTAACTCACTTGCAACAGAGCTTATTTAAATTAATGTTTGAGATGCTGGATGTGATGCCTAGCTAATCGCAGTATTTCAAAGATTGTTCAGAGCTATGTTGCTAATGCGTAAAATTTAGTGGAAGAGAAACTTGTTAATCTTTCTGGGGTTTCCGCCAAATAAAATGTCATAATTAATATATGGTATACCGCCAAAAAGTTGTACAAAACTGCGCGACATTTTGGGCTCGATTTTTTGGGTCAAATCCTACTAGTGGCTGTCGTAGTAGGCCAGATAATGTATATCACTATGTTTTATGTTAATTATTATTTTTCCCCTGTGGAATTCTCACTATTTTAAATAATTTGTAATGTTTTTTGCTTTCGTTGTTATGGTTGGCTGAAAAATCATAGTTGTTCAAAAATCGTCCAAGGGTAGCTTCATGGCGTTATACAGAAATACTTTTAAAATTTTCATAATAAGTAAATGTGTTTAATTACTACGTTTAGTATTTCTAACATTCAATTTTATAAGAGCTCATGGACGAGCATATATTCCTTCTCATTTGTCATGTTGCGATATCCGTATGATGCTCACTTTTTCTTGGATAAATAGCTGGCTCGTCCGAGAAAGTCGCTCCATTTTTTCCGTACGAGTAAATTTTGCGCTTCTGTACGCCGATTTGTTCTGCCTTTTATCCCAGCAAATCCACTGTTGGCCAACTCTGCTGCCGGAGAATAATATAGTCCTGCTAAAATCAAAGAGCTAAAAGGATACCTGGATATGATACACAATTGGCCTCGCTGATTTCGTAAACGCCAACGCAGTTGGCACTCGTGCCAACGAGTGTTATCGTTTAGGCGAATGCACCAATGTTTTCAAGCGCGTGGGAAAAAAAAAAAGCCGTGTTGTTTGGCGCCTTTTTTAGCACTTGAGTGCTATTTCGCATCGAGCACGTGTTTTTGTGTGTAGACACGATTGTTATATTTGAATGTGTCTCATTGTTATCATGCCTGGATGACTTTTAGTTTTGATTTTAGGCACATTTTCTCCGGCATGAGAGTTGACAACAGTGATTCGTTGGATAGAAAAGCGACAATCGCGGCGATCAGAAGCAAAAATTATTTACTCGTACGAAAAATCCATAGGAGAAACTGGTTTCCGGAAGACTGTATTTATCCAGTGAGCCATGCTGATATCTAACATGAATTAGTGAATGTGAAAGTGGGAAAAGACTGCAAACTCACGTTATGTTTTACTTTTTTCATACAGATCTGATAATACAGAAGTTTATATTTCAACTCAGTGGTGTAATATTTTGTATAAGCTTGGAACTAAACCTAATTAAAAGAACACCTATAAATACGTGTCTTCGAAAAGTTCGGCTTTTTTTTGTAAACACAGCGTTCTGGAAAGTTGCCTCAAACCGAATCTACACCAAACCTATGGGCGTTGTAATCTTTGCGCGCTCACTTTCTCTGCTACTTTGCATATTAATCTCGCCTTAATTTGTCATTTCGTTAGTAAACGTAATTAGTGACATACTTTAGTATTTCTTTTTATGATTGCGTGAAAATTATTGTAGGTATCATACTCAATATTCAAAGAGGTTCTTAATTAAATTTATTTAACATCTGTGTTGTCTAATTGCTCTTTTAAACATGTTTTTTAAGTTGTCTAAAGAAACGGTTTTGTTTAGCAAAACATCAAACAAGTAGCTTTGGCGAGCTTCGGCGATTAATTGCAAGACGCATCTCTTTGTGCATAACATTGCTTGCGTTTTTGTAACAAAAACTAAAGTAAGCTACGAACAACTTTGGTATATTCTTTGAATTAAGTAACGTGAAAGATATGACTTACAATGTAAAAGGCATTTTCTAAAGTTTAACAGTAATAACTTTTCAATAATAAGATCAAACTTACAAGGCAAATTTGAGCAGCACGATCTGAGTGTTCGAATCGCTCATGTTGATCACCAGTTTTTCTTCTTTTTTCGACTAATCTTTGAGATATTTAGTCCATTCGCTAAATCATTTCACTGTGAAATCGATTATATGAAGATTTATGCGGCACCAACACCCATAATAACAAAATATATTGGTTTAAAGATGCAGAATAAGACTAACCAAGCGGTGTCGCCAAGGGTGCCTGTGTTAGCACTAACTGTGGGCCAATTTTCATGAGGCCGTAGGTGATGCTCGGTATATAGGAGTCGTTACTAGAATTAAGATTTTCTACTGTCATTTTTTTAAACTGTGGACATGTCAAAATGAGTCTGTTTCATTTATTGATAAACACATTTTTTTTTACAGTTCTGTCGATCTCGCATTGAGCATCATTAGATGATATATCACTCATGATCATCTATTGCTTCCGCAAAACTTATTTACGTCCGTAGAATACAATGTATGTTTGTTGTTGCAATTGAAAAAGGCCATGTTAAGTTACAGGAGTCTAAAGCAGTCATAATATCAGAACATATGTCTCATTTTACCGTGCTGTACAAGTCTACTTTTTAACGTGTTACACGAAAGTACGATCGTAATGTTAGAGTCCGCGCCGTGTTCAAGAATTCGTGTGTCAGACCCTTGTTATAAAGGGTAAAGTTGTCTATCTGTTAAAAATTGAAAATATGAGAATTAGTTATTTATTTACGCGTGCTGAATTGACAGTGAGAATGTAAACGCGTCACATTTTATGTACTAGTGTGATTACTGAATTAGAGTTCATATAAGGGTCAATTAGAAGCTTTTTTTCTGTCCTGGAAGTTATCATCACGAACTTTTCATTTAGAAAAGGCGACTCTGTGATTTCACCGGATGAGCAGGTGCCATGTTTTGATTTGTTTAATAACGTAATGATGCAATCGCCATTGTTTCTATGAAGGTTTTTTTAATTTAGGTCAAAGTCTTGTGTTGTAACATAACTGCGCTAATAATTGTCACGTTCTTTGAAATTGCAAGATAAAACTTTGTTGTCAACATCATGTAATTAGTTATTTATGTGAAACTATACTATATTATGTTTGTCGCGGAATTGCTCTGTACTCCTGGTCGGTGCGTTCTAAAGTCCAGTGGTGTAAAAAAGTGATTTCAAGTAAAAAAGCACTTGTTAGGATGGAACGCATACAAACTTTTTTGTCTTCTAGAACTGCGTAGAACAATTCAGACTGCAGTCACACATTCAACAAGCAGCAATTCTAGGTGGCAGTAAAAACGATGCTTTTAACAATTCGCTTGGATCGCAGAGAGCTCTCAGCAATATGCTGTTTTTCTCACATGTCAAATACGTCACGTTTTTACTAGCAAGAAATTCGCGTGGAAATATTCTAGGGGATATGGTAAGCTCTCTATATCGCTTAAAGACACAGGCATTATGAAGAATTTAGACACACTAGCACTTTAAAAACAGTGCTTCAGCAGAGCAAGCTGAAATCGCATAAGATACACAGCTTCGTTATAGGGCTGTCTGATCAGTTCACTCAAATACAAATGCGTACTCAGAGCTCTTCACACATTGAATGTTCAACTCGCAACTGACTCCTCGGGGCGATGCACCCGCTTCTATAAATAGCCGACGCAGGAGGTACAAGAGGTTTCCAGAAAGTCAATGGTTTCTCGAGTGCTCGTACATAAAAGCGTGAATTTGGATTATCGTCATAGCAAGAGAAATGTTAGGTTATTATGCGTTTTTAATGCAGGCAGGAAAAACAACTTCCAGGCCCCATTGGGAAAATCGCGCCAAATGACCAAAAAGTCGCCAAGCTTGGCGACTTTTGGCGAAATATCGCCAAATTTGGCGCCAAAAATAAGTCCTCAAAAGTGAAGAGATCTAAGCTCTAGGACTAATATTTCTCGAGATTTCTAAGAAGCCCATAGAAAAACATATGGGAAAGCGAAACCGTCCGTATCTCCGGTTCTAATTGGTCGATTTTGATGCGAACAAAAAAGCAAGAAAATTTATCTATATTTTGAAAGGCGTTGAATAGAATACGAATTTTAAACCAATTTTAAGCCCCAGAGCAGCGGGTATGCCCCGAAAATTCGTTAACATTGCCCCCTTCCAAGGACTGCACGTCCCGGGCAGTACAATCACCAGTTAGGAGGTCAACAAATACCTACACTGTGTGAACACTTTAAACAAGATCTTAACAACATAATTCAAGCAAGTAATCAATAGCACATAGCAAATACATTCATAGATAATAAATTAATCTATCATAAGAAGAGATATCAATTAGACGTAACTAATAATGTAATCAATTGTATATAAAAACAATACACATATTTAATAAAAAACAATATTTTACAAATATGTACAGACTTAAATTATGGCGTTAAGTAGTGAGGAGAAAGAGAGTTGAAGAAAGAGGAAGAAGAGAAGAGAAAGAAAGGAAAGAATGAGAGATGAAAGAACAAGAGGAATTACGCCATAGTGACCATGGGTTTCTGAGCTAATTACAACCGCGGTAGATTGGCTAGCCGATCGTAATGTACAAACTCTTGGCTTCGAGTTTGGTGACTTACGAATCCGTACGATGACGTCTGTATTCAGCCGTTTAGGACTGTGTTAAGGACCGTCCCACGGCCGATTGCAGCTTGGGAGACAGGCCTTTCCGTCGAGTAGGATTCCTATAGCCCAAACTTTGGTCACCCTGCGTTGAAGCTCGATGTCCCGTAGCCTCTCGTGTCGTAGGCGATGTCTTCATCTTTTCCCGTGTTCTCAGGTGTGATCCGCTCACCAGAGCAAAAATGATTAGTACGTCTTCAAACCGTGCCCCGGAAGGTTTTCCACGTACGTCCTCTGGCGCATTGAAGGCGTAGCATCTGTGAGGCGCGTCCGAACACTAGATCCGGCGGGTAAGGACGAAGATCTCTGCCGAACAGCATCTGGGAAGGTGTGAAGCCGGTAAGTTTCTCATGGACGGTCGCTCCTTATAGGCCAGCAGGAAGAGGGGGAGTTTCTTGTCCCAGTCCTCTTGATTCCTAGATACCAGGAGCGAGAGGGTTGTTCAAAATTGTGCGATTGAACCTCTCCACCATGCCGTCGGATTGTGGGTGTAAAGGCGTAGTCTGGGTTTTGGTCCATTTCGAGAAGTTGGCATAGTCCTTTAAAGACTGCAGAGGTAAAGTTCGTTCCTTGTACGGAATGAAGTTGCAGAGGGGTTCCATAGTCTGGAAATCCATTCTTTGCACCAGTACCTACTGCTACGGTCGTAGCTTCTTGTCATCGGGAATATGGAAACGCTTCGGGCCATTTAGTAGAAGTAGTCAATGCAAACTAGGATGTATTTGTTGCCATACGCGAAGTTCGCGGAAGAGAGTCCCAGGATGTCGAGGGCTAAATCCTCTCAAAAAGGCGCTCCTACATTATAAGCGATGTAGTCTTCCACGGCTTCGTTTCTTCGGGCCTTTACGGGCGGGCACAGGCGTCTACAAGCTATTGACATCACTTTTCGGACGTCCGCCTCGAGCCCTAAACCCAGTAGGAAGGCGCTCGAGCTGAACTTTCTGCAGGGTCTTCGATTACGCCAAGAATGGGCCTCCAGTTAAGCCATTATGAAGTTCTTCTAGAACCTTCGGATATCCTCGAACGAGGGGAAGTAACTAACTGCCATCGGAGCATCTTGCCGTCGTCCGACTCCCATTTACGATACAGGACTCCATTCCTCAGGCGAAGCGAATCCATAAAGCCAGTACTGTTTTGTTGGCCGGACTGTAAGATGATATTTCTTGCCAACTGGGCTTAGCGCTGGATTTTTCCATAAATTCCACAATAGGTTTGATGTCGCTGTCTGCTAATGTGGTCCGCCCGAACATTTTTCGTCACTCCAGGGATCTTGAGATGGTGCCGATTGATGTAACTTGGCGGACAACGGATGTTTCAGATGGTAATTTTTCTCTGCCCTGGAGCAATAGCGACAACTGTCTATGCAGGGCCTTCTCGACAAAGCATCGGCATTTCCATGAGATGACCCCTTTCCGATGACGTATCTCGATGTCATATTCTTGTAATCGCGTGTATCCACCTGGCTATTTGAGCCCTCTGGATTCTTGAAATTTAGAAGCCAGGTTAAAGAGGCATGGTCCGTTCGGAGCAGGAACTTTCGGCCGTACAGGTAATGATGGAAGTGCTCCACGTGCCTTAATGATAGCAAGAAGTTCCTTTCTCGTAACACAATAGTTACGTTCTGCCTTTGAAAGGCATTTGCTCCAGTAAGCAATGACGTGTTCTTGGCCATCTATCTCCTGGGACAAAACTGCTCCTAACACGCTCCTTACTTGCGTCGTGTGTCCAGGATAAATGGCTTGGTCAGGGTGAGGATACGACAGGATCGGCGAAGAGGTTAAAGCCGTCTTCAGTTCGTTGAATGCGTCCTCACATTCCTCAGTCCATAGAAATTTCTGTCCAGTCTCGGTCAATTTGTGAAGAGGTCTTGCAATTTGAGAAAAGCCCTTCACGAATTTTCGATAGTGAGTTACACAGACCGAGAAAACATTCTTAAGTCATGGATTATTCTCGGGACGACTCCAGTCTGATGTGCGGCGTCTTTCTGGATTCGGTTCGGACATCCGTGTAGGCGGCATATTATGTGCCCCGAGGTAACTTAATTCCCTATCTTTTTTTTTCATCGTTTACTTCCGACGAAACAATTTGCACAGCTTCGATGATGGGAACTTTTTTTTTACATTCTAGTTTTCACAAGTTCGCCTGTTCGTTTTAAGATTTCTGCAGTACCTTTCGATTGTGTCTCGGAGTGTGCTCTTCTGATAACAGTCCTCACTCGTACGATGATCGTATTTATTCGTCCAAATTAAACGAGACTATGTCTTGTAGGAAAGTCGTCTCAAGACACTGTCTTTTCTTCTTAATCCATTATAGTTACGACATCAAAATGTAGCAGGTGTCGTTGCAGAGTTCTTTATCTCCTAAATTTTAATCTTTATCTATCTACTTATATAATTTTTGGAACTGCGCCATAAAGATTGTCGCGTGATATTTTCACTATTATTCGTGAACCGCATTGTCTGTTTCGACACAGTCGTCGCGGGAAGAATTTCCACTTGCCAAGTAACCAACTTTTAGATCTCCAGAGTGAAAACCATTGTTGTTCCCTGATTTATGTGCTTCACATTATGAATGTTCGTCTATCCTCGGGTTAGAGGTGTAGCTGTTGCTTTCTTGGTAATTGTGGCATTCAGACGTCTATTTCAAGTCAATGCAGAACTCGATACGGTATTTGGACCATCTGTTTCTTTCGGACTCAATTACGCAATCGGCTGGAGGGCCCACGGAAGAATAGTCGATGCTCGATTGACGTTCATCACCGCAGCATCTCCTCTAAAGTCATGCCGAAATCACAACTTCTTGCTTGTGTAGCAAACGCAAGCCGCATAGGATGTTGCTTGATGGTGAGAATGGCTGTGCTAGCTGTGTCTTTATTCTATGTTGTCGCTTTAAAACTCGTACGGCCCGAAAATGTCACTCGGAAGTTCGATAGGAGAAGAGGTCTCTCAAATTCAGTGCTATTACTTTCTCGCTGCGTGAGCGCTTCTTGTTCTGCCAGCTTAAACATCCACACGTACTTGTAATAATTCCTTTCGTCAGGACACTGAGTGAGATGTAGCTGTCGTTTGGTGAGGTCTTATTTAATGCAGGTAAAGGAAGCTGCATGTCAGCCAACAACTTCCAAATTTTTTCTTTATCACTTCCGCACTTGTCGTCACATTTACTACTTGCTATCTGGAATCATTCTGTTTTTGTCGAACACGTCCACAAGTGATTGCTCCCACAGTACTCTCTGATGGACATCACTACATGCATTGGTGTTCGATTTAATCGCCAAAGCGGAATTTATGTTTCTTTTACTGTTCCAGTATTAATTATAGAATCAGTTTCTGGGACGCGTTTAGAGTGATAGTCAGTCTTGGCTATTATTTCTGAACAGGCAAAACAGTTGCATTTTTCTAATTACTGCGCGAACGCGAGCTATCTTCTTCTGAGTCTATGAACGAGAGAGCTCAGTATTCTATAAAGTGTCCAAAGTTAAACTTGGTAAGGCGATTTTAACAAGTCGGAGGTCACGAGAATAAAAAAGAGTCGGTGACTTATTGGCGACGATCATATGTTACCACGATGGGTCTCGTAATCTGGCATTTCCCAAACGCCGCTTTTCTACGCCTTGTGTGTGTCGTACTTGCGCTTTCCCGCCCACTTTCGATTCTTGTCACTGTGACAGTCTGGAAGGTCAGCGAGGGAGCCGGAGTCCAGATAATCTTTCTCAAATGTTTAATTCGTGGCCAGAGTCCTTGTTTTTTTTCCTTATGGATTGTTACGTTCGCTCCTAGTATCAATGTACCCATGTGGCGTATGGGGAACATTATACATATCCTTATGAACGGAAGACGTCCAGATTAATGCCGCCCATTCACTGATGAAATCTGCTAAGATTTACTTTCAAAGGCGGCTTTTGAATCTATCCTCTAGCATATCTGTCTCTGAAGAAGTTCGTCGCTTTTCTGTCTTCCTGCATGGGCTTCTTCTGGTGCATGTAACTGCGATCTATTTACGACGACGTATGTTCTTTTGTGTGTCACAAATATTGATTCGTAATGCCCCTACCTGTTGCACTTGCAACATTTTACTTTTCTTTGGGCCCATCTCTTCGTTCATATTCGGATCTTATTCGCTCCTATGAGTTATCTTCACATTTTCTTCCAATACTTGATTCGACGCTCTCAGTGTCAGCTTCCTCTTGGATCCGTTACGCCGCTCTAACGGCATGCCTCGATCTATTTTCTCACGCCCGCTGGGCTGTCCATATAGCTTCATGCGGAACACCAGTGAGCCAGACTTCCAAATCCTGATAATCCTCTCCAACATGAGCTGCCTTTATGGGTTTCTGGTTCATCGATGGTTCAATAAAAAGACGCACCGCATTTCTTCTCGGACATTATCAAGGGGGTCGCATGGACTAGCGCTATATGCACATTTCAGTAATCCTTCATATGTCGATAGAAAGCTCTTGAAGGGGTCTCGCAGATCTCTTGCATCGTTGAATTAAGTTCGGATTCTTGTCTATGTTTTTCTCGGCAGACTTCTCTCCGAATTCATCTCCAAAGGCCATCTGGCAAGGGCTTTGTAGTACAAATTGTTCTTCTATCTTTCGTCGTCTCGGTTGTGTTTGCAAATACACTTAATGCTATCTCACCTCGACTCAATGGAGAAGCGGCCAGTTGTATTGCTGTCTCGGACTCGGCTTTCCAACCATGCGCTCTGGCGCTCGAGATTGAAATTGGGTCTTGTAAGCCTCCCAGGAGTCTTTTGCCGTGCATGAAGTGGCGTTAGTTTTTTTCAGATCTGTGGTTGGCGTGACAAACATACCTTGATGATTTTCTTGAGTTTAACCACGCTTTACCACTTTATCTCCAACTTGTCCAGTTTTCTTCTAAACTTTAGTGATCGATCTTTTTTCCTCAATTCTTCATTGCACGTATTTTCGCTAGACTTTTCTTCGAGGAGCGACATTCTCTTCTCAATAAATGTTTCTTGATTTGTCTTATGTCTCTCCTAGTCCGGCATTTCATCATTTCTTCTAGCCCGATTTTATTTCCGCGAGCTCAGCTCCTGATTTCATCTCGTCGTGTGCGGCTCTTAACTACATCCAACATCCGTGTTTTCATTTCATTGTGTGCAGCTTTTATTCGTTCACCAATCACGGTTTACGTCTCGACTTGTCCGGCTACAATTTTCTTTTTAAATCAGGTATGTTCGGCTTCAATTTTTCTTTCTAAATCCGCCTATCTGTTCTGTGCCGCGCCTTTCATCTCGTCTTTGTCCGGACTTTCATTTTTTTTGCATCTTATTCATGAGCTTAGAAGTTGTTCTTCATTTTTTGTCTAGTTCCAAAAACATAAAACTGGAAAAATTAAATAGTCCTTCTTTAGAACCTCGATTTGATGCCCTCTAATGTTGCGGAATATTATCTCTGCATACTTCCTGGGGGTTCGTCGTTCTAGATGCCCAGTTGGTGGTGAACAAAAGTTCAAGGTAAACAGTCACTTGTCATGGATGGACCTACAACCCTTTTATTTCTTCTAAGGAACTGTCGTAAGAACGAAGCACAGCTGCACACAATTCACGCTAGCACAATTTCTTGCAGCAACGGTGCTTTTAACAATCACGCTGTGTGGGATCATGAAGCTCTCCACAAATGTGCGTGTATTTCTCACTACTAAAATAGTAGACAGACTTTTACAGTGCCCAAAAATTCCGTGGAATCATTCTAATGGGATATATAGTAGCACTATCCCTTAAGGACACAGTCCAATGAAGGACTTTAGACACACCGCACTGTGTTATAGAAATCAGCTTCGACAATGCGCAAGCTAAAACTCAGCTTCTATAGCACTATTCATTTCAGCACTATACCAAGCGTACTCCGGAGACTACTTCACGACTTTGAATGTTACCACTCGCAACTGTGACTCCTTCGATGGGCGATGCCCGCTTCTATAAAATAGGCCGGACCGCTAGAGCGGTACAAGAGGTTTCCAGTAATAGTCAATTTCTCGAGGTTCTGACATAAAGTCGTGCATTTTGAGATTACGTCCATAGAAGAGAAATGTTTAGAGTTATTATCGGCGTTTTTTAGTGCTAGGAAGGGAAACAAATCTTCCAGGCCCCATTGGGAAATATCGCGTCCAAATTTTATTGACCCAGAAAAGGTCGCCAAGCTTGGGCCGACTTTTTGGGTCGAAATATATCGCCAAATTTTTGGCGCCAAAAATAAGATCCTCATAAAGTGTACGAGATCTAAAGCTCTCTAGGACTAATAGTTTCTCCTGAGATTTCTTAGAAAGGTGCCCATGAGAATAACATTATGGGAAAGCGAAGAACCTCCTGTAATCTCGCGGTTCTAATTGCCGATTTTGATGCAGACAAATAAGCAAAATTTAATCGATTTGAAGCGTGAATACGAATTTTATAAACAATTTTAAGCACAGAGCAGCGGCGTTTGACGCCCGAAAATTCGTAACCACTATTAATGCCTATAAATTAAACCTCACTAAAAAGTATTACTTGTTGTGAGAAAATCTAGGCAATTATTCGAAAGCATTCAAGACATGTTTTCGAAGAAACTTCTTTCCTTTTTGAGTACGCAAAAATTGCACTTTATGACTTCCACTTTTAGTCACGAGATTGATTAATGGTATTTTGTCCATCTCTATAATCTAACACAGTTGTTTGTAAAATTACTAGCTATGTACTGGTTAGTTCGAAATATAAGTTGCACAAAGTGAAAGAATATTCGTTTCACCATCCTTGTGCGCGCGAGAGAACGGGAGTACGCAAGCTAGTCTAGAGTCTATTAATCCTGTTGGTTCGTATCGTGCGTGGTCACTGAATTGAACTTTTTCGATGTACAAAGACTTTGATATTTAGTTTGACTTCGGATCGCGTAGAATATTTGGCAATGATCTGTCGCGTTGAAGGGAATCAAATATGAGGGTCGGGTAAGAGCCAGCGGACAGTGAATTGTAAGTGTTTCCTGTTGTCGTTGAGTCAGCCTCACAGCTCGTAATCTTATCTTGTGTCACTTATCTTTATATATAATAAAATCGAGATGTAAAAACATTGTTATGTAGTAGGTAGGTAGGTTCTGTGTACCACCGCGCGGTTCGTCTTGCTGCGCGTCTCTCGCCGATCGCAATTGCTCGACTCCGAGACGGTGGGTCGCAGACCCTATCCGATATTTGGCATACCGGCTTCTCACTAGGGGACATGATCGCTAAGCACGCCTCGGAGCGATTTGTTCCGAATATTTCGAAATTAGAAAATGTTTGTTCATTTTATGTTTTGTGCGATTTTTTGCCGATTTTTCTTCGTCAATTTAAGATAGTCAGTAATAACGCCACTTAGGGTCATTGCCACTCGCATGAAACGATATTGCATCATCGAATCGAGGAGAAATTTATTTCTAACTTCTTTACAAAAATTGTGTTTGTTCGGAATGTGTAACATAATTCTTGATCAGTATATTTGGAAGTTTTCAAATAAATTAAATTTGACGCTGACTTTCGTAAAATATTTTTAAAAGGCTGGCATCTTGAGATTCTATTCGTCCATAAATTTTTTCATATTTTGTTCAAATGAGCGGGAGTTCATACATTTCGCCCTCTTTTTAAATGATAAACCCAGTGGGGACAATACATAAAGTATAAATTAGGAGATTTTTTTTACGAATTTTAAGTAAAGAATTATTTTGCTCATTCCAATACACGCACGTCTTAAAATTTGTCTGGTCTCATTATATCTTGAACGTTTTGTGTTGTATTGGAGACGTAAGACAATTATTAAAAGCCAGTGAAAAAATAAATAAATTTTCTTTAAAAATAACTGAGTTTTCCATGTGAAATTGTGCGTGATTTTTGATAGTCATAACGTTTAAAATCTCGCTTTTCGAAAACTCAATCAGAAATAAATCGGACTACACGCAAGCCAAAACATACGTCACGACATCGAAATAATTCTTTTATTTTACTTTACGTTGCCAGATGAATAATTGAATGTGTGTTTAATTCACCAAGTGGAGAAATTTACAGCATTATTTTCGATGAGATGTTTTTAAACGGTGTCACGTTTTCGAATTAGCAGGGCGAACTATATTGCAGTATTAAAACAGGGTCCCTGTGCATTATGACCAACAGGGGGCCGGGCATTGATGGAAATTGTTGGGGGCTCACCCAAGTATTGAAATTTGTTTTATTTTTCATAAGTAAAATTGTTTTTTTGTAATAAAACTGGACACATTGAAATTGGGGGCCATTTCGGCAGTCCGGAGGGCCCATGGCAATAGTCCGATTTGCCATGACGCTATAAGTATAGGGCACTTGTGCTTAATACACCTCAATAAGCTGACAAGAATATTATGCGTAAAAATTTAACTGCAGCAAGCTGATTTAGTAAGTGCAACATGTAAATCTGAAATGGATTATCGTTTTATGCTGATGTCGTCAGTTAGTCAAAGAATCACAATCGTAGCGCAGCCAGAAATTTTTTTTTATGAGGGGGGTCCTAAATTACTCGACTCTGGGGGGGGGAAATCAGATCCACCCCACACCTAAAGTAATGTTCATGTTGTGTTCACAGGGCTCCCCGCGTAATGGACAACTCATATAAACTGTTTGTAGGGGGGCTGGGACTGGTCATCTCAGACAGGCACTCAGCACTCATCCCTCCCCGTGGAAAAATGTTATGCGAATTTTACCTTTACAGAATAAACAATTTCAAATTTTACACTCAGTGCCTCCAGATAAGCAGTGTGGAATCAGAGCAAATAGCCTATTATTTCTCCCCCCAAGTGGCGGATTTTGCTCTTGAAGAGGCGAGACTCGCAATTCTATTTAGGCCCCGCCCCTCTCGCATAAATATAAGAAAAATTTCACTATTAGTACACGCCTTTCAAAGTATTAATTACTATTATTTTTAAAATGTTTTTAATTCGCCTGTTATATCTAGGTTTATGTCTAACAAATCTGGCCTGACTTTCACTTATAACTTTTGTGCGTGCCAGGGCACTTTTCAGATATTTGTGTCCTTCAGTGGCTTCAAATTTTTGATTGCCTGTATATCGTGTTAAACTCTAATTATTGGCTTATGTATCGTCCATTGTGCCCAGGGCAAGTGCACCAGAAGTGTAAGTCCTCGATAGTTCAGGGCCTGCTACAAAAGGTGAGGTAAGTTTAAATTAAAAATTTTATTTAAATGTGTTTTATGTGTTATAGATTTGTTATCTTAAGACAAATTTTTTATACTGTCAATAATTTGTGTACTACGTTCAACTTTTCATGATTAACACTAGAAACAAGACATCCAGCAGATTACTCTAAGTATAACTAGCAACTACAGTTTCTTAGTGATATTGTTTGTATTCACATTCCTTACATTAATTATGTCGAATTACTATTTGTGGACACTTGCATATGTCTTTGTTTCAGTCATGAAGAATTATGACTACTTAACAGGTGGCTTTATTGATATCTTGAAGGTCAGGATCCAAGGGCAAGGACAACCTTATGATCATGAAAGACATGTTACTTTTGGGATATCACAAAAGTTCAGAGAAAGGAATATCTCTTAACTTGTGATATTCTTTAAAATGTTACCAAAAAATTTTAACATTCCTTCAAGAGAACATATATTTTTTAAAATATTCTAAACTAACTATTCTATCAAATAAATTCCTCGCTCTTGGATGCTGCCAAAAAAAATACTAAAGCAGTTTTAATTAGTAAAGTAGATACTACTTTACTGTTTAGTCGAAATTATATTGTGTGTTATTCACAGTGAACTTGTGCAGTGTAAGGCTTAGGACTAGTAATCATCGAGTAATTAGGTCAGTGAAGAATATATACGCAGCACACATGTATTCGATATTTACTAAATTACGAATGAAAAAAACATACGCAGATAAAATTAGATAAAAAACACAAAAAAAAAAATAACAAACAATACTTAAAGTAGTTATAAAGTACAAAATAAATATTATTCGAGCGTCTTAAACATAAATTCTCCAACTGTTTATATGTGAATATGGGGTTATGCTTTCTTAAGCCTTCGGATCGTGGGTCCCCTAGTGTTTATTATTTTATTAAGCTAGCGGCCGTGCCCGTTCTTCCGCCGCGGTCGGAGTCAACGGTTGGAAACGATTAACTTTTCCTCCTCACATGTGTTAAGTCGCATGAATGCAGTGAGTTAGAATCTAGGAGAAAAAGCTAAATTCATTTGCACTCTGTCGACTCTAAGTTTTGCATCCTTCTATGTTGAACTAAAACTGAGCTCATTTGCGAATATAAATGAACACACACACTAGCACACACAAAAATAAAAACGAAAATATCAACGATTGTCTGTGCAGTCATTCGGGTCATCAAGACAAGTGGTGTGATAGTTCTAGAGTCCGTTCTCACCTTATCAGAAAATCAAAAATGTCTTATTTCCGCATCAATGCTGTCTCTTTAGGTTCGCGGTTCTTTTTCGCTCGTTTTCTCGCATGTTTCCGTCTATTTAGCGCTTCGACATCTCAGACAACTAATGGAAATGGGACATTTTTTCTAAATTTTCAGAAATTACCGCCATGCAACCCTTTACAAAAGGAAAAGAGATATGATCTGCGCTATTTATAAAGGCTTTAAAATTGTTTTTTTTATATATTTACACAGGTATTTTCTTTTCTTCTCACAAATAAACTCCTAGTATTGTTAGAGGAATCGGAGTGCGGAGCAAAGAAATCGTCTGTCTTGGACATTAGAATAAACTATGTAACAGTATAACGAAATCTGAAGAATGTAGAAACTTGTATACACGTTGTCAGATAGAGCCACCTCGTTGTGTAAATTGCTTCACAACGGGCTATTGACTTTTCCTTCCATTGTTCTAATAAAAAAATGAAAGTCTGCTGCCGCTGGACGCCTGTCAAAAGCTTGTTGGGCCTTAATTCTCTCCCTTAAACCGTGGGGTTTTGAGATTCGATTAAGGTGCCCACAGATTCGAAAATTCGCGTAGAGAGGACACCCTGACTAAGCTGACTAACAGATTTCGAAATACGAATTATGTTTAGAAGTAATTAATAAAGTACTGAAAAAATAAACATAATGGTTGACAGATTGGCATAGATAACAATCATCATTCCTTTGCAACTCAACGCCTGTTTTCCAAGTATCTCAGATTCGCATAGAGAAATTTATCATAAACATAGAGTAAGAATTACATCCAAAATATAATACTATATTGAAATAAGTAACTAAAATGTTGTTACATCCAAAGTTGTGACAATTTCAAATGAATAGTATGTTCGCTTAGCAACAGGCGAGTTTTGCATTAGCGATTATTCGTTTTTCAACAAAACAGAATATCTAATTTGGTTATTCTGTATAGGAAATAATAACAGATTTTATTGTAATGATGATCTTGTTTACTCAATGATTCATTGTAATATGATTCATCTATTATGAGCATATTACAAATGATACATTTCCCTCAATGATACATAGTGTCAGACAGTTAAAAAGTGAAAAATAATTTAAAATGCAAGATTATTTTAAAGCCGGTTCTGGTCCGCAGCTGGATTATTTGTACCTGGTGTAGGAAAATATTTGGGCGACGTTAACAATGCCATTATAGCTAGTTATAGTACAACTTTGGATATTTGCTTGCGCGACGAGATGGTATAATTCGTGGTTGCTAAGTAACGCCTCATCTGCAAACGATTATGTATATGAAAATATGTGATAAAACGTGTATTTCCGTGAAATCCTTGTAATCGAACAGATAATTATAGAGTTCAGTGTGCAGTGTGTAAGAATTGCAGCCAAATAATGAAAAGTCTGCCCATTGGTTGGGTCGTCCCCCATAAGCCCCTTATACCTCTCTGTTCCGTTAGCTTTTAGTAGAAACTGTACATCTTGTACTCGCATCGTCGCCATAACAGAATTTAACGATAAATTCCGCCAGTGGGTGGCACAATGCGACAGTTGGTCAGCTCCATTGTCCAATAGGTATTTTACATTAGTAAAGAATACAGCTCGAACAGATGTTCCTGATTTTATTATGACGCTGTATCGCTCCTAATTAGTTAATATAACTTCTTGTAATGGCCACATTAAATTATCATTGTGTGTTTCTGAGGAAGTGCATAAGATATTTATGTTTCCAGCTCGTATTATAAGCTGGAAAGTCCGTCACTCACAGGTGTGGAGTGTTATAGCCGTCAGGAGCCCGTACAACACGGATTCCCATAACAAAGTATCTCGTGATGTAGTGAGGGGGAGCGGAGCTCTACTGTAGAGTGACAGTTTTTTTTAAATTTGTATTTTTGTACAATGAACATTTTGTGGCCCAAGAATTACAAAGCAAGTGGTAGCTCAGTTCATTCTATCTGACTCTCAATCTTTCGGGTTTTGTTTGTTTGTGAAATTACTTTGTCTTTTTAACTGAATAAGCACTTATTAGGGGCCGAATGCCACATACGAAAATGCGAGTCGTAGCGAATCTGGGTGGCCTTGGCCCTAGTAGTTGTACAAAAATAAAAAGGAACTCAGTAGTATGTGTGGTGATCTTTGGATTCAAATTAAGTTGCAATAAAAAGCAGATGTTTAGTTTCGAATTTCGCACAAAAATATCTCCCTCTTCGATTATTGATGTTTAGTTAATTATCTACATACCATCGTTGAAATATTTTTATTAATAATTAAGACTTATTACAATGATTGTATTACATTTCATATATACTTTTTCCGTAACAAAAATATTCCAATAATTAAATGCATTCAATTGAAAATAAAAATCAATAGTAAATTATAAATAATTTTAATTATAAATTCATTTTTCTTTAAAAAATATATTTATATATATCTTTTAAGAATTTAATCGCACAACGCTGTTAGAAAATGAGATTTGATTCATTTTTATGTACAGTAATTCCATAGTAATAGTGATATTTCTTTTTACTTTCCAGACATTAACCTTGTTACACGATCAATTTGCACACTTTAATCATTCAGATAACACACAGAGGCTGCTTTTATATTGCTCTCTCTACAGAAAGATGAGCAGTCAAACAAGTTGGATCATGGGCAATCCATTTATAAGTTTTGGGTTTTTAGCCAGTTGCGGTACTGGAGCGCTATCTCTGTGAGCTGTCTTAGGAAAAGTAAAAATTGTATCTAATTGAATTTTATTCTATTGGAAATATATCGAGCTAGACCCTCTTTCCATAGAACCCAGATTTATGTTTGTTCTCTCTCCGCATCGTTTGCTCAAAGACACCACTGGACAAGATGACCCTTCTGTACCTAGTAACATGAATCTTATGATGCTCCGCTGGGTCACTTTTGCGTTGCGGAACAGCGCATACAGTTGGTTGCATAGACACATGAATAACCCACACCAATCTGCATTCCGGTATCAATGCTCTTGTGTGTACGAAGAAAATCTTCGCGCGTGTAATCTTTGAAACGGTGGGAGCTAAACAGGCATTAAATCTGGGTTAAGAATTAAAATCACAGAGAGAAAGGGTTTAGTGGGCCGCATTGTACTGAGTTCAGAGTGGTGTGTTTAATAGATATAGTAACAGTGTCTGTTTAAAATTTCATGTTTACTGTTATGCTATTAGTGTGTGAAAATAAGCTGTTTCTCCGTAACACAGGTGACGAGCTGATTAGCGACTAGAGCAGGCGCAGATAATTTAAGTCTGGTTGTCGTCGTAACGCCTAATGCAGAATCCAGGAAATCGCCAGGGCTAAGCAGCTAGTATGCAATACAGTAATGTACATTTATATGTCAGGACCTGAGTTACGTGACGGGCATTCGGACCAGGGCACTGCCGGTTTTGCCCCATCATAGGGGAGAGGGAGGAGGGACGTGCGCAAAATGAAAGAAAATACGCCCAGTAATTTTTTGTACATCTCCAGACGATTCGCTTATTTCCTGAATACTGTAAAATAGTAACCAAAATATGAGTACAGTAAATACCACTCTCAAAAATTACTCGGTGTTAGAAAGATAAAACAGTGCAAACTTCGTTAATAACAACTCGTAAAATGATACCTTTTTTGGTCAGGAACGTTTTCGTACTGAGAAAATTTCAGTCCGAAATTGAGTTTTACATGCACAAACAGGTATTCATTTTAGGAGTGTTTATTTACAAAAGTTTTCATTGTTTTATGTTGTGGAGTTAGTTTAGTGGAATTCTAAGTGAATTAAAAAAAAAAATTTCTTGTCATTAGATTCGCATAAATGGTTTGCTTAATGTCTAGCCTGTCAGAAGGAATGGTAAACTCTAAGCAGCCTATTAAAATAGAAATCACTCTTGTTAATTCGAGGAAGGTAAGAATGTATGGGGGCCCCCAGGTGTTATAAATAGGGCCCTGTTTATAGTTTGTTCCGGTAAGATAGTAGATTTGTTATCATTGGCCTACATTGTAGTTGCTCAGTAATGAATAAGCTTATGATACTAGTTTTAAATATCATTTAGATAAGTCGGATATATTACTATCTTGTATACATTGCAGTGAGGTACGAGTTGGTCTATGTGTTAGAAATTTCTTTGCGAATTATAAATAAAAACTCATTCATCCATCTGCTAAGATTATTACTATGAAAGATACTTTTCATATTGAAGTGTTTTTTACTGGGTAATAATATTATGTACCACGTCTGTGTGATTCCACCTCACTTGTGTGTGTAAGAGTTACTTTGAAAATTTAATCCAAAGTAAAAGTTTACCTCTTTTTTGAGTGTTAATCTAAACTATGCGCGCCTCAATATCAAGTGGTATTGATGCTTGAGAGATTCAGCACCCTCAAATAGGTTTCTTTCGGTGAAACACAGATTTTTCACACGGGTCCAGTGGCCCGTCCATACCTATCCATCAGTCTTTTTGATGCTGCTGCAACGATCACCAGTCAATCGGCTTTGTAATCTTTTTCTCAGTAAGACAAGCATTAAAACAATTGCACTTTTGGTGTTTCTGGTCTCTTTTTAACACTGGGAACGAATTCATGATCGTAAGAAACAAATGAACACTCAAAACATTAAACTTCTCGCTTACATATTAGTCACCACACTCAAGTGAATTCCAGTGGAGAGACTAAAACTGAACCTTTCGAAATTTCGTTTATACCTCATCGCTAATTCCCAGAGACCCGCTTTTTTACTGTTTTGTTGGTGTGTGTGTGTTTGTAAGTATTCACTATTTGAATACTGTGGCTTGTTTATCCTCAAGAAAAGAAGAGTGGTAATGCTTCTGAAGACTACAAATATAGGCGATGTGTGATTGTCCTCTTTCGCCTCATGACAATTGTTTTGTTATCAGCTAATTGTTAGTCATGAATAGATTCTTTCTGAGGATATTCCGTTCCTTTTTGCGCTACAAGTCTATTAAAAAGGTGTGGTAATTTACATCCCTTTATCATTGTCCGATTCGTTCCTTGCCTAGCCTCCCACACACATTCCCGCTATCAGAGACGTGCGGTGCGTGGAGATTGTAGTGCTTAAGGAGTCTATGACGGTGCTTGCTGGTAAGCGCTTTGATGATTTTGACCGTTGCGTCCCTCCTTTTCGCAGCCAACTAGCCGATACAAAGCTTTAAAAGATTTTGTTTTAAAAGAAGAAGACACTTTTTTAGAGAATTTGGAAAAAGAAATGGAAGAGAAAGAGAAAAAGAGCCCGGTAGAGAGGAGGGTGAGGGGGAGAGAAGGGAGGAAATCGGGACCTCTTCATAATTGTGTGGCCCATGGACCCCACTCGCCACTGTTTCTTATAAACGTGATCCTGCTGATAGCGGCCAACCTTATCCCTCATAGCGGGAGGTACCGGGACCCCCTGGACCCCCCCTTCACGCTGCGCCACTGAATTCCACCAAAGTAGTAAAAGCGCTAATAAGTCCGTGGGGCGAAATATCTAAACAGTTTCTTTTAATTTAAGCATTAACGGTTGCAAAACGACAGTATATTGTATTGGTATCAGTAAAAGAATAGTATATTAATAATAGAAGTAGATATGCTAAGGCAATATTGATCAAAGCACAATATATCGCATTAATAAATATTTCGTAAAACTAAGCTTTCATTTCATTCTTCAACAACCGTCTTACATCACAGCTAACAAAATAGTAAGTAAGTCTAATAGTCCGCGTTAATAATATCCCGCTGGTAGTTTCAACAGAAAAGGACTGTAACAGAACTTTCTTTTTCTTGGAGATTCCGTGTTTCTCACAAGAGTTATGATCACATTTTTTAGGAAAATGTTCTCTTCTTGCCTTGCGAAGAGCGGGTACACAACTATTTAATTATAAAATAAAACGGTTCTCCACATCATGTAGTATCTAAGGTATTTAATGGGCATAACTTAAATCTAAAAAAGAGTATTATGCAGAAATGAGACATTTTGAATATTAGGAATTTTCCCTGCGAACCGTCACGCTTTTCTTTCTAATTGCGAATGACACCATAAGTTTTTTGCGTCATAATATTAACAATGGTCTCAGGTCAGTACTTATACTACACTTTACAAATAACTAATGAGTAACTTTACGCCACGAGTCAAATCATTTTGCTTATTTTTTGATCCCAAATCACTGGAATCAATTCGAACTATACATGTAAGAAAAAGTTTCGTTCCCTACCGTGGCGTGAGAACGGGTACGCAGCTAGTCTATAATAAATCTGTAATGCACTGACAATATTGCATCGGGACTTTTCATTATCATTGTTATTAATGAGCGATATCAGCGCGGAGTCTGAGCGGCACGTAACGGCCAGTATGAATGCAGCTTTACTTCTTCATAACTACGTCTAAGTAACTGAGCATCAGTCGTACATTCTGACTGCCATCCCCATCATGTAATGGACGTGCCCGTTTCCTACTATAGGCCGGAAGTTTAAGTTTCTACGTAATCCGTAGTCAAATAGTATCTGTCTATGCCTCTGAGCTAGAATTCTAACCAAGTTAAGAACTTAGCTGAGTGATCGAAGTATCTGCATAACAATTTCGTGCAAACCTTGACAAGGCGCATCTATTGTGGGATTTTCAATTTACGACAAACTTATTCTCTATACATCGGCACGTTATCGCACATTTCGGTCCTGGTTTTCTGTGGGGCCCCAAAAGTGAAAGGTAGCGAAATATGTTTAAATGAAATATATCAAAAAAATAATTTAATTCATTTTATTAATTTAATTTATAATTCAATCAATTTAACCACATGATATACATTTTTCGGTACTGACGTAGCATACCGGTGGTCCACCTAGACGAGCGATTTTTCTTTAAGATAAATGCCGGACAATTGAAACTATTGATGATATGGAATACGATTGGCAATAGTTTGCTAGCACATTTCACGTAAAAATAGTTTGGCGCCAATGACCACCGGTATATTACGTTCAAGAACTGATTAACACTCTCTATAGGCCTGCTTTCATTTCGAGGCTCCCTCTCACCTACTCCTATTCCATTACCTAAGGTGCCCATTCGTTAAGGTGACCAAACGTCCCCGTTTTCCGGGGCAGTCCCCAATTTCAGGACGTTCTCCAAATTGTACCCACAGTGTAAAACGGGAATTGGGGACAATTTTTAATTATTGCATTGGTTTTTAATTAAATTAATGTTAATTATTTCACTAATTATAAAAATTGGGGACATGTCCCCGATTCTATGTTCAAAAATCTCGCCACCTTACAATACGTCCCCAATTTTTGAGGACAGTCCCCGATTTCTGCGGTTCTTTCGGGCCATCGTGATTCTACCGGGCCTGCTTGTGCATTCCGATGACTCATCCAAAGAGGCCTAAAGATGCTCACTTATTAGTTCCAGCACTTAGATACATCATCTAACGGTCGAATCTAACCAATCAGGCCACGTTCATAGGCCTTTTTTCGGAGTGCACAAGCAGGCCCCGGTAGAATCACGATGGCCCCGATTCTTTGGGATTTGTCCCCAAAATGCAAAACAGCATTTTGGGGACAATTTAATAATTATTATACATCTGTTTTTTTATTAG